>OX638249.1:9332500-9500000 GCA_951806755.1 Brenthis hecate
TTATTTCAGGCAATATTTACATAAGGATCTTAAATACGTAAACAGAGGCCCATAGCATAATATATACCTTAAAAACTAACATATATATGTATATTAATTATAACTAATTCACACGAAATGCAGACGTGTGATATATATATATATATATATATATATATATATATATATATATATATATATATATATATATATATATATATATATATATATGTGTGTGTGTGTGTGTGTGTGTGTGTGTGTGTGTGTATTGATGTTCGCGTAAATCTAAGAAACTATCATATATAATATGTAGTTTATAAATTATTAATTTTAGATTTATTTTGATCGATTTTTATAATAACACTAGCGACTCACTTTTTTTGGTAGGTTTTGTAATGTTGTAAGTTTTTGATTTCCGCCAAAGCTTATGAAGGATAACTTATGAATTTTATAAAAGATTTATACTTGAGATGTTTTTTTAATATAATTTTTAATTTAAATATAAATTATATTTGGAACAAATGGTAAAATGATCATGCTATTGATTGGTATCTAAGTTGGATTATTAAATAAATTCTGTGCAATGTCATTTCTGTTAGATTTTCGAATGGTAAGGTTGTTTGGTTAGATCTATGTCAGGTATTTGAGAGAATTTTAGGCTACGCGCCGACATATATTTGATATTCAAATCAAATGTATTATGATAATTTCAAAATGTAGAGAAAATATAAATATTACGTATAAAAGAACGTATGATATAAAAAAATTAGAAAGTTATCGTCGTAGAGCCATTGATTTTTGACAGATTTCAATAAACCAAATAGGAGTAGAGTATGTGTAGTACATAACACTTCATAATATTATATAATATTTTGTGTATGATTTTCTTGATTCATGAAAATTTAAATATCTACCTATATTTGACGACACGTTTGGCTCAGTTTGTAGTGCTACTTGCTGTGCCAGTGGTCGCGGGTTCGATTGCTGTGGGCATTCATTAGTGTGATGAGCACGAATGTTTGTACTTCAGTCGTATTTATTTATTTAAAAACACACGTGGGTGAATCTACTTCGCAATGGGTAAAGCGATTTACTTTAGAAAATCTTATCTTAACAGAAACATATAAACAAATTTCTATACATATCTAAAGTTAGAATGTAAAACGGTATTAATTGCTCGAATAATATAACTTTCATCCTTTTCCATTCTCATTAAATACTAATAAAACATTAACACCTCGCGGTTAAATTCTAAGAAATCAATTGTTAACCGAGCCACCTGTGGCTCCGCGTGCTTTGAAAAGTTAAAAATACTTCATATAAAATATATTTTATTTTCATCAATGAAAAACTTATAAAGAAATTTATAGATTCGTCAGGATGTAACGAGACACCTACCTGAGAAGTGCCTCACCAAGCTAAAAAGTCTAAATAGATACAAGTACCACACAAAGCAATAGCTTATTGTGTTGTCCAACATATTGCCACGATGCAGAAGAGTTAATAATAGAAAAAAAAATTGAACTCCATATTATGGAAAAACACATTTTTCTTTTAACACGCTTAAATTTTAACTACCAACAAAAACGAGTGAAACTATATTTAAACTGTAATGTTAGCATACCATTAGAGTTAATACAAATGCTATCTACAAGGTAGGTTGTTAGTAGTTTACCTCTAAGAGAGTGTATGAAGCGCCCAAAATAACACCGAGCTTGTCTAACTTTGCTAAGTTTAATTGAAGAACACGGTAACAGCTATTAACTTATATGTCCTCATATAAATATTGTTTAATTATTTAACTACCGTTTTACCCTCGCTTCGTTAGGCTGCGTCCCTAAGTACGTTTTAATTTAGTTGAGCGGAAAATAATTATTTTTTTTAAATAAAAGTAGTCTAAGTTACTCCTTATAACATCAGCTATCAGCCAGTGAAAGTCCCGTAAAAATCAGCCCAGGAAAGATTAGCCCGAACAAACAAACAAAAGTTTTAAAATTATAAATACCATAAATATAATTTCACTTGCATTTAGTAAAAAAAAACTATTATTTTGACATTACAAACAGACACTTCAATTTTATTTATCTGTATAGAATAGCGACGTACCCTTACTTTGTTCAGATTATTTGGTATGTAATCATACCTATATCACTCTTAGATTTTCATGACCTCGCTCCATGGTATAGTATGGTATCACATAGTTAACCATATTAATAAAAACTCCTTGTGTATGAGTCTTATTATTACATGTTTTCCCGTGGGAATCAAATATTTTACCGTGGTTAAAAATAACTTTACAGCTCTTCAACTATCTATTTGGGATAAAAATCACATGAATCCTTCACTTCTTTTCGGTGTAGAAGAAGGAAAAATAAATAAACTTCAACAAATATGATACTTCTATGGATTTTTACAGAAATTTAATAGAAATAATTCTTTCAAATTTATGGGATATAAGTTTAAATAAATCAAATGATGCACTTCGGCTTATTTTTCATTGATTCAAAGATATTTGTTAAAAAAAGGCAGTAGTAGCGCAGTGGTAACGCGCTGACTTGGAAAAACAAGTACAAAGGGGTTCAAACACCAGATCACGCACCTCCGATGTTGTTATGCGTAAATCATTTTCAATAACGTCCACTTAACTTTCGACGATGCAAAACATCGTGAGGAAACCTGCTTGTGTAAGAGAACCTAACTAGATCTTTCTATCTATTGACACGCTATAGAATGCCTCTTATCACGTCAAATAATTAAGTTTTGTTATTTTGTTGTATATAACAGGGACGTATCCAATATAATATAATAAAATAAATGCTTGTTAATATAAATACAATACTTAAATAACCATAAAAATAATTCATCCCAGGGGACTGTTGGCTGTAAGCTCTTACCGTAGATGATGTAAAGGAAAAAAATCAAAATATCTCCGATACAAAGTCACCTTCCATCTAGAATCTAGTATATTATCTAGAATTGTTAAAAAATTGGAAAGAACATTAATATACAATTTCTTATCTGTCTCGTAGATATCAATATGGACATGATTGATTACGTTATGTAAACTCCTTTCATATTATTACATAAGCAACCAGCCTTTTTACTGCCATCGATACGGCTGATTAAATGTGTATAAATATATCTGCTTATATTATTATAATAAAACCTACTTATTATAATAAAATTTGTAATCTTTTGATGATCGTCATTGCCGGGTGATTTTTTTTTTTCAAGTAACTGATAATTAGGCTAAGTTTCGCGATGGTCAATTTCACTTAGACTGGCCATATGCGTAGGACATACTATAGTGCACAATTATCTAAAGACAAAACAATAGTGCACTTTCTGTTGGCATATCTCTCAAACTCCTCTGGTACAATTCGACATGACTAGTAAGATATATGGCTCAGGACCTAGGCTTAACGCAGGTTGCATTAAGCTATAGGTCCGAAGCACGAGGAGGTATAAACTCCACCATTTTCCTAAGTCCGGGCCTGTCACTGAGTGAATCTCTTGGTTGAAAAATAAAATAACTGTACTTAGGTCTACCCAAGACTCAAACCTAGAACCTCTAGATCTGCAGCCGTATATGTTAACCATTAGACTTATGACACTTCATTACAATACGAAGGAATTACAAACCCCATACATCACAAACTTGCGTCCTAATGCGTAATGACACAATAACAAGAAATTTCAAATATTATTAATTTTTACATTAAGATTCATATGAAGTACAAGAAAAAGGGGATATATTCTTAAAATCATGAATAGTGCAGTTACATCTAATTCCAGCTCGCTACTGAAGTGGGTGGATAAAAGGCTTAGTTATAGAGCTTTTATCTCGTCTCCACTGCTCATGTAAAACGTTCTTACCTGACGTATTGAGCACGTAATATTTGAAGATGAAGAAGTAAAATGAGGAAATTTTGCTAGCCAATTTGGTTAAAAGAATTTGCTATTTCAACAGTGGATCGTCAAATATAGGGTAAATTTTCCTATTAAAGATGCTTCATATAAAACTTCTTTAAATTATTTATTTTGTGTGTCTTGTGCTAAATAATCTTTGTATATAACAGTAATTTTATTGTATAAAATAGATTTTGAATAATATTAGCGGTTTTGTGGAGAACTAGCGGCTTATACTGGCTTCGCTCGGGTGCGTCCTCAAGTGTCTAACAGTAGACCATGTGTTACTCCAAATTATTGCCTATTGATGTACTAAATATCATCCATATTTGTCCAGTCGTTTTAGTGTGTATGAATAAAAATATACATACACATACAAACGTTTTGCATATGGTCTGTTTTCTTATATTTATAATATATGTATATGCACTTATGTTAAAAAAGGCAGTGGTAGCGCGCTCGCTTGAGAAACCGGGTGAAGCAGGTTCAAATCCCTAGTCTCGGACCTATGATATTTTCATGTGGGTTATTTCTAACATGATCACCACTTGCCTTAAGATCAAAAACATCCTGAGGAAACCTGCATGTCTAAGAGAACCTAGCAAGTTTTCAAAAGACATGTGAAGTCCGCCCGCACATAGCCAGCGTGGTGGACTATGGAGTATGGCCTGATCCCCTTCGTTCTGAAGGGAGGCCCATGCCCAGCAGTGGTACGTTAAAAGGGCTTCATACATACATACTTGCTAAGTCCCGTGACATCATAAAACGTGACCCTTTACGGTACGCTTTCGTCACACGTGTGCTCAATCATGCCAAAATTATAGCTGCCTACATTGTGTCAATATAATGTAATATTGGCCCAAAGCGAGAGCAATAAACCCTTACGTCCGCTTTATTGAATCCAAGGCAATATAATATGAATATAGACTTTAAATCCCATATGTACATATAAAGTCATTTACCTATTTGTTTGATCATTGATATTAAATCACTAACCTAGTATCTATGTTAAAAATTATGGACAATTGCGAGTCGGACTCGCCCACCGAGGGTTCCGTACAAATTTGTAGGAAATCTGTTTGACTTTAATTTTCAGCTTTTTTTATTTTTTGGGATTTTTCCTTTATTTGTGCTGTAAGACCTTGCTTTTTGCTAAATTTCGTGATTCTAGGTTAACGGGAACAGCCATATAGGTTTTCGAATCAAAAACTATAGGGTACTTCCGGTTCACTTAGAATTGTCAATTTTGGTCCAAAGCAAGGTCTTCTTACAGCACAAGTAAAGGGAAAATACCGAAAAATAAATAAAATGAAAATTAAGGTGAATTTTGATACAAGTTTTAGCAAACATCTAAATTTGCTAATAGGGACTATAAACCACAGTATCTGGTATAAATTTCAACTTGCTAAGTCCACCCGTTCCTGAGAAAATCGGTGGTTACACACGGACAGACGGACAAAAGAGTGATCTTATAAGGGTTCCTTTTTTACCTTTTGAGGTACGGAACCATAAAAATGTTTATTATTATTGCGGCATTTGTGAAAATGTTGAAAATAAATCATTTTTGTCTAAAACTGACTTCCTAAGAATAATCTTTCATAATCTTATTTTTTATTTTACCGACCAATCTCGTTCATGTCTTCTCCATTCTACGTGACATTGGTGAAGTAATCTGTGCTCAACTGGTACTTTCTGAAGCCATTAACAAGAAAATTGAATTGAATATTATTATGCTGCGCTTAAACTTTAAAGTAAAATATAAGCTAAATTTAGAGATACAATATATTTTATGTCATGGAGAAGGAACTGTCGTCTTTGATACATACAGTCGGCAGTGATATACTTAAAAGCAAACATATTGATATTAGTTTAGAAAAAACAAAATAATTACTTATTTATAAAAAAAATACCACAAAAATAAATTAATTAATTAATAACAACACTTTAAATTTATAAATACAAAATAAATATTACACGTCTCTTGTTTTTTTCTTAATCTAGATTAAGCACATTAGGATTTCTTTTAGGACAGAGATAGATCAAGTTATGTAAATTTAAAGAACCTAATCTACTAGATGTTATTTTACAAGTTTCGTTACAATCCCTTCTTAAGTATTTATTCAGCCGTCTAATCGGATCTGTCTACTTATTTAGAAAAATGTAACTTATGAATACTGTATATAAGACACAAGTTCGAATAACATTTTCTAAGACTTAGAAAGACTCTAGTTCAATTTCCACATCAATCAAAAAAGTACTAGATAGAAAATCAGCGACAAAAGTGTCCTCACAGAATGAGCGCTCATTTGAACATTTGAGCGCGCTTTTAATATTTTTTTTGTGAAAATAACTTTAAGCATTTCGTTTAAGGTTCAATTTACATTGTTATGTGTTTATTTCAACTGAAATAATTAACTAAATACAATTGTTAACAGTTTTAAGAGAACTATTGAATGTATCTAGTACTTTTTGGTCGAAGAATATTAATATATTATTTTTTCATAAGTAATATAACATTTTTATATTGACTAGTAACCGCCCAGTGGTCGATATTCGACCTTGAAAATTTGAGGAAAATATATACGAATAGAATTTACCTATCTAATTTAAATTAAAAAAAAACTAAATGGATGCATTTTATTTAATTGATTACACTAAAGCTCGTCAAAAGCTATAAAATAAATAAAAACACTTAACAAACACAGAAGAAAATACTGAACAGGTTTGTCTAAACTAGCGACTCACCCTCGTTTCGCTCTGGTTTGTCCCTAGGTACGTTTTAACGATTAATATGGAATAGATAGACTATATACTATATGATATATAGCATATAGCCTTCCTCAAAAACGGGCTATCTAATGCAAGAAGAATTGTTCAAGTCCGATTAGTAGATCCTGAGATTAGTGCTTACAAAGAAACAAACAAAGAAAAACAACTTAAGTTGTTTTTATTTTAATTTAAATTAAAATTATTATCCTTAATTAAAATTATTATCCTTAATTAATTTTAACTTTTTAAATTACACATAGAATAATTATATGGCTTAAATAATTAATACTATATTTTATATTTTTCTTTATGGTTATAAATATAATAATGGCAACACTAAATATAGATTACTAATTAATAATTTAAAATTGTAATAATTATAAAAATAACAGCAAAATTAAATAAATAATAATCCATATTCAATTATAAAACTAATTAAAATTATAAAAATGTTTAAAGTTAAAAAATATTGTAAGGTAATTAGTGAAATTTTCATTTTGTTAAATGTGGGTAGGCTGTCTGTAACAACTATACCTTCGAGACATATAACACCTCAGTCTCTTCCGTGACCATGAATGCTGTAAAGCATTCGAAACGTCGGGAAACGAAAATGCAAATAAATCCGCGATAAAATCCGAAAAGATAGTTTTATTTAATATGTCAAATATTCGCGTAAATCTAAGAAAGTATTAAAGCATAGTTAAGTAGCTTCATTACACAATTAATAGTGGCATAAAGACAAAATGCTTAAAAAAATTATAGTCACAAAAAGTTTATATCTTTTATGTTTATATTTATTATTTTATTTATTAATTGTTTTTAATATACAATTAATTCTTCATTTTCTTATCCAACCAACTAAGTAGATGTATAATATTTACTTTTTTATAAGAATTAATAATAATAGGTATAAATAATATTTATTTTAATGTATTACTGTAGCAGATAAAAGCGCACATTTATATTTCAAATATAACATGTTTCACAGAACTTTAAATAAAACAATATATTATGTTAAGTGCATCTTTCACTGCATTTGACGTCGCCCGCAGCTTTCAAACAGGCTTTATTGTGAAAAGCTTTTGATATTCTTTTATAATTTTTTATTATTGTATTCTAACATCTACGTACTATCTGTGAATATATGTACCTACGTGTGTTACATACTAGCTTTTGCTGCAGATCGGCTAGTAGTATTATTTACAACTAGCGACTCACCCTCGCTCCGTACGGGTTCGTCCCTACTTACGTTTTAACGTTTTAGTATAGATTTCTCAGAAATGAGATATTTTCCCGCGGTAAATAGTATCCTATATGTTGACCCGGATAACCAGCTATCATCATACCAAATTTCATCAAAATCTCTCCAGTGGTTTTTTCCGTGATGCGGTAACAGACAGACAAAAATTCTAAAAACTATAGATTCGGCCTCTGTATCGATAATAATGTTTATTTCAATAAGATTTTCCAAAAAATATCTAATGTACAGATTCGGCTTAGTTACAATTTTATTATATGTATAGATTTGTATGATACGTATCTTCTTCTTTTCCCTGCCCATTTCCCAATCACTTGGGGTCGGCGCAGTACGTTTTCTGTACTGCTAAAAGGATTTGGCAAAAGTTTTACGACCGGCCGCCTGCCTGACGTCAACCCTCCTTGGGAATGCTATTGTCTCTCTTTGCCTGAATGGTATCGCGGAAGTCTTGTAATATGCACTTTCGATTTTTTTGTCTTTTAAAACATTTTTTATACTATTACTTAAATTTTTATGTTATTTTCGGATATATTTTAAAATAAATTTTGATTACACAATAAATTTTGTTTTGACTTTGTCAATTTTTTTCTTATGATACGTATAATATGTATAAATATTCCTACACTTAAAGGTTGATTAAAAGAAATCCCTCTTTTAGCGATAAGGCCGCCTCTTGTACCTTCTCCTATATCCTGTATATTTAATTTTCTCTTTTTAGGTGTACAATAAAGAGTTATTTTTTATTATTATTAAATATTTAATATAATACGTATATTAATTTACATATTAGTATAATACATTACAATGTAGTGAGTATTATATTGTCATTATAATATACGAACTAACGTTTTCTACACTTAACGTATAATGTACTGACCTATTTTGCAAAGCAGCCAATCATCGTGTCAGTGCTTATTTGTCCAAACGACCAATTTACTGAAAGTGTTTAATACTTTGAATTATCGACTTTTAAATGACTAATTCTATTACTATAAAACACGTATTACTTTAAGAAAACAAAAGATGTATTTTATCTATATCGAGATATCTTAGTGCACAAGTGTACGCGCAGACACAAGTGCACTCTCTATTCCTGTCACTCTCATACTCCGGTCTAATGACAATTCGACAAGATCGGCGAGAGATTAGAAGTAGGACAAGAGTGAAAAAAACTACCTATCTAATTAACTCCCGGCTAGTAGTTACTAACAGTTTTTTCAAAGTATAAAAACTTAAAAAAAAAACCGACTTCCAGGCACTAAAATGTAAAAAATAACTAAACGGGGGTTTTCATTTAGAATAGATACCTAATCAGATATTTTCGAAGTCGGTGCCAGCCGACGCATAGGAAATCTAATATATTTTGATACGTAAAATACTTATTTACCTATTAGATATTCATATCTTAAAATATTGTAGGCTGACACCGACTTCGAAAATATCTGATTAGGTATCTATTCTAAATGAAAACCCCCGTTTAGTTTTTTTAACATTTTAGTGCCTGGAAGTCAGTTTTTTTTTTCAAGTTTTTATTTTTATATTTTTAGTGTAGACGTAATAAGAAGGTAATTTGTAAGAAGAAAGTTTTTAATAACATATTTGATTAAAAAATTTGTTTAAAAAATATATTTTTTGTTGATTTTAAAAAGAACCACTTGACCGATTTCGATGAAATTTATATGGGACCACCTGTGAAGTATACCCTTTCAAACAAAACAAAAACTTTCCAAATCGGTTCAGGCGTCTTCGAGTAATCGGTGAACATCCATAAAAAAAAGATTCCGACGAATTGAGAGCCGCCTCGTTTTTGGAAGTTGGTTAAAAACTCGATGACCATACTTGTCCTGACCCAGAACTCAAACCCAGAACCTCCAGATCTATAGCCATATATGCTTGCCACTAAACAACAGAGGCAGTTAGTTTAATTACTTTATTCTTTATAACAACTATGTTGATATGAGACCCTACTTCATTTACAAGAATAAAAAAATATATTTACTAAAATACATTGTAACACAAATATATCCATATTAATTACCAGTAATATTATAAAATATAAAAGTGAAGTGTGCTTGTTTGTTTGTTTCCTGCGTCATTCTTTCTCGTCGAAACAGAGATACGCATTAGCGTATTTTTTTGTGTGGAGACAGTTAGAGGGCTGGACAGTAACATCGGCTACTTTTTACCGCGGGAAATTATCTAATTTCTACGGAAAAACACATTATAATACACATTTACAACTCATCATACCTATTTACACATATAATCCATCTATTCCATACTAACAGTTATGTAATACAAAGCAAAATATTTAGCATTTTTAAACTAAGTTAAAAATACATGAGGAAAATAGCGACGCTACTTAACTACGAGTAGGTAGTAGTGACTAGTATAGTCTCTCAAAATCCTGTTTGAGAAGCCGTTGTCAGCGCATTTAACGAGTTTGTAAATTCAAAGTAGATTTTTTACCTCTATGATGGTAACTTGCAGATTTTATTACTGCAGCTTTGTGGCTGTTTTCTATAACGTCGTTTATAGTGTCTTGGAATATGAAATTGAACGTTCATATTAAATACTTATACTTGCCCTCGCTTCGCTCGAGTTCGTCCCTAGCTTGCTTCCCAATATAAATAAATAAAAAAATATAAAAAAATCTCAAACTATCTTCTTACCAAATTTCATCTAAATCAGTTTAGTAGATCCAGAGATTACCCTCTACAGCGTCACAAACTCACAAATTAACTCACAAACTCACAAACTTTACCCCTTTATAATATTTGTATAGACTAGTGACCTACCCTCGCTTGGCTTGGGTGAGCCCCTTGGTACGTTTTATTTTTTTGAGCATAACCCTAAATTTTTTTCTAAAATTAAAGTAGCCTAAGTTACTCTCTATAACATCAGCTATCTGCCAGTAAAAGCCCGTCAAAATCAGTTCAGCTGTTACGGAGATTAGTCGGAACAAACAGACAAGAGAGACAAAAAAATTAAAATTTGTGTTTTTCATATAAGTATCTACCGTAAATAACTTCATGTGCATTTAGTAAAATGCTGTTATTTTGGCATTATAACCAGACACTTCAATTTTATTTATCTATATAGATTCAAAGAAGATTATGAAAATTTTATACAAGGTATAAATACTAGCAAGAAAATATGTAAAATATATAAATTACAAGAAGATAGCGAAGAAATTCATAACATTTAAAGCGACTCTTTTTATAGACTTTCTTCGTGAGTATTGAAAGGGTTTATTCAGATGGTGAGAAAAGGGGTCTGTAAGACGAAATATAAAATTTAAGAACTAAGGATGATTTTAAGGACATTTGAATCAATTACCTAAGCGTATAAATCTATCATTAAAATGTTATTTTACCTTCACAATCATAATATTATGTAACAGACAAACATACATTCATATATTTTAAAATATCTAAAATGGGTTAAATATTTACATACATATATTTTATGGGAAACGTGAATATGTAATTATCAAAAAACGTGAATATACGAGTATATATCAAAAAACTTTTATATGTAAAATAAGTCAAGACATAAGCTATAAATTTAGGAAATAAGCTTAGATTTTATGGTGAAAATATATATATACAGAATATCATAACCAGTTGAACGTAGTTAACGTACAGCAATCTTGTCTTTGCTCCACATATCCGATAAACCCCTTTGGTAACGTAATAACTACGTATCAGAGAGGACGTTAAGATGTCAGTGCCTTTTGTTAGGTTCTCTCAGACTTGCAGGTTTTGTCACTATGGTTTCCTGCACCTTATTAGCAAGTAATCTTCGGTAATCATATTGAAAATGTTTCGCATATGATAAAATCAGAGGCAGCGCTGGATTTACACTAGGGACACTCGGGGCCAGTGCCCAGGGCGGCAAATTTTCAGAGGCGGCAAAATTCAGAGGGTGAATAAAAAATTTATCTTAATGCTATCGAAAATTCATTTTAATTTTCCAGAAAAATATAACTTTAAAAAACATACTAGTAGGTACATTTTTCGAAAAATTGAAAACATTTTTAAATCAATTTGTTGCATTTTCAAAAAAAAATATAAATAAAAGAAATTAAACTTTATCGAAAGTTAATCGACTTTTTGCAAAATTTAGATAATGAGGCGACATTTTGTACACTGCCCAGGGGCGGCAGTAAGGTTGAATCCGGCCCTGATCAGAGGTGCAAGAATAGAGATTTGAGTGTACACTTCACATAGTTTTTAAAAACAAAAAGAAAACAAGTTGACAGAGGACAAAAATGTACTGAATTATTTTGTCTATTAAAATGAACAAAACGATGCGTTGAGTAATTTTTGTGTTCGGCCGTAAAATTAAATCTGTTATACATATATCAATAATCTGTTATACTCGTACATACATTCAAGTAGAATTTTTTAATGTTACAAATTACACATGCTAAAAATATATATTTAAATGCTATGTTTACCAAGTGGTTCTCAGGAGAGAGCTACGAAATAGGAATAAATTAAATCATTAATAAATACAGGTGTCACAAAACAATTTCTCACATATTGTGAAGTTATTACACAATAAATGCAAGAGGAATAAGAGACTGCAGTATCGCAATTTAGTTTGCGTTATAAAATGACATAAGAACTTTAAATTTTCAATACAAAAATTATTGTGTGAAATATTTAATATACCTATATATATATATATATATATATATATATATATATATATATATATATATATATATATATATATATATATATATATATATATATATATATATATTGTAGGTTTGTGTGTGTGTGTGTGTGTGTGTGTGTGTGTGTGTATGTTGGTATTTTTTACTAATTTTACCAAAAGGTTAAAAGGTTAAAGGTAAGGTTAAATATTAATAAATACAAAAAGCACCTCAAAATATATTCAAAATATATTTTCTAAGTTACAACAAAACGGTCCAGTGAAGTTGTAATCCGATCAACCCTAAATGACTTTCACCTTATTCGCTTCTCATCCTGTATTAGATGAAACATGGCTACCTCACAAAAGGTTTAGCTCAATGGAAACGGAATTCCTACTATTCGACGAAGGAAGAAGACGAAGATTTGGGGTAAATTACTATAAGTGTAAAACTGATATTATAAAATAGAAAATTCCTTGAATTTACTTAAGTTGAGTTAAATTATATAATTATACCTAAAAATTGTTGTTATACATAAATACATTTGGTATCTTTTTAGTTTATGTCTCTTCGATTAAACTTTTCGCTCGTGTCGATAAAAATAGCATATTCAGGTACATTGCATTCATTATATTCAGCCCTTTTTAAAGTCCTGCTGCAGGGTACGGGCCTTCCTTTAATACGAGGGGGATCAAGTCATAGTCTACCGTTACGTTACCGTTACGCCAGTTCAAATGTCATTGGAAAAATTGCTCTTCTCAGAAAAAAAAATCTCTCAGACACGCAGGTTTCCTCGCAAAAAAATCTCTCAGACACGCAGGTTTCCTCGCGATGTTTTCTTTAACCATAAGACAAATGGTAATCATGTAGGAAATGATTCGCACATAGAAATATTAGAGGTGCGAGGCTTGGGATTTGAACCCGCTTCACTCGGTTTCCCAAGCTAGCGTGTTGCCACTGGGCTATCGCCTACCACTGTCTGTAAATAATAGGATTTTGTGTAGTAGCTAGAGTTGTTGTAAGCAATATCCTAACATAGTGCCTATGTTCCTTACGATCAGAGATAGCGTTCACCTTGTTTCCTCTCTGACTTGAGCGAACATCGTTTATAGTAGTTTGAAATAAGTTACCAGACTAATATGATGCGTTTTATAAGGGGAAATTTTGCTAGTATGTGCGTGTTTGTTTGCTACTTGTTCATACTCGAACGGCTGGACAGATTTGGGTGAATAAAAAACAGACTTATAGTACAAGTATCGCATATGCTATTGTTAGACGTCTAGGGATATCCCCGCATAAAGTGAAGGAAACTAGTAAAATCAAGAATTATTGATTATTTTTGTTTTCGAGTGCAGAATGTAATAACGTCAATGTTATGTCAACACTTCCTCGGTTGTCTACAAGCGTATCAAAGTTGTCTAGCAACGTGTCAAATGTCACGAAGAGTCAAGTATTGTAAGAACCAAAGAGAAAAGAAAACGTAGTTATTGGAAATTATGTATGTGTCAATCAATCTAAATTACATTAAGACGACTAGAAGAAACACAGCTGCATATTTCGGAGAGCACGTAAAACCGGTCCTACGCCTGAAGTCTCGCCGGTCGTGTCGAAGTATCGTTCCATCAGACTTTGAGAGTAAAATGAATAGAAATGAATAGAGAGTGCTCATAGTGCCTGCGCGTACACTTTTGTACTATAATATATATAATATTTGCTGCGCATTTGGCTAGTCTCAGTGAGATTGACCACCGTGACCGAAATCAGTTAGGAGGATATTATTATTAATTATAACTAGAATGAGTATCAGACAAAAATAAAAAATAAAAATATACAAGAAAAATTTTTTTTTAATTTAATTTAAAAATTATACATATAAATAAAAATTATACATATAAAAATTATACATACAAAATTATACATAGAATAAAAGTCATATTAATAAAAAGTACATGTATGATGGTAGGGAAACCTTCGTGTGCGAATTCGACTCGCACTTGACCGATTTTTTTAGTATTCCCGCTACGACCTCTAAGAATATTATACATTTTACATTTTCATGAACTATAGTCTTCTAAAACACGTATCCTTTTTTTCTTCTAGTCGTCGTTCGTAATGTAATTTGGATTGTTTGACATGTAATATACATAATTTCCAATAACTATGTTTTCTTTTCTTTTTGATTCTTACAGTACTTGACACTTCGTGACATTTGACACATTGTTTTGAGACAAGAAATATATTTTTAACGCGACTTTTTTTTTATTATTTTATATCTGTTACCGCAACTCTAAGTCACTTAAGAAAAAAACGTGTGTATGTACTTATGTACGCACGTAGGTATAGCCTATAGCCTTCCTCAATAAACGGGCTATATAATGCAAAAAGAAATTTTCAAAACGGATTAGTAGTTCCTGAGATTAGCGCGTTCAAACAAACAAACAGTCAGCATGAGGACAGATAGAAAGAGGCTCCAATAACTAGTTAACACACAAATATAGATTATAGACAAACACACCGATATAGATTAACTCAAAAACAAAATATTATCTAATCCGAATCTGTACATTGAATATTTTTTTTGGAAAATCTTATTGAAATAGATATTTATATATAAATAGATATGATACAAAGGCTGAATCTATAGTTTTTAGAATTTTTGTCTGTCTATCTGTGACCGCATCATGAGAAAACTACTAGACAGATTTTGATGAAATTTGGTATGATGATAGTTGGTTATCCGGGTCAACATACAGATAACTTTTTACTGCGGTAAAATATCTCATTTCTGAGAAATTTATTCTAAACTTTACAACTTAAGTAGGGACGAACCCGAGCGAAGCGAAGGTGAGTCACTGGTCTTCTATAAAATAAATTATCATATCATAAACAATATAAACTTCAAAAAATATCTTCATGTCAAAGCTTAAGCTGTTCATCAAAAGTGAGAAAAATTAAAAATATTTATATGTTATCTTTATTTACATTACCTAAAAATTGAGCTTTTATTTAATACTCTCTCATTTTCCTAGTTACAAAAATATAATCAAATTAAATAATTGAACAAAATTACCATAATTACATACAATGAAAATTAATTTGCATCAAATATTACAAATTAGTTAAAACTTGACTAATATTGGTGCGATTATGGTTTCATATTCACGAATTAAATAAGACTGTGGGCGTAATTTCATGCTTGGAAGAAATACATGTAACTTATAATAAGATAACCTCGTGATTTCGGCCGTCTCGAATTAGATATGGACCAAAAGGAGGCTGACATAATCTCTATTACATATATATTACTAAGTGAAGCATATTATTCTGATAAAGAGTTCCTTATTGATGAACATATTTGATATTTAAATAATTTGTCTCTGCAGGCTATCTATAATAATTTAAGAAAATACTGCAACTCGGCTTTAGAAGGATAATTGTTATAGTTCGCCAAGTATTCTTAGATCTGCATTCTGAGCTTTTCTATAGGATACTTTGCTGTCTGTAAATAAATCATTTATTGAAATTCAGCCACTAATGATGAGAAATCGGCATCTAAGAAACTTGATTCTAGATAATATGTCTATAATATTGAAATTAAAATTAGCTGTTTAATTGATATACCTGTAATTGATCATTAAAAATTTTAATATTGATTCTGCTATTCTCAACTAAAACGTCGCAAAGTTACTTGAAATTTTCTTGAAACATTATTTTCATATGCCTGAAGTAAGCATAATGAAGGACTATTACGATCACTAAGAAGTAAGCGAGTAGATCTATTAGGAGGATATCAATAAAACTATCTTTTTGGATTTTTTGGCAGATTTATTTAGATTTTTGGTTCATGACGTTTCGAATGCTTTACAGCAATCATGACAGGGAGAGACTGATCTCTTCACTGTCTTCCGCTAACCTTAAGGAAAAGACTCGATAGACATATTTTTTTAGGTATATTCGTATTAATACATTCTTAGAGAAATCAATCTCTCCCGTGACCATGATTGATGTAAAGCATTCGAAACGTCGGAAACCAAAACTCAAAATAAATCCGCGAAAAAATCCAAAAAGATAGTTTTATTTAAAATGTCAAATATGGCGTAAATCTAAGAAAATATTAATACAGATATACCTTAAAATAATATGTCTATCAAGTCTTTTCCTCAAGGTTAGCGGAAACAGTGAATGTTTTCCAAACAATTGTCTTAAAAAAATATAACTTACTTTTTCGTTGCTCAAGAAGGTATCGCGACGAAAGCCTGAGCTATTTTCACGTCCGCCCAGTTTATCTCACAATACCTAACATCACTGCGGGTGTATCGAGAATTGAACATTTATATATACCCTTTTAGTTTCCTGACGTATTTGTTAAAATATTTTTTATTGACGTCTAATCAGTCTAAATGTAAAATGGTGTGAAAATATACGTGGAATAGCTGTATTTTATTTAAATATTGAATTAATTATATTTAATACTTTTAAGAGCTGATATTAGATTATTTCAAAATAATTCAATTAATTCCATGTAATTAAAATTATACAATGATATTCGATATGATATGAGAATAGTGCTGTGCTATAAGGGATTTGCGTCGAACCTTACGTATGTCTATATATTCTAGAATAAAACATACCATTCTTGTATGTGTGTATTAGTGAAAAGAATCCGGAACAGGAGTTTCGGAGTTTACCTCCGACAACAAACTCCAACTTCATCCCTTTATAATATTCATGTACGTTAAAGTTACACCCCATGTCAACTTGCTTGATTTAGAACTCAATTTAATGTTTGGAAGTAATATCAGTAACTTATAACAAGATAAATTCATGATTTCATCCATGTCGAATAATGTAAAGAAAGGCGGCCCCCGTAGCCTCATTTCATATGCAGATAGCGTTCAAACATGATTCGAATCCACTACTACGACAATGTTAATGGCTCACGCACGAAATATATCAGGGAATCTGGACAGCATCATCAAAAACATACATGAGTTTTAGATTTTGAGAGTATATAAAAGACGCTTGGACATGTTTCACCAATATTTACCCTTTTTTCCCGTGCCAGTACCATTTATCTTCGCTTGATATATAGCTTAAGAAAGATATCCGTTCCACAGACATGTAAGCATTCAGAACCTTTTAAGGTTTTAACCAGAATTATATTTAATCATGACAAAGCTATTTCTGTATATTGTTTATACCTGTAAAATGTTAAAAAGTTTTACAAAAATTTGTATCATTTTTATATCTAAAACTAGCGAATTATCATCGTTTTACTCGGAGACGTCCCTGGGTGCCTTTTTTGTTTATTAAATTTTATGCAGGCACCGTCACCTTTTGATAAAGATTGCTAACAATAGCTTAATGTAACTTCAAGTATTTTATCTATGTACCGAATTTCACCCAAATCTGTCCTACTATTGAACAGCACGACAAAATATCAAACATACATATTATATATAAAACGGTTTTTTATACGTTTTATATGTTTAAGGACTAATTAGTTACCAAATCAGTAAGCAATCTCACTGAATTATGCTCCCAAAGCCCATTTCGAATATTAAAATAGACTTTGAATGTATTCTTTTAAATTCATAAACTGGTTACAAGAGTGTAACTGTTAACATATATGATGACAGCGAATAAATAAAGAGATAAAAAAAAACCAATACCTCTGAATTTTACAAAGAAATATAGTATTTACGAAGACATTGGTTATGTATGGAATGTAGATAACATATAAAGGAAATCGATAAATCTCTGCCTACTTAGCTACTTTCATCCCATTACGCAATGTAGAAGGTTCAACACATGATATATGTATTCGAGGTCTTGTTACTTACCTTATTTTGTAAGTAAACAAGGTTTAAGATGAGATTTTAATGAGGTGACGTATCGTGTGACCTACAAATAAATATATCCTTTATGGCTAAATTATTTGATATTCTTACTATTATTATAGTCAAGACCATAATAATAAAGTCATTTGAAGAGTCTTATGGTTTTTATTTTTGTTTGTATACGATAATATCTGTAATTATCACCTTTTTTAAAAAATACACACATATGCACACTATAATATCTCTTTCTCCAGTTGGCTAGTCTCAGTGGCATTGGCCATTGGCCGAATTCAGTCAAGAGTGCATCATGTCTGTCATCTATTACTGCTAAGATTTAAAAAAAAAATACGATTAATTCAAAATCTGATTTTGTAGGGAGTGTATGTATTTAAATTTAATATGTTTTTTTTAAAACTACTTATTGGTTGCGCAAAATCAATAATGTTGTGAACCTATGATATAACCATCTATTCCAAGAAATGATTCAAAAATACTTATAGTAACTCTGATGACCCCCTTATCGGTACTAATATTATAAAGAGGCAGAGTTTGTTTGTTTGAAAGCGCTTATCTCAGGAACTACTAACTTCTTTTTGCATTAGATAGCCAGTTTATTGAGGAAGGCTATAGGCTATATATCATATAATATGTAGAGCATCTATTCCATATTAACCAAACGTGCCTAGGAACGAACCCGAACGAACGGGAACGGTAATCTTTTGAAGTCAAATTATAGACCTAAATTTTATTTTAACTTTTATTGAAATAGACATTATTATCAATACAGAGGCCGAATCTATATTTTTTACATTTTTTGTCTGTCTGTCTGTTACCGCATCACGGAAAAACCACTGGAGGGATTTTGATGAAATTTGGTATGATAAGAGATGGTCATGAACGAATTAACCACTTCATTCATGGGGATGGTTATCCGGTTGCTGCGAGAAATTATGTCATCTCTGAGAAATCTATAATAAACCTTAAAACGTAGGGACGAATGAGTCGCTAATAACGAATATCAACATAGCTGTCGGACAGTATAAAAGAAAAATTGGAAGTGTCAGTTTGCCAGTTTGCCATGCATTATTCTCACAAACTGGCTTTACACGTAAAAAGTTATCTCTTATACGAATATTTATCACGATAAAGATAAATTACATTGAAATTTTTTCTAGATTTGACCTTGCAAAAACATGCGGCCATTTTGCCTATCATATCGGTAATCAGCACGTCGAAATACAAATGTGTACCAAACAGATCAATCGGAGGTATGGGCTTTTCGGAAGTTTATCTTATTCAAGTATGAAAAATATGATAAAGTAAATTAGTTTGCCCTTCTTTGATGAGATGGATGCATTTATAGCGTAAAGCCTTAGTATATTGAAATATTTACTAGTGCTTTGATTATCAATAATATATTTTTTCTAACATATTTTTTCACTTCTCAAGAAAGTATATTGTGCATTTGTTTTATTTTTTTTGAAATCAATTAATGACTGAGATCTTTAACTATGAAAATAACTGCTTAGTGACACAAACAAATAATACTCAACTTGAAGGTGACCTTTTAACGAACATAATTTCTAATACAGCCAATGTAGCATGTGAATATTAAATATTATAATAAAAAACAAAATTTCTTTGGTTTACCATTTCAAGCTGTTTATCTATTAAGTGAACTTTGAAAACGTCAATTTAGTGCATTATTTCAAAAAATCGATCGTCTTACCTTACGAAATTAACTCGTAGTTACTTTTCGGTTTCACTGAATGGACGATATACCTAATCTTTGTTTTCTTTGGATGACAACTAGAATTCCCGGCAACTGAAGATCTGTAACAATGTAAATCTCATACAGAGAATGGTTATAAAAAGTAAAATTATTATAAGCAGTGGTAACTGATTAGTAGAGCGCTGGCTTGAAAAACTAAATGATACGGGTTCAAATTCGGACATTATTGGTAAATTCGCGTAAACAAACCGAAAAGATAGTTTTATTTAAAACGTCAAATATTCGCGTAAATATAAGAACGTTTTATCGCGAAGACATCTTTAACCTAACTAGTTCTTGAAAAACATATCCACCCACCCGTGTTTTTGTCGTCGTGTCGTATTAAGAGGCCCAGGCCTAGCAGTAGGACGTTAAAAACGGCTAAAGTACTATTATATAACTAAGTTTTTATAAGGCTGGTACGATTCGTCATTAGATACTTTTATTTTTATTTTATCTACTTTTAAATGGAAATTGTCAGTTCTATACCACTTAAACGAATTGTACATCTAGGTAATAGTCGTAATAGTAGCAGCACTTCCGTAAATATTACGTCTTCCGTCTGCAGAATTATTTGCACTATTGCCTTTTTTTAAACATTGAAATATAATAGCCTTAACTGCTTTGTATTGAAATTGGTAAAGAAAACAATTAAAAATATATATAATTTTTATCGACATAAAACACATGTTGTGTATAATTAAATACCTTAGTAAATATTTTAAATATCGATACTACACAACTAAACCTAAAAAGTAACTAAAAAGGAACTAAAGGGAGATTTAACGACTAACTTCACACTGTAGCCAATAATTACTAACTTCATTCTGTAGTCCGTAAATCTGTCGCATCGTAAAAAAAATACGCTTATCATTTTTCTCATAACGCGCCAAAAGAAGTTTAACTTCAAAAACTTCAACAAAACTTAAAATATCACTTAGCTAAAATGCAATGATATTTTTAAAAATAGTCAAACAAACCTATGTATAATATGCAGAACTAGTGAAAGTCAACGTAGCGTGGTGAAAAAAACACTTATGGAACAACCCAAATATAATAAATTTGTTACGGTGTCTGCACACTAAATATACTTAAAAAAACATATTTAAAGATGGTCAGTATAAATTAGGATCTAAATGACTGGTTTTAGATTTTATTGGGTACGTCTTTTTATCCTCGCATAATCTGAAAACGGATGTATTTCTATGGGACTTATATAGTTATAGATATTTTAATGATGATGTTATATACAATGATTTGAATAAATATTTTTTTAACTGAAAAAAATAAAGACTAAAAAATTTTAAATGGAAATATTCCACATGTAGGGACAGATTTTTCTTACAATTGGAGCAGGAGATAAAATCTATTGATTAAAAAATAATCATAAAACTGGTCAAAAATAGGCGAAGGTATCACTAGTAGCATGAGTATAGAAAAAACATACTCTGAATTTAGTGGGTACTTCCTCTTATTTTGAACTTAGTCGAAAAATAGATAGGGATGAAAAAAAGTACCAGTAGTACTAGTCACTACATCTTATAAAACAATGTCCTCGCTTGCGTCTGTCTGTCTGAACGCGATAAACTCAAAACCACCAAACTGATTTTCATACGGTTTTGTGGTAAACTGACTGAAATATCACTTTGATTTTAGAAGATGGGAACTTTAGTCGCGTCGCGTTAACTGATAGAGTTATATGAAAATAATGTATTACGGAATTACTAGATGCACCCGAGCGAATCGAGGGTAAGTCACTAAAACTATAATAATATGAAATGATTCCTTCAAACATATATAATTTGGAAGCCATCGCAAGGGTCGCTATTTAACATTATCATTGCAAAAACAGGGTCAGCGTCCATGACCTCGAATCCTAATGTGAGGGGGATGTTGCAGATATAAACTTGATTTATGTACCACGATGAGTCTAAAACCGAGATTTTCTTATAAAAATTAAAAAAAGATATCGTCATTCTTAAACCGTACAAGACTAGTATAATGTATTTATGCGTTTATCTTTATGTAGCGTTGGCTCAAATTTTTATGTAAAGAGTGTAGAGAGAGTTCTTTAAGGTATATTTTCGCTATCTTACATAGAAATGTCTATATTTTGGGATGAGTCTAAGTAAAATGAAAATTCGTCACTAATTTAAGAAATATTTGAAAATTAGCAAGGTCTTATTGTTGGGACTAGCATCATATGTACAATGAACATAATATTATGTACTCGTACATGAAACTAGAATAAAATATCTTTATGATCAATATCAACATATATCTCCTAAGGGATTCGTAGCCGTGATTGGCAATCAAATACAATTTTCATTAATATTTCTCAACTAGCCTCTGGCTGCGGCTTCGCATTGTTTCAATAACTTCAATGATAAAGTGCTCAATTCGTCTATATTTTAAACACATTTTTTATTTTAAACATTATTTTCATTCGCACTGTTATGTAACATCGTCAGGATTACACGATTTATTCAAATATGTCAATCTGAAAGTAAATGATGAGGCCAAAAGAAACGCCTGGGTGTCACATGTCATTATAAGAAATCTTCGTCGCACGATCGATGTTCTAACAAATATTAAGCTTTTAGGTTATATGTTTGCTTTTTTATCAAGTTTACTTACTTTCTTTGCTTTGTATGGTTTATATTAAAAAAATTTTTTTTTTTTTAAACAGTATAAGCAATTAAATAAATATGTTGGGACATTAACACACATCACCATCTGGTTCCATGGTAAGCTACGAGGCTTGTATTATGGGCACCAAATAGTTAACTACCCTACACATATTATATAACTTTAAATACAAACATTATAAATAAAAAAGTGTCACTACTAACTGGGCCATAGGTGTCGTCAAAATATTTTCGGGGTTCGGTACCCGAAAGATGCCAACCCTATTACCTATCCAGACAGTATCTGTCTGTCAGCGAGCTGTATCTCATGAACCGTAAAAGGTAGAGTATTAATTTTTTCACAGTGTTATATTGCCGCTATAATAACAAATGATAAAAAACTAAGATGGCGAATTTCCAATGCCATGCAAATTAAAAAAACCGATAAATACATATTGTTATATCTTGTACGAAGGTACAAAACCCTTCGTGTGCGAGTCGGACTCGCATTTGATCAATTTTATATCGCTAAAAAGTACATTTACGGATAAAACTTGTATGAAAGTACCATTAATTAGTAGATCACCACTATCATAAATTTTGTGTGTATTTTGTGATTTGGATGAAATTTAATAAATTTATTAAACCCACGCAAATAGACTATGACTTGGAATAAGGTTTAGGCTACTGCTAGGTATCTATAGACGTACCCGAGTGAAGCGATAGTAAGTCAGTATGTAAAAATCATCAAAAACTATATTATGGAAATTGTTTTAGAATTTAATAAAATTGTATGTGTACTTATGTATGCACGTAAGAAGTTATACTTCTTTGTTTTGTAGGGCATTTAAATAAAAGCTTGTTTTTTTGTTTTTATATTGTTCGTATTCTTCTCAGCAAACCCTTTCATTTGATATCCATTATTCCGCCATCTTTGGGAGTCTACTATATTGAATTTACAATGACCTCACTTTGCTTATTGCGTTTCTCTCATCAAGCCCTTTCATTTGGTGCCCATATCATAAGGGTCACTATGGAAATGATAAATCACCATTTTGTAACGTCCACCACATTGCATTAAAAATTTAGTTAATCGTGCAGTTACAAGAACCAAACGTGTATGCCAAATTTCAGCTCAATCGGTCACTGGGACCTGGATCAAATAAAACTTGCAAGATTTGATTACAGACAGACACCGGGACAGGTGAAACTAAATAAAATTAGTAATCATTTTTATTTAAATTTTCTTGAATATAGACATCGCACTATACTAAAGGGAGATTTAAGGACTAACTTCACACTGTAGCCAATCACGACTAACTTCATACCGCAGTCTAAATCTGTCGCATCGTAAAAAATCACTCTCATCACTCATTTTTTTTCCTAACGTACCAAAAGAAGTATAACTTCAAAAATACACAAACATTACATAAAATTGAACATCTCTATTTCGAAATCAGTCAAAATTATTGCAACCCCGTTTATTATGTAGAGTAGGACTCTAAGAAAGGTAAGTACTGTATTCTAATAAGTTAAGCCAAAAAGCGTTGGTCTTTAGTGATTAGCATGTTTATATAGGAGCTGAGTATGATTATAATTCCTTACTAATTTATTTATAGAATTTATTTGAATGCAATTATTATACTATAATAAAGACTACAATTATAAATGTAAAAGTTTGTATGTGAGTATGTGTTTAAAACGGCTGGACAGGTTTGGATGACATTTTGTACACAGATAGACTATAATCTTGAGGACGGACACATAGGTTACGAGTAGTAAGTAGGTACCTTTGCGAAGTGACGATAAATATTAGAGGCACCTAGGGACGTTTCCAAGCAAAAGGAGGCTAAGTCGCTAGTCTATACTAATATTATAAAGATAGTTTGTTTGTTTATTTGTTTATGTAAACGCGCTAATCTCAGGAACTACTAATCCGATTTGAAAAATTCTTTTTGCATGAGACAGCCTGTTTATTAGAAACGGCTATAGGCTGTATATCATCCCGGGAAAATGTACGGTTCTCATGGGATAGATTATTTTTGTCTAGTGACGAACCCGAAACGAAGCGAGGGTGAGTCGCTAGTCTTGAATAAACTACAAAGTTTCAATATTAACAGAAGAAATATATATAAATATTTAATAAAGCTACAACTAAGTATACACCTAAGTCTCACTCGAAGGATTACATCTGTTATTTATGAAGGGGTAATGTAAATAACACAAAACTTTTCAAGTACAACAAGCTTAACATTTAAATACGTACGTAATAAGTAGTACATTGTAGTACTAAACAATTCACCTGACTACGCCTGCATTTGAGATTAATTATTCATACTTTGAAATCTTTATTCCTTAATTACATTGCGAAACTAATTCAACTAAAATTCTCAGCATCATTTACTAAAATAGCCTTTAGAGCCCCAGACTCAAACCAAGCTACCTACTTTAATTACTATGGTTAACTAGCGCGTTTAGTATAAAATAATTCCATCCCCATTTTCACCCCCTTAAAGGATGATTTCCGGCATTAAAAGTATCCTATGTCCATGAACAAATTAACCACTCGTTCATGCCTATGTCCTTTCCAGGGTCTCAAACTATCTTCTTACCAAATTTTATCTAAATCGGTTCAGTAGATCCAGAGATTACCCCCTACAATGTCACAAACTCACAATTCACAAACTCACAAACTTATAATGTTAGTATAGATATAGATTATTTGACGACACATTTGGCTTAGTTTGTAGTAACACCAATTGCTATGCCAGCGGTCGCAGGTTCGAGTCCCGCAGGGGGCATTCATTTGTTAGATGAGCACGAATGTTTGTACTTCAGTCATGGGTGTTTATATTTATAATATGTATGTATTTAAAGTTATATATGTGTAATGTATCAATTGTATGGTATCCATAACACAAGTCTTGTAGCTTATCATGGAACATGATGGTGCTGTGTTAATGTCTTAACATATTTATTTATTTATACATTTCAAGTTCAATTTTAAAGTTTTTTCCTAACGCTCCTTTTTGCAAAAACGTACGTTACAACAACTTCTTGTAATATGGACCCTCGAGTCAATCTTGGTCTTATATCTTAGGTGACTATATTAACACTACATTGAATTATTCACAAAGTGATGTCAACGTCAATGTTCTATTAAAAAACTTCTGAATGCATAAAAATAGGCCAAATTGTACAAATAAACACTTTTTTACATAAATCAAATATGTTATAAAACGAAGAACGATAATACGAGATCATGAACGAATTAACCCGAGATATATTATAATATTGTCGTAATTTAAAAGTATAATAATGTTATTGTCAAATAAAAACGGTAAATGCGTGAAGCGTGTACTTTCGTTTGTTTATTAGAAACATTTTTATTTTATTGGTGTTTCTAAGAAAATAATAACAATATGTAAGTTCATTATTATCATCACAGAAACATAGATAAAAAGTGAAGATCAAGCAAAAAGAATTATTTCACCCGGACATCCCATCACTACAACTTTAGACAGAATATTACTGGTGGTGGAATCTCAATGTTTATAAACAACAACCTGAGTCATAACTTAATAGAAGACTGCTGCATTAGGAATATACATTATTTATGGGTTGATAAATACAATCTGGTTAATGTATAAACCCGAGCGTACAAAATTGAATCAATTTCTTTAAGAATATTCTCTACAATTAGAAAGAAGAAGAAGGGCTATAGATTTTGGAGATTATAATATAGATTGGTTGTTTAAAAAAGTTACACATTACGTTAAACTACACGGAGATGGTTGATGAAAATTTACAATGCACAATTCTTAAATGTGTGGAACCTTGCTATTACACCCGCGAAAACGATGCGAAACTTCAACAACAAAAACTATATTAGATCACGTATCAACCAACTTCAAAGAACATAACTTTAACCTAGCTATTATAGAGTCACCAATGTTAGATCATAAGCAGATGTACCTGGAGCTGAAACAATATTGTCCAGAAATAGAGAAGAAGATTCATTAGGAAGCTCTTAACTATGAAAATCTTTATAAAAATGTAAGCAGGATATATACTAGAGGTACGTTACTAGCGTACAGTGATATTGAAAAAAAATATATAAAATACATCAGTGACAGTAAATTCTCAAAAATTTAAATTCTTAATCCTCCTTAAACCAATTGGATAAACAAAAATATAATTAAAGCCATAAATTAGAGAAAAATAATATGAAAGCAGCATAAAATTCAACCAAAAGACATAGAAATTAAACTAAAGTTTGTGAACAAAAGGGACCAAGTAACTACTATCAAAAAGCATTTCAAGATTTCATAAAAAACCGTCGTCAATGTTTAACTTACTAATAATAGTATGTATGCCTAGTAACAAAATCAAATATACTAGTATTCCGACAAATTTAGAGATTGGCCTCAACATAATAACAAACCCAAAGGAAATTTGTAAAAGTTTTAACTTATATTTTTCTACTATAGATATAACGATAGCATCAAAAATCTTCCAAACACCTACTCGTAATACACATACACATTTAACGTCTGTTACACCGCTCTTAGATACGGCGGTGCTAGCACGAAAGCTATAAAATGTCAAAAAAACTTGATTGCTGATGATCTCACTAATTGCATAAATCGGTGCCTGTATGATGGTATCCTACCAGGTAGTCTCTAAATAGCCAAAGTTAGTCTTATTTACAAATCAAGCAAACGCACTGATCCTGGAAACTACCGACCGATATCAGTACTATCAGTGTTGTCCAAAATTTTTGAAAACATATCACATACTTATCTTAATAACTATTTAACTTCAATCATCTTTATTTACAGTAAACAATACGGTTGTAGGCCCAAATCCAACACATTATCTGAAACAATAGATCTTATCACTAAAATTATACTTAAAATAGAACAAAATAAAAAGCTCTGGGCAAATTTGTTGATTTTAAAAAACTTTTGATACCATAAGTATGTATTGCGCTCATATTAAAAAACTAAACGATAACGGTGTTAAAGGTACAGCATTAAACATTTTTGGATGTTATCTTGAAAACCGGCAAGAAGTAGTCAAAAAAGGAGAATACACGGAGACACTGCTTCAATTAATTACATGTGGCATACCACAAGGCTCAATATTTGGTCCACTATTTTTTTGATTTACATTAACGACATTAGAATATAGAGTTAAATGGACTGGATCTGACGCTATATACAGACGATACAAGTATGTTTTACTATGGTAAATCAATAAATTCGATCGTAAAAGATGCACAAAATGATTTGGACTATTTAAACAATTGACTATAGAGCAATTTACTTACCATTAATACTGAAAAACCAATTATATTATTTTTTTTACATAAAAATGATAAAATATGTAGTTTTAATCCTTTAACTATAAATGTTACTATTGTCAATAGGACGAAAAGTGAAAAATATCTTGGTATTACGTTAGATAGCTGTTTGACATGGAGGCCTCATTTAGACAAAATTAAATCTAAATTATCATCATTGGTTGGAGCACTACGCGGTAATGTACGTACGTTGTTTTCCTAAACCAGTTCGATTAATTATATTTATAATATTATGGTAAAGCCCCATATAGACTACCCAATTGAACTCTGGGGCACTGCAGCACCAACTAATCGCTGCAAAATATAACTGCAAAATAAATTAATAAAAGTGCTTTTTTATTATGACTATTTGACTTCTACTGAAAAACTGTACTAAGAATAACAATAAACATAACATATGTATATAATACTTCAATTTTAATATATAAAATTATAAACGAATTAACACATACAAATACATCCTTCACAAAGAAATCACATACACTAAAACATTCACTAAGAAATTCAAATCAAATAAGCCAAGGACTAACTACGGCAAACATAATATAATGTATGAAAGCGTTCAAATATTTAATAAATTACCATATAATGTAAAAGAAACAAAACCATTTTATAAATTCAAAAAACTTTTAAAAAATCATGTGTTAAACAACATACCTATAATTTAATAAATTATTAAAAAAATCTTAAACAAATATTTGTGTAACTAAACAAAATATATCTACGTATAATGTAAACAACAGATTAATTAATCTTATCTAAATATAACATAAACTCAATATATATGTATAATATTATGATTGTTAACATTTTATTTTAAACTCATTTTTGTTATCAAATTGTATATGTTCTCGTAACAAGCGCTCAATATTTTTGTGCTTACCAATTAGGTACGTAAGCATTCTAGTTGTATAATACCCACTATTTGTGGGAAGAACGGTGTTACATCTGGAATGCATAATATTAATATTGTGGGCCACAATATTATGCAAAAATGATATTATTTGACTAAATATATAAATTTTAAATTAAACTTATGCCTATTACCTAATTTGTTCATATTTGATTTTTGTGTACCTACATTTTTTTTGTTTCGTATTAAGCTGTTACTCAAAAATCACGATGTAAGTAATATTGAACTACCTACCTACTTGTAATTTTTTCTCATTTAGTAAATCATGTTTTCCTTTGAGAAATAAATAATGTATATTTAAACCTAAATTCTACGTAAAGGCATAGATTTTTTTTTTAAATATATGATGGTATCTTGTTTAATCTGTGGATGGTATCAGAAACGTGCCGACAATCGACCTGGTGGCAAGGGGCTGTCGACGTTCATATACGTATTGTGCAAGGGGAGTTGCTCAAACGGTGCTGACCTTTCAAAAACCTGATGATATGAGAGCCCCATATTATAACGCTCAGGGAAAACCTCAGAAGAAAGATTGTTCCACAATATAAAAGTACATATTTTTTATAACTCTTGATTCTTAACTTTCCCGTATCACAACATCGCTTAGCACAGAAAAAAGCATACACAATTGAATCCTCCTTTTTTGAAATTGGTTAAAATAACAACTGAAATTATACCGAAATTCATACGATCTAAATAAAAAAGATTATATATATTTCCACTCTGTAATACTAAAGTCAGATGGCAAAAGCGGAAACGCAGTGATTTCGTAATGTCCTTCCATCCGGTCTGGTGGCGCCTTTATAACTGCAATTTATATTTCATACAGCGCTTGGAAATTTTGTATGCAACGGTAATATTTCTTTTCAAACATTTTGATTTAAAAATCTTCTTTTTATCATCATGCTTTTATTAGCTTCTCCTAACTAATAAACTACTTAGTACTTACTCAAATCCTGAATCTTGATTTTAAATTTGTTCTAAAAATGTACTACTAACCTATTGGTTAGAAACGGGTTTATTTCGTTAGAGAATACTTTGCAAATGTATATGTAAATGTTTGGGGCTAATTTTTAGTTAATATGTAACATAAGTACCTACTTACACAAAATATTATAATTGTATATAATGATTATTATTTAAAAAAAAACTTTCGAAAAGCTAATATGAATATTAACCACTAAAACCAACGGAATTTTCCCCATTTTAATAGGGTGTCGCACTTTCGCACTCAACTACGACACCCGGCTGGTCTACCAAGGTAGGCCTTTTCACGTGTACATAAACCAGGAGGTTGCTCTTACGGTCCACTTTGCTGTTGGAGAAGTACCAGAAGCAACTCACTTTTCCTTGGCACTCCTTCGCTTCGCACCCGACTGGATTGCCGGGTGCCAATAAGTACCCCCAGTACGACAAGGTGAACACACATTTGGGGGATTTAAATGTAAAATATAGGATTTTTGTGTAAACATACTGTATGTTTACACAACTTTAACAAAGGTGCGCAAAAGAAAGTAGCTTTATTATATTAAATGTACCACGAAGATCGTGTGAGGACATTTTAATCTTAGCTACATAATTGCTGACATCTTACATGATTTACGAGGCAAGAAAAATCTGACACTAGGGAGATAACTTGATTATAATTTCTAATATCTAATACTTCACAACCTTAGTAAGAGTCGTAATCGTGACAAAATTTAAATTAACATTTTAATAAAAAAAACTTGCAATAAAACTATCGATTTTTTTTTACTAATCATTTATACATATAATAAAAATGTAAGGGATTGCTGTCTGTACATAGAAGATATTTTTGCCTGTTTGTCTGTGCGTTTGTGCACGCTAATCTCAGAAACGGCTTATCAGATTTAGATGTGGTTTTCACTAATATATTATGGTAAGCTTAATTTAACATTATTGTTTGTTTCATGTCAATCGGTTCATAAATAAAAAAAATATGCCAATTTAAAGAATCACGTCGAACATTTGTTTAACTACATATTATCTACGAGTATTGACTGAAACTTTACTAAACACAATAATAACACATAGGCTACTTTTTGTCCCGGAAAAATATACGGTTCCCGAGGGACAGATTTGTTTTTGTTTTTCTAGAGGCGACAAATGAATTATAAAACGGGCCCATAGATTCAGAGATATGCACGTACAGACAAACAAACTGTCACCTTTATATAATGTAAGTACTCGTATAACATTGATGAAGGTTATCTAACATCATGCTGCATCTATTTATATATAAATAAAATACGCAAGCAGATTCGCGGTTAAAAGAAAATCAATCAATTTTGTTTTTTTGCAGTCCTTCTCTATATAAACTTTAACTATGCCAAAGCTCATACTCCTCCATACATGCAATATAGTTAAAAAGGGGTTTTCTTTTCATGTATTTAATATAAAATGGATTGACAGACTGATTTTATTATATAGGTAGTTATAAGAGGTTCAGTCTCGTTTCTAATATCTTCCAAAGTATAAAACTTTATTACTAATACAAATCAAGTACTTATGCAACGTTTGAGTTCATAGAAATACTTAAACTCTTAATGAATTTTCGTCTAATTTTAAAAATACGTAGCAGATTTTCCTTTATGATTAACAATTTTTATTTAGTTTCAAATTTAACCTTTGGCAAAAGTATTGATAGTTCAAAACTTAGTAGTTAGTTAAAATTTTTATAGCAAAAAGAATCTAAAGTTTGATTAAAGTTCACTTACGAAAAAGCTTTCATAGAGAAAACTGAAGTTAATATCGTGACTGGACTTTTACCTCACAATAGAACAAAGATTTTTAATAAAAAATTTAAGATAAAAATTAATTTCTCTTCTAAGAAAGACTTCCAAGTAACCTAAAAAGTAATAGTTTAACTGATGTTTTGAATTTTTTTTAATAATAATTGCCTTTAAATTAAAGGTTTCGTATTTTCAAAATAAGTTTTAGAAACGTAATTGCAAGATATCACGTATCATAAATGCACTCGTATATATAAAACTAAATTGAGTACTTTATCTTTTTGAAGTCGGTAAAAAAGGAAACTTGGTCATAATATCCTAATTGACATAAAAAAGCTTATTACAAACATAAATAAATAAATATGTTGGGACATTAACACACAGTACCATCTGTTCCATGGTAAGCTACGAGGCTTGTGTTATGGATACCAGATAGTTGATACACTACAAAGTAAACATATATAACTTTAACTACATGCATATTATAAATATAAACTCCTGTGACTGGAGTACAAACATTCGTGCTTATCACACAAATGAATGCCACCAACGGGACTCGAACCCACGACCGCTGGCACAGCAAGACGGGTCACTACAAACTGAGCCAAACGTGTCGTCATATTTTCATTGTGAAAGAATAATAATCATATACACAAAAACATACAAAAACTTTCACATTTGTAATAGTACTATATAATAGTGGTTTTTATGTAACATAGCCTTTTATAATTTACCACATATGAGAGTCGAACCCCCAACCCATACAAAAGTCACTCATAATTTAAATACTTATAACACAATTTCCCCGTGGCATGCATTTATTTATAACTGATATAAAACATTCGCATCGCAATCGCGACATCAAATAAAACTTTGAAATACAAATATCTGGGGAAATAACGAATAACACAGATATATCAAAACGGTGACTTCGTTCGAAATGTTTTTTGTTGGGCAGAACTTCACATTCCGAGCGATCGTTGAAATAAGCTCCTTTCTTTCATCATATCGCTGACATACTCGTTCGTATGACAAATAGGGGACGGCTATGTGAAACGTTTTCAGCTATATATTTAAGGTGTAAAAAGAATCACACCACTATTATAAATACCAAAGTGTGTACGTTTGTTACTTCTCTACGCTAGACTGGTTTGAAAATTTAGTAGTTAAAGAATATGACTAGAAGTAACAGGCTGATGGTAATTACAGCCAATAGTAAAATTGTATATATTAATAACTAGCGGCTCACCCTCGCTTCGCTCGTGTTCTCCTCTAAAAATACGAAAACAAATCTATCCCACGGGAACCGTACATGTTTCCAGGATAAAAAGTCTATGTGCTATTCCAGACTATAATCTATCTCTGTGCCAAATTTCATCCAGATCCGTTTAGCCGTTCCGAAGTGATTGAGTAACAAACATCCAAACATGCATCTAAACTTTCACCTTTATAAGACAAAAACATTATTTTTTTTTTTTTTACAAAATTAAACCCATTTTCAAATAGAATAATTTAAAAAATAGTTTTATACGTAGGTATAATAACTATTTTTAAAATTATTCTATTTTTAAAGGTGGAATGTTTTCTGAAAATATACATGAGGTAGACCTATTAGGTATATATTTTTTTATAAAAAAAGGTGCAAACGAGCGAAAGATCAACCTAATTCTCGTAGTAAGTGTCTAACGTCGCTCAGAGACATCTGCAACATAACGGAATGATACTTTCTTAGATTTACGCGAATTTGACATTTTAAACAAACCTGTTTTTTCGGTTTTTTCGCAGCTTCATTTTGATTTTTGGTTCCCAATGTTTCGAATGCTTTACAGCAATCATGATCACGGGAGAGACAATCTCTTAAAAACAAAGTTTTATTAAAATATTGAAATGTATAGCAGATGCGTTGTCGCTTTATAAGATACCTGAAGACACGATTTTTGAGGAGTTATATTATAGAACTCAGCGAAATCTCCGAAAGAAGATCGTTCCACAATTTACACGTGCGAGGCAAAAATGGACGTGAGGCACGTACATTATGGGAACGCCAAGCATCTAGAATGTGGATGATATCCAACTCGACGATAACTAAAAAAATAAATCATGGAAATCGAAATTAACTAATTTTGGCCTTTAAGACAAGCATAATAGGGAGTTAATTACAAATTTCTCTTTGCTTTTATCATTTGATTAGGCAAACCAAACACAAAAATACTATAAAAATATTCAAACATACTAAACAAATAATAATTGTACGAATTCAATAAAATCTTTGTGCAAATTAAGGATGACAAATGGATACAACGATGTTACAAAGGTTCTAGTTTGAATATGAATAGATTGCTACGTAGTACGTACTCTCTCTACTAGAAATGCTAGGCTCGGTCAAAGTGAATTGCCCCTAATTCCCGTTACTAGCAAAACTAAGTTAAATTCAGCCCCATAAAGTTAAATCTGTGGCGTGAAGTGACAAAAATATTTGCATAAAACATCTTTCTTCTACGAAACGGTCTGCTTACTACATTAATATTATAATAATAAATTAAAACAATAATCTATATCAATACATATAATAAAATTGTAACTAAGCCGAATCTGTACATTAAATATTTTCTAGGAAAATCTTATTGAAATACACTTTATTATCGAAACAGAGACCGAATCTATAGCATTTAGAATTTTTATCTGTCTGTCTGTTACCGCATCACAGAAAAACCACTGGAGGGATTTTGATGAAATTTGGTGGTGATAGCTGGTTATCCGGGGCAACATATAGGATTTTTAACGCAGGAAAATATCTCATTTCTGAGAAAAAATGCAAAAACTGCAATGTAAAAGTATACTAATCTGTAAAACCTAAGAATTTGGTTTTTGGTCACCTGAACGCGGGCGAAGCCGCGGGCAATGCTAGTTTTATATATACTTGTACATGTAACATTTACAGTTATTACTAAATAATGATTCACCCGCGTATCTGCTCGGGTGTTGCGATTGAAATAAATACTAATATGAAGTTTCTTACTAAAAAATAAACCGACTTCAAAATTATTTAAAATATTTATTTTGCGCGGAAGAGTATACCTCTTAAGGTCAAAGTATAAAAGAACAAATTAATGCATACAGCCGAATTGAACAGTAAGTACAGTATTTGATCAATGATGAATAAAAATGAATAAAATATCAATTTAATTTCATCCCAGTAACAAAGTACCATTATCATACGACAGGTGGCGTGCTAGTTGCATAATTTGAACCCCATTATTATACAAATTTTTGGCCCCGTAGCACCTATCCGGCCTTTCATAGGGAGGCCACGATGAGAGACTCCAAGGCGCAGAGAAGTCTCTTTTAAGAGGACTTCACCATTCTATTGCGCCTATCAGTGAAAACTGAATTTTATCGTGGACAACTCCACCGCTAGTATTGTATTTTTAACAAATATAAAACCTACTTTTATTAGAATATAAATAAAAAAGCCACGGAACAATACTTGTATGGTATCTATCTTACAAATAAAAATACACTTATCTATACAAATAAAAAATCTATAGGTATAAGAAAAAATATATTTTTTAATTATTGCCTGTCTGTCTGTCTGTTTGTTACGGCTAATCTCGAAACGGCTGAACTGATTTATGGGGCTTTCAATAGCAAATAGCTGATGTTATAAGGAGTAATTTAGGCTACTTTTATTTTGGAAAAAGAATTAGGGTTCCGAGAAAAAAATTAAAACCCTTGAAGTTGTGAACAAAATCCATGAAATTAAAATACAACAGGTTCGTACAACATTTACATCCGACGAAACCAGGGCTGATATACAGTTTATATAATTATAGTAAGGATAGCTTTCAAAGCCGAACTCAACAAAACTCTACTTTAAATGAATGCTTACTTAACTCCGTCGCGACGTAGAGACTATCTCAATGAATGACGATACAGATCGGTATAAACTTTAAACTCTAAGAGAAGAGAAAAGCATCATCTGTTATCGCTCTTTACTTTATGTATATAATGGCTATAATATAACAAAACTAGCAGCTTACTTCAAAATATGGATACATCTATACATATAATAAAATTGTAACGAAGCCGAATCTGTACATTAAATATTTTTTTGGAAAATCTTATTGAAAAAAACTTTATTATCGATACAAAGACCGAATCTATAGCATTTAGAATTTTTGTCTGTCTGTCTGTTACCGCATCACAGAAAAACCACTGGAGGGATTTTGATGAAATTCGGTATGGTGATAGCTGGTTATTCGGGTCAACATATAGGATACTTTTTACCGCGGGAAAATATCTCTTTCTGAGAAAAATGCAAAAACTGCAATGTATTTTGTTTTTGGTCATCTGAACGCGAGCAGAGCTGCGGGCAATGCTAATTTAATCTACACTTCTATACTAATATATAAAGTTGAAGAGTTTGCTTGTTTATTTAAATGTGCTAATATCTGCATCTACTGATCCGATTTGACAAATTCTTCTTTTAATTTAGCGTTTTTTGAGCCTATTATTTATTGAGGAATGTCTAGGCTAACTTACATCACAGTACAAAATTATTTTTTTTCTATGCTTAAAAAATGGAAATAGGTACATATTACATAATATTCTATTAATATATTTAGTACCGAATAATGTAACATTACATAGATCTCATGATCAGCGATTGATTTTAATGTTATATTTATTTTAAAAAAAGTATTTTTTGATTTTTGGTTACCGACGTTTCCCGTTCGACGTTCCCGACGTTTCGACGAAAATAAATAAAATAAAAAATAAATTCGCGATAAAATCCGAAAAGATAGTTTTATATAAAATGTCAAATATTCGCGTAAATCTAAGAAAGTATTATAAAAAAAGTATGTTAAAGAATTATAATACAGGATAAAAAAGTACTACGACTCGGGCGAAACCGAGAATCAACGCTAGTATACTATAGTTTAATTAAACACTGCCGACGGCTTTTTCCAGGTGAGATGCTTTTCCCGTGTTAAAATATCTTTGGACGTGTTAATTAATATATCGGCTCTTTAATATGATTTTAACAACTATTTAGTTCTGAACTTACGAATACGAGGTACCTACTAACTGAAAAAAGAATGGAAATTCTTTATATTTTAGTATATTTTTTGAAATATAATGTGAAGCATTAATACTTAATTACAAAAACATTTAATTTTCTTTTCATTCGACTGTCAAATTTATTAACAAACGTCATGCATACAAATGAGTTAGACTCTATTGGCTTCGTGTGACATTTATAAGGTTTATAATCAACTAGAAGAACCCGCGGCTGCGCTCGCGATAAAACTACGAAAAATCTTTAAAAAGGAAGTTTCATACAAACTTTCATCCCCTATTTTACCCCCTTATAGGATGAATTTCGAAAAATGCTAAAAGACGTATTTATTTAATTTTATTGAAGAGCATTTATACCAAGTTTCAAGTTATTCTGATCATAAATATTTTTTTGAATTGTATTACAACGTATTTTCCCTTGGGAATGAGATGATCTCCCGCTATAAAAAGTAGCCTATGTCACTCTCCAGCCCTCCAACTATCTCCACATAAAAAATCACGCCAATCCGTCACTCCGTTTCAACGTGAAAGAAGGACAAACAAACAAACACACTTTCAGATTTATAATATGAGTATGGATGTTATATTGTGCTCATTTAAGGGCAATCTTTAACAGGTTTATCTCCAATTCCACTATGAACACTTGTAAAGAATTTACAAAATGTATTATTAGTTAATTTGTAGTCCTCCTACAACCAATGAACGAAGAAGGTTTGAGATGATTTTAATATTGGTTTTACCTGCCTTAAACAATAATATTTTACCCCACTTTGCTCATGTAGGCGCTGAATGTATCGAAAAAAACAGTATTAATAAAAAAAATCATCAAGTTTTAATGATTTGCACTTTATGCATCTTTCCGCTCTTCTCACTTATTTTTTTTGTATCCTTTTCTATCGGTTGCCTGTAAGAGATCACTTTTAGTGATAAGGCCGCCTTTGCACATCTCTTTAATTGTATTTTTCTTTGTTAATGTACCATTTTCGTGTGCAATAAAGTTTTATAAAAAATCTAAATAAAGTATAATCTCGGTTGATATATAAAAAGTATAAACAAAAACATTTTAGCGTAAACAGGAATAATATATAGTCAGAAAGACCGAACTCTCCTCGTTAAGATAAGGCACATTACAGCAATCTCGTGCCTGACTGCAAAAGCCGGATTTCTCTTTTATATTTTAATCTAATAGTTAGAAATTTCGAATCATCACGTACACCTTTCAGAGGAAATCTATATATCTATATATAGGGTAGGGATGCTGAGTATGAGATACCATTTTTATTTTTGGCCATAAAACATAAATTATTGCACTAATCACTATGAAAATTGCAATATTCGATAAAGTGTATTTAATTAAGTTTATTTAGAACAGACCTTTTAGTAACGTAACGTCATTTTAATATAATTACTCTTTTAAATAAAAATGACAGCCTTAGAAGTATACGAAGTTATAACCCACTTATTCGAGAAACATCATTAAAATCAGTTCACTAAAATTGGTGAACATAATATCGTAAATTACAAAATATAATCAAACAACTGAATTATCTTAACTGAATCTGTATTATATACATAAATAAGAAAAGACAAAACAGTTCAGTACCTTTTTCTCCTCTTCTTTTTTTGTTTTTGACGAGCTTTTTCAAAAAAAAATATATTTAGAAACAGTTTTTATATAATACTTATTGTTTATGGTCGATTTTCGTTTAGTGGACTAATACTAGCACACATAAAAATAACATCTGAGTTGGCGTTCTATAAAACTAAGTGCACAAACAAATTTCAACAGACAGAACTAACGATTTCCTCATTCTTCTCAAAAATAACTCATTTTAAACTTTTAACATGGAACAGATGTAAACTTATTTGCAAAACATCACAAATTCCTGATAACGATGTTCTAAAGTTCTCTATAAAGACGTAGTTCGGACGATCGATCAAATCGCGTTGAAGACACTATTTCAGTGAGTGGTAAAAAGAGTGAGATAAAGTGGATGGAACTCCTCAGTTTTCTTTCCTTAGTAAAATAAAAATGCGCTCAAAAAATTTTAACGTACAGGTTTAAAGGAGGTAATATAGACAAAGATATTTTTATCTAGTATATGTACATATAATAAAATTCTGAGTCGAATCTGTCCATTAAATATTTTCTGGAAAATCTTATTGAAATAGTCATTATTACATACTTACACACACACTTCACTCACTAATACTACAACTTTCAACAATTTCTATAATGTATAATTATTATTATTTTTTTGTAAATCATAACTTTTTTATCGAATAATTTGTTTTCTGTATTATTGATATTGGAAATTCTATTATTTTTTTGTATTATTAGAATTGATACAATTAATTTAGCATATACAATTGTAGCCTGTTGCTAGAAAGGTGGGCGTTGATAACTGCAACTCAGTTGTATAACTAATGCAGTTATTAACATAGAAACTGTTTATGATATTATATGCGAAAATGATGTTCTTAGTAAATAAAATAAATAAATAAATTATTATCGATACAGAGGCCCAATCTATAGTTCTTAGAATTTTTGTCTGTGTGTCTGTCGGTCTGTGACCGCATCACGAGAAAACCACTGGACAGATTTTGATTAAATTTGGTATGATGATAGCTGGTTATTCGCGTCAACATATAACATACTTTTTACTGCGGGAAAATATCTCATAGATGACAAATCTATACTAACCGTTAAAACGTATCTTGCCCATTTAATATTATAAAATAAGATAATTTATAAGGTACTTCATGATTTAGTAGTTTCAAATACAGTCTACTACGTCCAAACAAATACACTATACGTCTTTCTAATATTGTACTAATAAGATGATGATCTATAAATAATTAGGAAAATATTTATATTATGCAGAAGAAATAAAAATATGTTGGGACATTCCCACCCGGCACCATCTCGTTCCATGGTAAGCTACGAGGCTTGTGTTATGGATACCAGATAGTCGATACACTACAAATACGTAACTTTAAACACATACACAATATAAATATAAAACCCATGACTGAAGTACAAACATATGAATATATGAATGCCCCCAGCGGGCCTCAAATCCGCGACCACTGGCACAGCAATTAGTGTCGAAAATGTGTGAAAAATGTCAACAAATAAATTAAGTGGGTGCTAGATGAATAATATATTTTTATTAGTTCGGATTTTACCAATAATATTTTATAGATAACAAACAGATAAGAGTTGAATTTATGTTCATTTTATTAGTATAGAGTATAAACTATGCTGTTACTAAAATAGTAATTTACTTGCATTTGCAAGCAAAAGAGATACAACGTCTGCATCTTCAGACCTTTAATCTAATGAGATCTAGTCCAAGTGATAGATGGTGCTTGTCGCTACTTAACTATTCCAAACACTGTTACTTAAGTCTATATCGATAAATCAAACGCCAACACAAAGTATTTGAAGTGCTATAAAGCGATATCCATACTAATATTATAAATGTGAAAGTGTGTTTGTTTGTTTGTCTTTAAAAACAAATATCCACCGTTTTCACACGTTGTCATAGTGAGTAGACGTCAGTGATGGATCCACGCTTGGTTGTACTTTCATATTGGTATCGAAGGCACCAACGGTTGCCATTCAATAAAAAACGTATGACATCGTGTCGTGTGAAAGAGACAGAGCTAACCTATGCGCCACTGCGAACCGAATATGTTAACACCTCCAAATATTAAATAAAAATATTTTTTTAAAAAAATAATTAGATTTCTAAGAAATCTATTGTTAACTGTAACGCCGGTGTGTTTGCGGTCGTTGAGGGATTTAAGTTCATTCGATTTGCTTGACAAGTCCGGTGAGTATTCGGTTAAACGTATAAACGATATACAATTATTGCAGTACAAAAGACGTGAACGGTTCTATGTACAATGTATGTGCCACTATATATTCGTTAAGACGTATACTGTAAAAAAACGTGCAGGACAATGCTGTGTGAACCCAGTCTTAGTCCTACGCCGTCGCTGTCAAGCAAATCGAATGAACTTTAACGTATTCGGATATTCGTTTTTACATGAATGAAAATTGACCGTGTGAACACCCAGCTAACGAATTATACGTTAAAAATCGAATACAAAAAAATTCGTGCAGGACAATGCCGTGTGGCTTTACAGCTTAAGCTAGCCACTAGAAAACCGAGGCAATATATGATATACTTACGAACAGACGTACATATCGAAAAACGTAGGAAATTCTAAAAACAACATTATGCTATGCTAACAACATCTAAATGACTATTAGAAGATAATTTTATTACTTAATTTTAGGGTGATAAAATTCTCGCACGCAGAGCATTCGAGGCTACTCCAAATGCCAGCTGGGGGTAATGGAATCTTAGTATTATTAAGCGATGCCGAGCAAGCGATGAATGTTATTACGTCTTTATTACTATTTTTATGTTATCTTCCTGAATGTTTGTATTTACGAGCGTATTACTGTGATTATCTTTAAATGCTATAAATATGAAAGAAGGTAATAGTTTTTCCTTGTTTTAGACAGCAACGAACTGATATAATTATCTTAGAGACACTATGTATCCCAAGTGGCTGAAATTATCTAATATTCTTCGGGAACCACTTCGTATATCCGTAAAGAAAAGTTTCATTAAAATCGCTTAAACTTATCATTAAAAGCTTTTTAAATACTCAATTTAAATAAATAAATATGTTGGGACATTTAGATACAGCACCATCTAGCTCCATGGTCATGTATGAGACTTGTGTTATGGATACCAGATAGTTGATTCACTACACATATATAACTTTAAATACATACATATTATAAATATAAACAGCCATGACTGGAGTACAAATGTTCGTGCTCATCACAAATGAATGCAGCGGGACTCGAACCTGCGACCGTTGGCACAGCAAATAGGGTCACTATAAACTGAATCAAACATGTTGCCTATGCTAGTCCTAAATTTTAGATTAACAATTTTATTTACTTTATAAGTAAAAGAACAAAAACAAAATTGTAAATTATTACAAAAATATCCATGTAACCAAAACGATACGTAGCTTTGCTAGTACATAATAAGTTATTCACTAAACAAAAACCTAACCCCTTTTTTATACAGACATGTGATCCAAGTATTCGTACTTTCTTCCATTTTTCTATAACGAGGGTAGCAATCTGAGTGCCACTTACATCTGCCTCGATCGTAACTCGTAGCTGAGATAGGCCAAACTGAATGAGTAAATTTAATATGTATATGAAACGGTAATGTAAATTTCATTATTTTCAAATAACACTTTCGTTCTTCCTTTGTTTGTTAGGAAAGGCTTTGTCAAATATTCTATAATATGTAAAGTATATGTTTGTAACTTTTTAATGTCCACTCAGATTAGAAATAAAAAAAAAACACTTAAAAAGGCTCCCTTGGGATTTAATGGGTAGTAGTAGCTTTTTTTAGCCGACGAGTCTTCACATAAGAAACCACTACGTATAGGTGATATGAGCTAAGGCATTTCCCAGCATTAATAAATAACACTAAAACTTGTCAATAGCTATTAGCTACCAAAAAAACAAATAAAAACATTTGATAAATACAAGAGAATATGTACTGAACTGCTTTGTCTTTGCCTATTTGTACATAGGTATATGTAAAGTACATTTTGACGCGTCAATCATAGTACCTGGGCGACCGAGCTTCGCTCGGAGTTTTTGGCCAAAGATACAATTTTCTTTAAAAAAAATCTAGAATAAATACAACAAGAAAGTAAAAATAACCGACCGGGTTTTGAACCCAGACACCTATGAGTGTAAATCTTGCGACTTAGCCGATTGACCATGATGCTTATATCCCAGTGTGCGAAATTATCGACCATAATTTGAGTGAAATAATGAAACCGCATGAAAACTTAATAACTCGCGTTTACTCAGACATAAGACTAATTTAGATCGATTTGGCGCCCCCGAATCCGCCTGCATGCTAAATTTCATGAAAATCGTTTAGCTGTTTCCGAGATTCAGATTATATATATACAAGAATTGCCCGTTTAAATGTATTAGATATACGAATGTCTGCGAGTTCCGAATCCCTAGGGGATGATTATGTGCACTTGTCATCTCATATGTGACACGAGACAGTTTTAACCCTGGATGAAATTGTTTATTACCATCGTACTGGCTTAGCTAACATACGAGTAGTTCAAGTGATTTTTGATAATTTGATAAAAATAAAAGTAGCCATAATAAGTCGTTAGTTAATTATCTCTTACTGCGTAGATCGAAATAACGGCAATTGTAATTATTATTTATAAATTTTTCATATGGCCAGATGGACATGGCAAAATTATTTTCTTTACTTTTAGCCTGTTGGCTACGGAGCCCTAAAATATTTCTATATACAATGATTATAAAATAATCGTCATCATTTCGTGTAAAAAATCTTTACTTAGAGTGACAATTATTAGTTTTATAGTAATTTGTCATCAATGTATGTACTTATTCTATTTATCGAATTGGTACAGACTAGCTAGCAACTCACCTTCGCTTCGCTCGGGTTCATCTCTAGCTTCCCCGTACAAACTTTCATCCCCATTCTCAACTCCTTAAGGTATGATTTTCGGGATAAAAAGTACCCTATGTCCTTCCCAGGGTCTCAAACTATCTTCTTACCAAATTTCACCTAAATCAGTGCAGTAGATCCAGAGATTATCCCCTACAACGTCACAAACTCATAAACTTACAACCTCACAAACTCAAAAACTTTACCTCTTTATAATATTAGTATAGATTACTTATGAACTCGTTTCTCCCATACATATTCGAATTAGTCGTAAGGTCGTTCGTGAACCAATTCGCCGAATTTATTTATTTGAATGACAGCTCTAAAGGCACTCTGACATGTTCATACTAGTGATGATTAATTGTGACAGCAAATTCATCAGCTCTTATAGAAAAAAAATAGATCATGCCTAAAATATACAAATAACATCGTGTAAATATGAATCATCTTGATATCACCAAAAATGATTTATGATAACAAATTGTTACGTTGTAGAATCATAAATTAAAGTACCTTTTAGATGTAGATCTATAAATATAGAAGATCTATAAAGATTTAAGCAAATGCTTGTTCTATGATGTTACCCCACTTTTTTCTTTTTTCTTTTTTTTTGTATTTCTTCTTAATCTTTGCTTAACTACAAAATTCAAATGAACTCTAACATTCTAGTATGCGAAAAATTCTAGTATTTTCGTATAATTTCAATTTCTTCCTTGAAAATGTTTTGTTCCTCACTCACACACGGTAATTTACGATTAACTGTTCTTGTCCTTAAACTATTGTCAGTTGAAAACTGTCTTAGGAAGTGGTAAGAATGCTTTAGACAGACCATTTTTAATTTTCGGTGTAAACACGTTACATAATACTATCCACTAACAAAGACACTATAAAACTTAACCCATGTATTAATGCAGGATTCTCCATCCCAAATTTCACCCAAATCCGTTGAGACGTTAAATCAAGAAGCAAAAAACATACACACATACACACGCACATTATCATATTAAGTATAAATATAACTCATTAATATAAGTGATTATTAATCCTGACTAAAGTACAACCATTTGTCATTCAAACTACAATCCTTAACTAAATTGTGTGCTATTTAGATAGAAGTCTCGAAAGCCTCGAAAACAACTTAATATGACAGGATAAAAATTATTCTATGCCACTCTCAACCTTTTACTATCTTTGCAAAAAACAATCTTTATTGAGAGCGAGGGCAAAGTAATAAACACAATTTACATTTTTTTTTTATTTGTTGCAGATAACCTAACCAAAAACCTAAACATTGAAAAAGGTTATTCAAAATGTTTTGCTTTCAGAGATAGTTGCGCTCAATTAAACAAACAAAAAAAACGTGTGTGTGTACTTATGTACGCGCGTAAGAAGTTATATTTTTTTGGTGAAACAGAACAAAAATAGCTAAAGATGTCATCCCGTATGTCACACATTTATGTTTGTTAAAGGAATGCAGCTAAATTCATCATGTCGCTTTTTGGCTGTCGGTGTGCGCGCGCATAGTAAAAACTTTACTATCATATTTTCTTCTAAACGTGCCAAAAGAAGAATAGCTTCCAAAAACTTCAGCTTCATTTATTAATACAGATATATAAAAGATACAATGAAATATATTTAACTAATAGAGAGCTACGCTTTTACTGAATAGCAATTTGTTATTATATATTTTTATATATTTATGTACCATAAAATATATGTTGTACAAAATAAAGTAACAGAATGTCGACTAAGGATAACTTATCTCTTTAAGGGATTTCTTCCAGAAACCCTTCAAAAGTGACAAAATAAGTTAATTTAGTGCGGTCTAGGCACAGTACAACATTAAATGGTATGAACTAAATATTAAAATATATCAACTAAATATTATAATTATCACACAAAAATAAATATATTAATACATACATACGTACATGCATATATACTAGCGACTCACCCTCGCTTCACTCGGGTTCATCCCTAGGTGGTTCTTTAAATTGGCATAATTTTTTATTTATGAACTTATAGAAATAAAACAAACACTAAATGTTAACTGTAGCTTTCTACAATATATTAGTGACAACCGCAACCATATCGAATACACGTTATAATACAACCCAAAAAAAAATTATGACTAGCGGCTCACCCTTGCTTAGCTCGAATTCGCCTCTAGATAAACAAAAACATATCTATCCCACGGGACCGTACATTTTCCGGGATAAAATGTAGCCTATTTATTGGTCCGATGTATGCATTGTATTATTGTAGAGTTTCATTAAAATTCAATTAGTAGTTTTTGTGTATTAAGCTGTATAAGTAACTATAGTTTTGTAACTATTCCACGAGAATGTAAATATAAAAAAAAATCCTATAAGGTACCACCATGCAAAAATTCATTCAAATCTGTCCAACAGTTTCCGAGATTAGCCCGTACAAACAGACATACAGACAGAGAAACAAAAAAAATGAAAAAATCTGTATTTGTTCTATTTCTCTTCTTACATCCCCCTGACTCGGCTTTTAGCGTTTTTTTTTTCTATGTACAGACATTCGACTTCTACAGTTTTATTATATGTATAGATCACAATAACTTGAAACTTGACATTAATGCTCTTCAATACAATTAAATAAATACGAGTTTTAGCATGTTTCGAAATACATCTCATAAGGGGGTAAAATAGGGGATGAAAGTTTGTATATAGAGTTCTTTTTGTAGTTATAGCGCGAGCGTTAAGTAGAAAATTATAAAACTAATCAAATATTAATACATGCCTGAAAGTACAAATAAAACATCAATATCTTAGGATATTTTCTTTAATAAAAATATTCATCTGATGTAGTTAGAGACAAATCTAAAAATGATTGGAAAACTTTATAACAAGTTCTTCCGGGAGCGGCCGGTGGAACTTGTTGATATATAGTATATTTACGTGAATTATAATTACGTGAAATCTTCTTAACGTATTAAAGATATAAATATTGGGAGATTAACACACTTTCACCATCTAGTTCCTTGGTAAGCTACGAGGCTTGTGTTATGGATACCAGATAGTTGATACACTACACATATATAACTTTAAATAGATGTACATATTATAAATATAAACACCTATGACTGGAGTACAAACATTCGTGCTTATCGCACAAAAGGATGCCTCCTGCCGGGATTAGAACCCGCGACCGCTGGCACAGCAAGTAGGGTCACTAAAAACTGAGCTAAACGTGTCGTCGATATATAAGAAAATATTTTATTCTACTATCTATTCTGAATGTACTTCATACCATTTTTCCCAGACTAAGAAATAACATAAGGCAGTGGTAGCCCAGTGGTAACGCGTTCGCTTGGGAAACCGAGTGAAGCGAGTTCTAATCCCGGGTCTCGCACCTCTGATATTTTCATGTGCGAATAATTTCCAACATGATTACAACTTATCTTAACGGAAAACAGCGTGAGGAAACCTGCATAGACATGCAGGTTTCACTTAAAGGCCAAAGTCCACCACGCTGGCCGAGTGCGGGTTGGCGGACTTCACATGTCTTTCGAAAACTTGCTAGATTCTCTGAGACGAGACTATGGCCTGATCCCCTCGTATGGAAGGGAGGCCCGTGCCCAGCAGTGGGACGTTAAAAAGGGCTGAATACATACACACAAGAAATAACATATAAGCAATAGATAAGAGTATTGTAGAACTGAAAAAATATTATTGAAACAACTAAAATTATAATACAAAACTTTAACTTAAAATACAATAGAATATGCTTAGTGAAATTTTTCTATGCTTTATTTATAAGGTTGAAATCGGTGCCTTTAGTATAGATTTCTCAGATCGCGGCGAGTTTAGATACCTACTATTACATTTGGCTTGGCACCGATTTCAAACCTATCAATAGGTAGCACATACAAATAATCGTATTTTATTAATTTTATAGGTATTAGATTTGCATAAGAGGTGTAATTAATTAAATCTTTATTAAATTATTTTATACTTTTTACTTATTGAAGTCGGTTTTTTTTAAACGTAGTTTTTATCTACACAAAAATTGTAAATAAACGATTGATACCTATGTTACATATAAAATTTCCTTCATTTTTTAAAGAAAGGAAACGATATCTATGTCAAAATCGTGATTAGTAGCATAAACAACAAATAACGCTACTATTTTTAACTTACAACATATATTTAGTCTGAGATAATTTTATCATCTAGTTATACCTAGTTATAATTATTCAATACAGTGGAGAACCGATCCTGCTATTTCTGATTAAATATTTGCAAATAATTCGTTGTTGAAATGTTATTTAAATTGATATGTTGAAATTGAATTATTTGAAATGGGTTCCTCAGGGAGCGGACTATTGAATTGATTACTTATAGCAAATTAAGTTAAGCCAAGGAGTTAAAAGTAAAGAATTCCCCGCACTTTACTGTACATTCAGTACTTTAAATAATTTTATCATCTATTTTTTCTATACCTACTTTTCTATACGAGTACTTACATTCGCTAGGTGTTTTTTGTTTATAATATCGCAAATTACAGCGTTCTTTTTGCATTTTTTTTTACTTATATCCAAAACCGTCAAGCCGTTTCAGCGTAAACGAACGAAACAGCCAGACACACGCACATGTGCACGGGCACTTACACACACACACAAACACGCACGCAAGCACGCCCGCACCCATACACACACGCAAACACCCATAATATAAAGTTAAGTTAGTAGTAGTGTCAAGTGTTATTATAAAAAATAATACATTCATTTTGGTTGTAGTTTATTAAGAGGTAGCTAAATAACTAATTCAGAGTTGATGTTCGAAGAATGTTGTATAATATTTGAGTATAAACACTACGTTACCTGCTCTGTTAAACGTTCTCTTTTATAACACTGTCTATTTTACTTACTTTTAAAAAGGCTTTCTATTCGCGGTAAAAGCCGCCAGTTTTCTAAGAAACAAAGCGGTTAATTAATGTTGTTACAAATTTGTCGATTAAGCTGGCATCTTTGAGAAAAATATTTCATTTTTTAAAGAATTTTAAGATTTTCTGCCATAAAATTAATTATACCTAATTTAATTTTTTGCCGGCTTAACTTTTACAGTAATAATTTATTAGATTTTGTTTAGTTTAGATTAAGCTGTTCTTATTTACGGCTAACCGCCATTTATGTGACTTTGATTTCTGTACGGTTTTGTATAGAATATGAGTTTTAAGTCACATTTTAAACAAAACTATCTTTTCCGATTTTTTCAATGATTTATTTTGATTTTTTGTTTCCGGTGCGTCGAATGCTTTACAGCAATCATGGTCACGGGTACATATATATACTGTTAGTATTGACATATTCTATTTAAAAAATATCTTTAACGTCGAAATGCGTCTACTAGAGAACCTTCCCCTTTTTATTCGGTTAAAATAGATTTTCACTCTCGTAGCTATGCAAATAAATGATAAGTTCACGAAGCACGCTTCTGTAGGATTTCCTATGGCAATATTGAGAGACATAAATGTTATTGAACAAAAAGTCTGCAGAAATGATATCAGCAACAATTATTCGAATTAAAAATTGACGTTATTTCAAGTCAATATCAAACTAAAATTTTTTATTCTAAGAACAATTTCACACCTATGAGTATATTAAATTAGCAACTTGTCTTTTATTCATTCGGAAGTCATACACTTTTTGATCCATAAATTCAATTCATTATCATCATCATTAAATCCATCGATTTCTAGCTACTCCTAACTCAACAAACTGACAAGCACTTAGATAAAGATTGTTAAGGCTCTTTAAAAGGGAAACTTGCCAACTCCGGGCTGTTACTGGTACTTTCTTAACAGAAAGGCTCAATAACTAAACTTGGCCTGACCCAAGACTCGAACCTTACGGATGTGCAGCCGTACATGCTAGCCACTACACCGCCGAGGCTGTAATACTAAAGACTTATTATATTTATTAAGAGAATCATAGACATTGGCATAAAAGCTTTAATTTTATAACTTAGAATTTATTATCTTTTACATTAACGGCTTTTAAAATATCATTATTATATATGTTGAATTCACATCAATTTTGTGCCATTTCTATTTGATTTTATGCTATCTCAACACATATCGATTCCACTCACATGCAACGAAAGTTTCCTTTACGTGAAGCGTACTTTCTCCCGTATGTACATTTGGTTTGATATTTTAAGATTACTTCGGATAACTTTTTTAATTTTGAAATGGATTTATTTATAAAATTAAGATATTCATAGTTCAATTTTTCTAAATTTGATTTGAAGGCTTAAAAATATCCTATTTCTACAGAAAAAATCTGAAAATCCTGAAAAACAACGCGAAAATGCATAAGTATATTTTCATTTATTCATTTTTCACGCAGTTTTTTTTTAATATTTCTAATTAATTGAAAAAAAGACTGTATAAAGTTTTCTGTCGCTTTTCTAAGTTTTCAATAATCCAATAATTATCCGTTGCTTAGAATATTTTATTAAATATATTGAAAGAATGCTGCTTTTCTCAAGACGAGAGTAAAAAGAAAATTTACGTTTAATGCTAGGTGCAGGATATTACTTACTAAACTACGTACTAAAAACAAAGTGAAAATGAATTGGTATATTTTCATTTTCCACGCTGTTGTTGTGTTGTGTTGTTGTTGTGTGTTTTCTATCATTTTTCTAACTTTATATTAAGCCAATTAATTATCCATTCGTAGAATAATTTAAAAAAAATTGAAACAATTCACTTTTGATGCTAGTTTCAGGATAATACATCTTAAATTAGGTAAAAATCCGACTATGTACCTATAACAAATTTCTATCTTAAAATAAGCTTTTACAATTTTATATGCAGGTATAATAAACCGATATGAAAAAAAATACTTATTTACTGACTTGCCATCGTTTCGCTCGGGTAATTTTTTAATTGCCTTACATATTTATAGTCTACCTGTGCACTAAATTTCATCCCAAATTGTACAGCCGTTGGAGCGTGAAGGAGTAATAAATATACACCCACATACATACTTTCGAATTTATTATAGTAGTCCTATTTATAACATCAAAATATATAAATTTACAAAAACAAATCTATCCCACAACCGTACATTTTTCCGGGATAAAATCCGGGTATCCTATGTATTATTCCAGACTATAATCTATCTCTGTGCCAAATTTCATCCAGATCCGTCCAGCTGTTCTAGCATGATCGAGTAACAAACATCTAAACTTTGACATCTATAATATTGTACATATTATGCTATTCCAATGAGAGAACACATCATGCCCTATACATTTATACTTTGAATTCGAATGTACTCTTCCCCAAATTATAAATCGATTCTAACAAATCTATTATTTATCAAGAAGCTTAAACTTGGGTTATTTTTAAATCTTTATAAAGTTGATAGGTTTGTTAAAGAGTAAATATTTTAAAAGTTTTTTTTTTATAAATGTACCTATGTAGTTCATACAATACAGCTCAAGACAATGCCTGCAAGTGTTTTAAAATGGACGGTAAATTTTAAATCTGAATGAAACGTAAACTGATATATGTACATATAAACCCAATACGTTAAAATCACAAACTACTCATATATTCACTTATTTTGTTCACTTAGAAGTTATAAAATATAATACTAATTGTACCTATCCACACATCGTTTTGGCTAAGTCTGAATTAGTAAAATTTGGAGTTACATCAAAATGGATAGCGTGAAAATATTCTACGTAGAAAATAGCCATGATCACTAATAAAAAGTAGCTGTTAATATATATTTTTAGAGCTAACGATTCAACACCATAAAAGTCAACACGCCGTCGATTTTTAACACTTTTCAAAATTTTAAAACTATCGAAGACTTTTGGAGATATTATTATAATTTAGCACAAACGAACATTTACATTTTTTATATATAGATATCAACATTCTTTAATGATCTCCGGATAATAATACCTTTAAATAAATTATACGGTTTCATTTTTACGCTTGGGGGTTCTTTCTAAATGTATTTATTCAATAGGAAGAGCTTTCACTGAGAGTATAATGGGGCTAATATATTTTGGCAATGAAGGAAACTAACTGCCTCTTTTCACTTGAGAAAATCTAAATGGATTTATGCATTATTTAACCCATATACATATTTTAATGCTTGGTTGATCTAATGGCATGTAAGACTACAAAATCCGGAGGCCCTGGATTGGAGTCTCAGGCCGAGCCAAGTACAGCTAAGGGGTTTTTTGTTAAAAAAAATTCAGTAACAGCTCGGAGTGTCCAAGTTGTCGGCATTCAATCCCCTGGCTTGTAGAGAACGTAAAGCTTTCGGTCTTACGTCTGATCTATCACACACACAATTGTATTCCACTGGATTTGGAGAATAAAAGGTTTAAGGTCAAGTTTTCTCGCATACTTGTGCATTATAATATCTCCTGCACAAGTATTTTCCAGCCGCCTGGGCCGAAATTGGTCAGAAATACATTATACGTGTGATTTAGTCATAAATGTTACCATCTGCTATACGCCTTCAATTAAATTTTGACAAATAATTTCAGACATTCGAATAGTATAATATAACAGACTCAAAAGTCTAAATATTTGTGATTGGAAACCAAAATATCATCAAAATCAACGTTGTTTACAATTTTATCCACCTACGAGTATCTGTTTAACACGATCGCTGCGGCTGTGATTTTTCTATACTTTCCATTCCTGCGGTACAAGATCTATGCACCTGGTAACAAAACTTCCATTATGGCGGCACAAGGCTTATAGACCCTGTAACATTTAAGAAACTTAATTCCTTTTTTTTTAAATATATTTGATTTTTTTGCATTGAATATTAATAATAATGAACTAATTGACATACACCTGAGGCCGTTCGTTAACAACTTGTTTAGTTTAAAAATTATAGCTATATTTAAAATACAGGGTTTATGCACCCTGTGCTGCACTGAATATGGGAAGTCCGGTGCGTATTTTAGGGATGTGAAATAAAAATATCGAGTCTTAATTAAGTTTTAATAAAATGAAAAAAGAAAAAAACAAACATGAAATAATGTTTTTCAAGAAAGCATGGATAAAAAAAGTTTTTTTTTTTACATTGAACACATTCCGTTAATTTTTTTTAACTTTTTTGTCAGCTTGGCGGCTTGTTAAAAAGGTTCGGAGTTTTTCGTAGCATCCGACATAATTCCTCTTCTTAACACCTTTTATTAAATTGTGTTTCTCAATTTTTCGTGCGGGTTCTGAAAAGATAAATTTATCAATTTATTTTTTATTTATATGTGTATGTGTGTGCATGCGCTTTCGGCTGCGTTGAAATTACCTGTATCATTGTCCTTTTTTGTAAAAGCTTTGATAATTTCCTCCACAAACTGTAGTTTTAGTAAATTTTTCAGGGTTAGTTAGTACGGAACCCTCGATGCGCGTTTCCGACTCGCACTTGACCGTTTTTGTAAACTTACATACGCACAAAATGTTACTTTTTTTTATAATAAAACAGAGAACAAAACCTACGCCTACCCACGGAAAACGTAATTAGATAAATAAAATAAATAGTAATGATGACTCACCTGACTTTGATCAATCAATCTATGATTAGATTTAATTTTAATCGCATCACTGTCCACACAAACTCCGTGGATTATTTTTTTTTTTTCGGCACCTTTTTGTTGGTCCTGACGACATGTCGATGCGTGCGTTTCTCGCGAATGCAAGCCAACACTAGCCGCGCGAAGCTAGCGCGGGGTACAAGGTGCTTCAACCTGGTTTCGCACTGTGATGAAATTTTAAATCTTCCGTGCGATCCCAGGCTTATAAGCCCGGTATTGACGTGTACACCATTGGATTCTATTTAACAATATATCTTAGATATATATATTCATCTCTTTCCTACACCGAACCAAATTGAAGTTATGCCTTCCGCACGACAAGGAAGTCTATACTTTTCTTAGCCGCACTGTAAGCGAGGCGGTTTTCAAGATGTTTACACCTGGTATTGCACTCAACGTGTTAAACGAGTATCATATAGAATGACAAAATTACAAGAGATCCTTGTAAAACATGTTCTAAAGCAAAAAAACTTGCTAACTGTTGGACTATAGGGAACAAAGTCACAGACAATAGCCAGTCTATAAAATGATAATTCCATATGTCAATACGAAGCTCATTTAAATATTTGTATACGTTAAATTAAAGCTATAACACAATCGCAGCGATGAAAGCGTCAGATGTTATTATCTTATGTAAATTGCTGTGCACATTTGTTTCACGGAGTGTGTAAAGCATACAATGTATTTGAATAAAACGCTTAGAGTGAACACATACATTAATCTGACAAGAAAAATTACTTGTCACACGTTGTTCTACATATACATATCTACTAACCATTCCTACCTTACTGTCTCGCCTCGGTGGTGTAGTGGCTAGTATGTACACGGCTGCATATTCGAGTCCCGGGTCGGGCCAAGTTTAGTTATTGAGTCTTTTTGTTTAGTAATAGTCCGGAGTTGGGAAGTTGGTGGTGTTACATCCCCGTGCAGGGGATGTAACAACACCAACCCCGGAGAGCACGTAAAGCCTACGGTCCTGCGCCTTATCTCTTACTGGTTGTGTCGAGCAGTCGTCTCACCGGAGTATGAGAGGGACAGGAATAGAAAGTGCACTTATATCTATGCGCTTACTTGTGCTACCCAATTTAACTAAAGGCCCGACCGACTCCAACCCAGGACCTCCGGGATGTGCAGCCGTACATACCTACTAGCCACTACGCCACCGAAGCAGTTTTTATGTAGAAAAGAAATAAATGCTACTTTTTATGTCATTACACTAAGTGACTCCCACGAGATATTAGTATAAGTGCTGTAGGACGAACGTTGCACAGTAGGGCCGGAGGGAAAAGACGGTAGGTCAATAGTAACATAAACGATGACCCCGACCTAGCACAATATAGTATTTATCTAGCTGGCTATAACTAGTCAAATCAAATTAAACTATTCAAATAGACTTTTACAAGCAATTCGCTTTATTTTTTTACATTTTTTAAATTTAAATTACATGTATGTCATATACTTATATATTATACTAAATCATATTTTACAGCACACAATCAGAGGTGACCAATCTCCTTCGCGTCTTGCAATTTTACGGGACATTGCCATTTTACGGGACGCTGGCGAAGTAATCTGTTTTCAACTGGCACGCTTGAAGCCATTAACAAGAAAATTGAATTGAATTGACAATTAGATGTGTCAGACTAATTTTAAGGTAATTTGTTATTTCGTATTGAATGCAAACCCAAGTTACATCTAGATTCAAATGCGCGTCTTATGTGTACAAGCATATACTACGTGATCTACGGCGACCTAGCTTAGCTATATAAGAGGCCAACGAACGGTATATCGAAGGAAAAATTTCAATGCCACGCTTTGTTAAGCAATGCGAGATAAACATCTGCATATACAAATAGTTCGTCTCGTGAATTTTCTAAAATAAAATTTGTAATCTTCTGACTAGGTAAAGTGGGGTTCGGTTCCGGCTCGGTGCATGTATATATATATATATATATATGTACATACATATTACATATATAAATAGGGAAAGACAAAACTGCTCAGTACCTTTTTCTCCTCTGTTTAAATAGTAAATAAATATGTTGGGACCTTAACTGACACAGTGCCATCTAGTTCCGTGGTAGCTACGAGGCCTTTGCTATGGATACCAGATAGTTGGTTACACTAAACATAATTCAGATCAGAGCCAGCGGCCACAGTCCACTACGCTAGCCAAGAGCGGGTTGACGGACTTTACATGTCTTCCGAAAACTTGCTAGGTTCTCTCAGACATGCAGACGTTTTATATGGATATAATATAATTTACTTCGCCAGTTAGATTTACTATCTATAAAGATAGCTTGCACTCTCAAACAAACTGCATATATTATCGACTGAATAACATTAAAACCACGTTTATTTTTAACTATTATTCTTTTCACTCTACAATTTTGTATTTTCTCAATTATGAGATAGATTTTATAGTATTTTCATATTAAAGTTAGTTTTACATTAGCATTGTTAAACATCGTCCTTAGTATGATACACTGGAGAGAAAACAAATACTCTACACAATAATATTTTTGTTGCAAACCAGCTAGTCGCCATTCATCTATATATTTTTACTATTTTTAAGCGAATTTCTCCTTACCATACTCCATGCGTCTTTATTGTTTTCTATGAACTCACATAGTGAAGGAAATCACACTATTCTTACTAATATGATAATTTGTGTGTGTGTATTTTTGTTACTTTTTCAAGCAGAATTAGCAGTACGGATTTTAGTACACAGATGGACTATGTTCTGGAAAATATATAGGCTACTGTTAATGATTAAAATTGTCATAAGGTGGCGTTGTCCGTTTGTCAAAAGATGATGAAAATATAGGTACGTAGCTCTACTTCAACACTGCTTAGACGGCAACTTTTTTTTTTATACCAAAGTCAATACTACCATCAGATTGATGGCGTAGCTATGGGTAGTGGAAATGGAAATTAAATGTGCGAGAGGATGGCTCTCTGGGGTACACTGTGCATCGCAAACCTACACACATGGGCAGATACCTAAATGCCTCCTCACATCAATGGAGTGCAACCCAGTCGACACGTCGGGAACAAGGTATATAGCCACTTACGAATTCACACGTTATGTCCCGTAATGTAATTATTATATGATGATAATATATTTTATGTAAAAATGTTTAGCCTTTGTCTGTATCTCTCTCTATATAATAAATTACTTAGATCTGTAAGAAAGGACAAACTAACAAACAAAATTTAGTATTAAGTTAGTATGAGAAATTCTAAATCTTTACTAATACTATAAAGAGGAAAGATTTGATTTTATGTTTGTTTATTAGTTTGTATTGAATAGATGAAATTTGGTAAGAAGATAGTTTGAGATCTCGGGAATCCTGGGACATAGTTTTTATCCTGGAATTCATCCCCTTAGGGGGGTGAAAGTGGGGATGAAAGTTTGTATGGGGTATAAACCTAGGGACGAACGGTGAGTCGCTAGCCAGCAATATAGACAAAAAATTATCAATTTTCATATTTCTAAATTTAAAAATGACATACAGTGGACAATATTAGCAGCTTATGAAATGCGTACTCCTTCATGTCAATATAGTGCTTGAATATGAAGATGACAGCGACATTAAATCGAACCTGTCATTCCCATCTCAAATGTTACCCTTGAATATATGTTGTAATAAGATTTATTCTGTAAAAGTGTTATAGATTCAGGAAACAGGAAAGGATTTTTTAGACATGAAAGTGAGCACAAATGAAGAGTTATTGGAATTCAGACTTGTTTGGCTCAGTTTGTGGTGACCCTACTTGCTGTGCCAGCGGTCACGGTTTCGAGTCCCGCTGGGGGCATTAATTTGTATGACGAGCGCGAAAGTTTATACTCCAGTCATGGTTGTTTATATTTATAATATGTATGTATTTAAAGTTATACGAGTATATGTGTAGTGTTATTAACTATCTGGTATCCATAACTCAAGCCTCGTAGCTTACCATGAACTTAGATGGTGATATGTGTTAATATTCCAACATATTTATTTATTTATTAGAAATAGGGGATGAAAAAAACGCGGTCAAATTTGGTACATTAAATATTTTGCAAAAATTTTTTTACATAAATACTGTCAAAATAGGCCACTCCAAGCTACAACGTATTATTATAACAACTCATATGAGTATCTGTTATACGTCAGTATTGTCACGTCCTAGTCCTTCACTTTCATGTTCAAGTATGTAAATTCACACATCTTGGCGACTTGACTTCGAAAAGTAATACTAAATAGTACTATGTGCTAAAGGCAGTGGTAGCCCAGTAGTAACGCGCCCGCTTGGGTAACCGTGTGATGCGGGTTCAACTACCAGGTCTCGGGGCGTCTCAGGGCACGGGCCTCCCAATACGAGGGGGATCAGGCCATAGTCCACAGGGCCGTGCCTGGGTATATGGCCGCCTGCGTGCCAGTCTGTATGGCCGCCCCCAGAATAACATTAAAAAAAACTACTTTAATTTTTAATGTTTATTATTATACACAGGGCATCAAACCGGGAAAAAAATCAGTTTTTGGTTAACCGAAATCGAGAACGAAAAAAAATATTGGTTTTGTTCCCAAAACCGGTTTTATGAGATTTATATGTTTGGATGAAATTTAAGAAAAAAAAATGCACAAAATAAACATTTTTTTATTTAAAATTTAAACAAAAATAATAACATGAAAAAAATTATGGTATTGGTTTTATAATCACAGACAAAATTATCAAACATAAAGAACAAGGAATAACCCTTAAATCTATACTAACATATTAGGATAACAAAGCTCAGTGGCCAATGGCAGATCTGGGCTGACTTGCAATTTGGGAGGTATACAAAATAGAATTAATTTACTTACTTTAATAATAACATGAAAAAAAGTAATTATGGTATTGGTATTATAATCACAGACAAAATTATCAAACATAAAGAACATAGGAATACGATAATTTAAAATCCTAACGATAATTTAAAATCCTTAAATTAAAGACTTTAATAATATCGGATCACACACAGGACACAAATAACGATTTATCCTCGCTAGTCTATAGACTAATACGACTAATAAGACGAATAAGACCGCTTACGCGACGCCGGTCAATTGAAAAAACTATTTCGGCTCGTCGCTCGTGCAATGTTCGAAAAAATTCGGATTCGCTGCATGACTAGGTATATAAATACTACAACGACCTAATCAGTTTTTATACATTTCTTATTTCTCAGAAACTCTTTTTAGATAGATTAGATTAGAGAAACTGTTTTTACTTCGTATCTTAATGAAAACAAACCGATTGTATTTTTGCCCAGTAAACAACTTGTAACGATTTGGCCGCCTCTTAATTTCGGCCGCCTGCGTGCGGTGCACGCAATGAACGCCCGTCAGGCACGGCCCTTTATTAGTCCACCACGCTGGCCAAGTGCGGGTTGGCGGACTTCACACGTCTTTCGAAAACTTACTAGGTTCTCTCAGACAAGCAGGTTTTCTCACAATATTTTCCTTCACCGAAAGACAAGTGGTAATGATGTTGGAAATGATTCGCACATGAAAATATCAGAAATGCGAGACCCGGGATTTGAACTCGCATCACTTTATTTCCCAAGCGAGCGCGTTACCACTGGAATACCACTACCTTATATCCTAATATTTTTAAATAATAAATTTTACATATCAAAATTATGTTTCCTTCTCAGATTTGATTTAGTTATATGCTAAAAATATTTTTAATTGAAAAATCTTCAAATAAAATAACAGATACTACAACATTCATAGTACACGCCAGTAAAAACAATATCTATACAGATTATCAAGTTATCCATTATAATTGAATAATATCTTCAGATATTCTCCAAAACTTCATTCTAACAAGGTCATGAAAGATCTGAAAAAATCTTAAATCAAGCAAGAGAGATACCTCGTTATCAAAGGGTGCCTATTGTTAAGATATAAAGCCGGCGTTTTAATGAAATAGTTCCGTGCCTTATCGGCCTATTGTCGATGACACTCAACTACGATATATATATACCCTATCGAGTCTGTTTACGTACTCGTACCATGACCAGTGAGTGACCTTTACCAAAGAGATTTAAATGTGTTTAACATCGATATATACAAAAATGAACGAACAGCGGTTTGTTTGTCTGTATCTTTTCCAGTTTTAAAACATTCATTGGGGTGTAATGAAAATTTGTGAAATTTTGTGAAGTAAACCTACCATTTCTATCGGGGTAGTTGGGTTGGGTAGGTTTTCAATATAACACAATATAAGATACTTTGAGATTTATTAATAGGAATAGCATCAGGTGACGCCAAAGAGTCTGCTGGTAATAATATAATACTATTAAAAAAGCGAAAGTTATTTCACGTTGAGACAGCGGGACATAATATTTGGATGAAATTTCAATCACAAATAGACCTGAAATAGCATATAGGCTACTGTTAGTAGTTAAAATTCATACTTAGGGATACACCCGAGTGAAGCATAGACATTAGCTAGTATAAAATAAAACGACTTCACATCACTTATTGTTTATTTCTACCCTTTAACCATGCTTAAAAAACCAAGGGTACCGTAAGTTTATATCTCATATACGCTTGTTTATCTGCGTATGATGGTTTCATTGCAATTCTCATTATGTCAGACTAATTATTAGCTGTATTCGTTTTAAATTTATTAACATAAAGTAAATAAATATATTTAACAACTTAGATAATATAATAGTACTTGATCATAAGCTTTGAGATTTATCATCAGAATTTGATCATTGACTCAAAAACCTTAATTAAGTTTAATTTATTTATAATTTTACCGTATAGCTATAATGTTTTACTTTACTGCCTACAATATTTTAAGATATGAATATCTAATAGATAAATATGTATTCTACGTATCGAAATATATTATTATATTATCTATTTATTATATTATATATTATCTATATATTATTATATTATTCTTTATATATTATCTATTCTAAATGAAAACCTCCGTTTAGTTATTTTTTACATTTTAGTGCCTGGAAGTCGTTTTTTTTTAAGTTTTTATTTCAATTATCATCGAAGATTCGAATCGATCGATCGATAGAATCGATGATTATAAAATGTCGCCGTAAACATTCCAACTTTTAATTTCCAATTTTTAACTTCGAGTCGTGAAAAAATAATAAAAGTTAGAATTCACGTAAAGTATACCAGTGTTTTTGCCGTAGAATCTATTTGTTATTATTTTTTAAAATTTTTGATCGATATTTTATTAATTTTTGATCGGTTTTAGTTAAATTTATTGATGTTTTCTGAAAAAATCGATTTTAAGGTAATTACAGAAAGAAATGAAATTCATTCACAATCTAATCTTGTTTATTCATCAATTAAAAATGTAATTTAAAAAAATTAAGTTGATTTTTACTAAATTTACTCATGGTTATGTTAAATAATCATTAAAAAATGTAAAAAAATAACATTCGCATTTTTTTTTGTTTTTGTTACACGATATCTTCGCTAAATGGAAAACTATATTCATCTTTTTAATATTTAATATACCTTTACAATTAAATTGTGTATCTATTTTTAAAGTAGGTAAGAAATAAAGCATAACTACGCACTATATTTAAACGCACTATATTGAAACTGATAAATATTGACAAAAAAAACATCCAACTTTGATTCCGATTTTCTACAGGAAAAGTTTAATGTTAAAACTTCAAAGTTAAAGTAAACGAGATTTAGACAATATTAAACTTTTCTTCTATGCAGTGTAGGCAGAGAGAACAGAGAGTTACAAACAGCGCTACGACATCTACACACTTATTTCGCTTCTTACGCATTGATATTACTCGTATTTTCCTCAAAACACACCCGTCACAAAAAAGGACTCTCTTTTTTACCTTCTTTTTCAGACAGAAATATCTCCCTGACAGTTTTATAGCTGGAGCTTAAAAAGTGCTGGTACCTCATCGAGATTTTTAAATATTTACTTTTCATAAGAGGTACTCGTGATCTTTCAACGATTGCTCATCATAGCGGAATTTTATTAAATATTAAGGTTCATATGTCTATACAATTAGCGAAAATGTATTGGGGTCAAATAGATATAGATATTCAGTGACTATTTTTTGAAAATATTTTTGATATATGAAGTGTAATGGAGGTAGAATCTAGGACTGAAGCGATTTAATATATGATCGTTTTATTACCGTTGTGGTACGGTGATTAAAATTTAAGCGGTTATAAACTATCAAAGCTCAAGCAATTTATGCTAATAATACAAAAGTGTATTATATTATAGATTATAATATTATAAGGTGTATTTCTTTCTTTGTTCGTCTATTTGTAACTTGTTTCACGCCGAAACGGAGCATTGGATTGAATTGATTTTTTGTATGAAGATAGTTGGAGTGCTGGAGACTAACATAAGCTTCTTTTAACCACGGTACAATATCTCAATTCCATGAAAAACACGTTATAATAAAACTTATACACCAGGAATTTTGGCACACAAAAATTTCTGTACATTGACAGTCGGGAAACTAAAAAGTGGCATATTTTTTTACATAGAAATTAAAAAATAAGTAATCGGACTAATATTATAAATTCGAAAGATTGGATTGTATGTATATGTTTGTGTGTATCTGTGTATTTTGCTTCTTCATACTGAAGCAAATGGACGAATTTCGATGGAATTCAGTACCAGTTCCACAGTCTATCGCCTATAGACCTAGAGCACTTAGATTCCTGTTAGATAACTACAACTAGAGCAAGGGGAAATCGTTAGTAATTAACTATTGTTAATCAAAAAGAAAGAAAAGATAATGAAAATTTCAATTTCAATTACAATTACTATGCTTGTGACATATTAGAAAATCCAGTATATGGCAATATATGGTATTTTAAATTAGTCTTATAAGATTCGGTATTTCAGGTATTTCATAAAGTAGGATATATTACGAATATACTTAGAATTTATATTTCAGAATATATTAGAAATGAGATTCTGTTGCAAGTTTCATTCGCAGTAAGATTCTTGGAAATCCTATCATTCAATATTTTTACATAAAGAAAATATTATATCCAAATATAAATAAAGTTGAAAATATTTTCTGTAATATGATTAAGGTTCCGTAGTCAAATGGCAAAATCGAAACTCATAATTTCATTATATTCGTGTGAACAGTTGATATTGGAAAATTTTACTTACGACTAGAAAAGGTATTACTTGCAACGACGACGAGCGACGCATTTGAGCAAAGCGAGTAAATATGATAAAAGTTATAAAATTGTATGTTTTAATATCACACATGACCTTTAAGCAGCAACATAATTATACATGAACTAGCGACTCACCGTCGCTCGGGTTCATCCCTAAGTTCATTCCCTATACAAACTTTCATCCCCATTTTTACTCCCTTAAGGGATGATTTCCGAAATAAAAAATATCCTATGTCCTTCCCAGGGTCTCAAACTATCTTCTTACCAAATTTCATCTTTATTGGTCTAGTAGTTTTTGAGTTTATTCGTTACAAATATAAATGTTGAATGCGTTACTTCCAATGTTGCTTATTAAGAAAGAATTTTTGTATAATACTGGTAGAAAGTAATAAAATGCTATCTAACTTACTTTATCAGGCGTGTTAGCCACATTCTTTAAAATCCGCCAACCTAATGAAATTAGTAACTCGAAAGCTCGTAAATTAAGGGTGCTTGGAAATTTCGTTGATAAGAACGTAGAGATTAAGTTGTTACTTAATTTCCTGGACATGGCTGTAACAGTAAAATACATAAGTTTCCAATCTAGATTTTTTATTGAAATACGAATTTTCAGCTCTCTTTTCACAAGTCATCGAAGATTTGAAACCAAATTAGATAAATGTACTAGAAAGCTTAAAATATTATATTTCAAGAATCTTAATAATATTTTTAATGTTATAAACTAGTGACGTACACTACATCACTCGGATGTGTCCTGCAATTTGATACAATAATCTTGACTATTTTTACAAACCTAATATAATAATATGTAAGTATCTTTTGATAAGCAATCAGATCCAACTTTTTGCAAATTTTATTACTAACAGTAACCTATACGAGTATGTCATCATCTATCTGTGTACTTTAGTAATTTATTTCATCCAAATCCTTTCAGTTATGTCAACGAGAAGGAATATAGCCTCTTTGTGTATATTTGATATTTTGTAATTCCTACGAAGAAAAGTATAAAATAAATCTATACTAATATTATAAATGTGAAAGTTTTTTAGTATGTATGGATGTTTGTTACTCTTTCACGCCAGAACGGCTGGACGGATCTGGATGAAATTTGGTATAGAGATAAATTATAGTCTGGTATAACACAGGTTTTTTATCCCGGAAAAATGTACTGTCCCCGTGGGGTAGGTTTGTTTTGTTTTCCGTTCAGTATAATAAAATATGGGTAAAGTCGTCGATAACAAGTAGTAAACAAAATTTTTTTGTGAATTAACTTTTTAACTTCTGACGTAAAAGACATTACCACTTGAACAAATATTTGTTTGTAGCTGTTTTTGTGTTGTAGCTGTTTGTTGTTGTGAATAAAAACACATAAAATTTTCTTCAAATTATTTTTACGCAGTTAATTCGAGTGAAGAGTAACTTCTATCGTCATTCGTACTTGTTTCTGTATGTATATATTATGACATAATATATAATGTTACTAGCGGCTCACCCTTGCTTCGCTCGGATTCGCCTTTAGGAAAACAAAAATAAAACCTATCCCACGGGAACCGTACATTTCTCTGGGATAAAAAGTAGCCTATGTATTATACCGCACTATAATCTATCTCTGTGCCAAATTTCATCCAGATCCGTTCAACCGTTCTGGCGTGAAAGAGTAACAAACATCCAAACTCACAAACTTTAACATTTATAATATTTGTATAGATTATGATATAATTTTTCAACATGGCTACAAACTGTCTTACGGTGAAGGAAAACATAGTGAGGAAACCTGCATTGAGACTGTGAGACCTGTTTGAGAGAACCTTCCAAGTTTTCCGCCCTGCACTTAGCCAGCGTAGTAGACCAACCTGTTCCCCTTCGAATTGAAAAAAGGCCCGTGCCCAGCAGTGGGAAGTTAAAATGAGCTGAATACGACATAATATATATTATGAAATACATATTATTTTAATTTAGATTTATGTTAACAAATATCTGTACTTTCAAATTATAGTTCACTAAGTTGAAACAAAAAAATTGGCACATCAGCCATAGCCAAAGCAGTTTTTTAAAAGAATTAAGCGTTTATCTACTTATAAACTTGAACACTCGCATACTTGGCGAAAATAAGGAGAATAGTACCTAAGTACTTTTTTAATGGAGGGCTTCTAAAAGTTGTAAAAGTAAGCGTTTTAATTAAAATAAATACTTATATTAGATAATATATTAATATTAAAATGTGAAAATGCTGCGTGTATATCTAAGAGGAACCGGTTTTCCAAAATTCTATCACCTATGTTTATGTAATGTAGATATTACTTTATTAGGTAGTTAATTATCTACCCTACTATTATAAAGATGAAAGATTTGTATTTTTGTAAGTTTGTAACGAATAAACTCAAAAGCTACTTGACCGATTTAAATGAAATTTGGTAAGAAGATAGCTTGAGACCCTGGGAAGGACATAGAATGTATTTTTATTCCGGAAATCATCCCTTAACTTGGTGAAAATGGGGATGAGAGTGTGTATGGGGAATCAACTTAGGAACGAACTCGAGCGAAGGAAGTGAGGGTGAGTCGCTAGTATCAAAATAAAATTGTATCGGGGTCAAAGCTATAATAAAAATATAATGGAAGTCAAAAAAAATTTAAAAATTTCGTCCACTGCCTCTATATGCTTAATTCGGGACTGGTTAAGTTTATATGAATTTTACTAAGTCTGAATTAAAAACAGCAAAAATATTATATACTTTCCGATTTCATTAAATATATGAACTGAGAAAAAATAATCTCCTGACCGATTTTGACCACTGTGGTTAATCTCATTAAAACTAGCCATATACATATGATAGTGCACAAGTATGGGCGCAAAAAGAAGTACTCGTATATTCTCCTGCCTCTCCAATACCACCAAAACCACATCTAAATCAGATAAGCCGTTTCTGAGATCGGCGTGCAAAAACGCACAGACAAATAGATAAACAGACAAAAATTCTAACAATCATTGTTTTGGGTGCTATTTGCGTTGATAATGGTCCCAATAATATTTTTTCTCATATAATCTTCTATGTACAGACAGCAATTCGTTACATTTTCATTAGATGTATAGATCTATTAACAATAAATAAAATTACAAATGTACTTAATTATATATACAAAACAAATGTACACTTTGTCATTACTGTACAAGTCATGTCCGCGTGGAATAGTGGCAAGAATGCTAGCCGCATTCCCCCATTGAATGGCAATGCCGATTCTTTGGGTGAAAAGTGCGCCAGCTCTCCTGTCGCCAGTAGAGGCGATAAGACGAGGTGTTATGTCTTTTATGTCTTAATTTGTAACTTATTATGTAACTTATTAGGTATTCTTTTTCAAAATTACTTTGAAACTCATTTTAATATTCTAATAATCTCTGTCTTGGCCTATATTCCTGCATCTAGAATCAAGACTCAACTTTGTAGGTAAGGTGACCTGTTTAATAGGCGATCGAACTTGTTTAAACTTGTTAGGTTGCAGGTTACTATCTACACGTATTACATTCTTCACATACATATATTGTACTATAAGTTAAGTTTATCACGTAGTATAATCAGACATTATAATACTACTCTTATTTCCCTGAGTACCTTTTGCTGATTGGTAATTTTCATTTACTATACATGCCTAATCAAATATATTCGAAGTCGGTGCCAGCCAATACAAAGCAAAGCACACCGACTTCGAATATTAAGTATGTAGTATATGAAAACTACCAATTAGTTATTTTTTACTTTTTAGTGCTTTTTTTGAAGTCGGTATTTATTTTTTTGTTAAAAAGTTTTTATTTTTCCCTTTTTAGTGTAGACATAATAGTAGTAAAGTGAGACGAAAGTATTTTAATAAAATATTCGTTTAAACAGTTGAAGTTACTTTGATGCCAATTTTTATACGAAGACTTACAAACTAAAATTCACTTTTATTAGTAACACTAAAAATTCTGGCTCTAAAATCCGATTCTAAAGTATTAGGCTTGTCAAATCAAACAAAATAAGCCCACACTCAAAGTATCTACTATTAGGCGTTGAAGAGTTCCACCTATCCACCTTCTGGCCATACCATCAGATCAGGTTAACGATACGGAACCACTGCACTATCAACGGAAATAGAAACACTTGCAAAGTTTCAAGACGATTAGAAGTAGGTTAAATTAATAATTAGCTATTTTTTCACCCTTAGGGGTGGTATTTTTATTTTTTTGAAATTTAAATGGGACCACTCTGGAAGTATACACTTCCAAACAAAACAAAAATTGTCCAAATCGGTTATTAAATGACGGAGTTCTGAGGTAGCAAACATAAAAAAACACAGCCGAATTGAGAACCTCGTCCTTTTTGAGGAAGTCGTTTGAAAATATATGATCTACATGAAAATACGACTTATATATATATATATATATATATATATATATATATATATATATATATATATATATATAAACCCAACAAGAGTCTTCTACCAATAGTCAGTTCTATCTCTGGGGAAAAATATATTAAAAAAAACTTTAAAACAGCAAAATCATAAAACAGACTATTATTGTTATTTATTAGTAAAATGAAGCTGAACAAGCTTATATCTCGTCTCAATTAAGAAAGACGTTATTCTTAGATGAAAGAAACGTCAGCTCAAGGTTGTCCCTAGCGGTACCTATAATACGGTAAGTCAACAGACAAGCCAATAGAGAAATCGCAAGCATATAATCAATTTCCAATGCAGTGGCTCTCACGGGATAAAGCTGGATTTTACGGCTATCTTGCAAACGGTTTAGGACTTTCAAGTTACATATATTCGACAAAATTGCTCATATTTTTCACATTTTTGGAACGAATGCATAAAATGTAGAAGGGAATTTAATACATAAATGCTATATTATTTACGAGTATTGGGTATATATTTTAAAAAATTTAATCCCTCAACGATCGCGGACACGCCGGCGTTACAGTTAACAATAGATTTCTTAGAAATTTACCTAGAGGTGTTAATATTATTTGTAATGTACTTAAAAGTTTTTATATTATAATATTATTATTACGTAATATGACGTATTTTCAACCGACTTCAAAAAGGAGGAGGTTCTCAATTCGACTGTACGTTTTTTTATATGTTTGTTACCTCAGAACTCCGTCATTTATTAACCGATTTGGACAATTTTTGTTTTGTTTGAAAGGGTATACTTCCAGATTGGTCCCATTTAAATTTCAAAAAAAAATACCACCCCTAAGGGTGGAAAAACAACTAATGATGAATTTAACCTACTTCTAATTATCATATTGACTTGAAACTTTGCAAGTATTTCTATTTCCGTTGATAGTACAGTGGTTCGGTGTTGTTGACCTGATCTGATGGCAAGGCCAGAAGGTGGATAGGTGGAACTCTTCAACAGCTAATAGTAGATACTTCGGTGTCGGTGTGCTTTGGCTAAGTAATTAAAGCCTACCTATTAAATACATACCTAATCAAATATTTTCGAAATCGGTGCCAGCCCATACAAAGCAAAGCACACCGACTTCGAAAATATTTGATTAGGTATGTATAGTAAATGAAAACTACCAATCAGTTATTTTTTACTTTTTAGTGCTTTTGTTTGAAGTCGGTTTTTATTTTTTTGTTAAAAAGTTTTTATGTACTAACTGGTGCGTTAAAGCTATTATTATCAAGAATTCAAATATCAGTTAACAGTGACGCGTTAACGTTGAATAATTTTAATTGGCTACTAAGAGACTGAAATAACCAACGGAATACCATCTGTTTTTTATAATACATAATCTTTACATATAAAAAAATTTTAGAAGTCGAATTTCTGTACATAGAAAAAAAATGCTAAAAACCGAGTCAGGGGGATGTAACAAGAGAAATAGAACAAATCCAGTTTTTTTTTTTCAATTTTTTTGTTACTATGTCCGTTTGTCTGTTTGTACGGAATCTCCGAAACTGTTGGACCGATTTAAATGAAATTTTGCATAATGGTACCTTATATCCCCGGTTAACATTTTAGATACATTTTATGTCGGAAAATTAAACAGTTCCCATGGGAAAGTTAAAAAAACTATAGTAACTTATACAGCTTAGTATGCAAAAACTACTAATTGGATTTTAATGAAACTTTACAATAATATAGTTCATATATATCAGAATAACAAACAGGCTACATTTTAACCCGGAAAAATGTACGGTTCCTATGGGATAGATTTGTTTTTGTTTGTCTAGAGGCGAACCCGAGCGAAACGAGGGTGAGCCGCTAGTAATATTATATTTATGCGAAAGTAACTCTGTCTATCTGTCTAATACCTTTTCACGCTTAATCCACTAAAGCGATTTAGATATTTGGTATGGAGATTTTGAGACTCTGGGAAAGATATAGAATAGTTTTTATCCCGAAATCATTCCATAAGGGGGTGAAAAGAGGGTGAAAGTTTGTATGGAGAATCAATCAATTCTAAAGTAAGGAATATAAAACTCTATTACTAACCGTTAAAACGTACCAGTATAGGGTTGATATATGAAATAAAAGTGTCACTTTAATATTAATTAAAAGATACTTAACTATGAAAAAGTTATTAGTGGATAGTTTTATTCAATAGTATTAAAAAAAAGGAAGAAAGAAGTCTTCCATCTAAAGCCAAATTAAACCTTCAAATTTTTTTCTCTTCATTAGTTAAGCACTACTATACTTTATGATTTTAGTATAGACTTTAGATATATTTAAGTCGTGCAGGTTGAAAATAAATAGAAAAGATTAAAAATTTGCTCGTTAGCAATTCCAACCCACGCATTGTCCTAGATACGGCCGAGAGAGTTATGGCGCTTTCACTTCCTTCAACATAATTGTTATATTGCTAGCGGTAAGGTAGCATACTGCTTATTGATGGAGATTTATTAGGCAAGTAAATAAAAAAATGGCTGCGTGTAACCTTTACGCGCAGTTGAATTAAAACTTCTTAGGCAAATAACGCAATTAAATTAAACAAATCAATAATTAAATTAGGCATATTAGGCATATTACAATCATATATTTATAGAATATCGTATACGGAAAGAATATAATATTATATATTTGTTAGACAATAACAACGGTTACCATGGCAACATGACAATGTATTTTATCTCATTCTCTCGCCGGCTTAATCCTATTTATTTATGTGTTTGTCTCTAGTGTCGCATTTCCGTTTCATCGAGTTTCAAATCACAACGATCCTAAAGAATTTTCATTTTTAAATATAATTTAAAAAATACCTAATTTTGCTCTGCTGTCATTTCCCATAAACATGGCATGAACATGGAACTTAGATATGATAACAGACATTCTACAATAGTCGAACCATAGAAATCTAAATAAGAAAATCAGACTGCGTAAAAAGCATTCTAAAAAGACGGTTGCAAGTTGACGAAGGAACATAGTATTATGTAGTTACAGCTAGAAAATCAATATAGTGTGTAACGATCATTATTATGTTCTAAAGCTTAGAAACTGCGAGTGCAATATTACATACACGATACGTTTGACAGTGACAAACTGAGATAATAACTTGTCGCCACATGACCAGATACTTGCTCCACCCACATATCTTTAAATTGGGCGTTATTTACACAAAAAAAATTAATGAGTACAATTTATAGTTAAAAGCTATTTGTACAAATGGAATGTAAACGGAATTGAAATCATTATATATACTAATTACACGGTTAAAAACAGAAGACGTGCTTTTTATTTAATTTTAATAAAATTTACATTCATAAATCTAATTTATAACCAAAACTGCTATAAATTATCGAAGTACGAGAGTCTTATATTGTATATTATTATTAATGCGAAAGTTTGTATATGTCTATTACTTCATCACGCAACGGCTGGAAGGATTTGGGTAAAATTTACAAATAGACCTGGAATAAGTTACTTTCAGATAAAGAATGAAGAGAGAGTCGCTAGTAAAATAATAAATTACTATAATATATCTTGAGATTTTAATTAATATTTCCCATGTGATACGATATACAGAACTGATATAACATATCTCAGCCACACGATCTATGCGGGTAATGAAGACACTATTTTTACACGCTTTTATTTAGTTTCTTGTAACTAGCTGCATTATTATGAAATATTAATCCAAACTAATATTATAAATGTGAAAGTGTGTTTGTTTGTCTTTATTTCACGTCGAAACGGAGTAACGAATTGACGTGATTTCTTATGTGGAATAGTTGGAGTGCTGGAGAGTGACATAGGCTACTTTTTACAGCGGGAAATTATCTAATTTCCACGAAAAAAACACGTTATAATACAATCCAAAAAAATATTTATGATCAGAATTACTTGAGACCTAGTATTAATGCTCTTCTATAAAATTAAATACATACGTGTTTTAGCATTTTTCGAAATTCATCCTATAAGAGGGTAAAATAGGGAATGAAAGTTTGTATGAAACTACCTTTTTAGAAATTTTGTAGTTTTAGCACGAGCGAAGCCGCGGGTTCTGCTAGTAATATTATAAATGTGAAAATTTTTGAGTATGTATGGATGTTTGTTCCTCTTTCACGCCCGAACGACTGAACGATCTGGATGAAATTTGGTGCAGAGATAGATTATAGTCTGGAATGCCACGTAGATACTATTTATTCCGAAAAAATGTACGATTCCCGTAGGATAGCTTTGTTTTTGTTTTTCTTTTTTTTTTGTTATGAAATGAAATCTTAGAAGTTGTTTCTAACATACTTCCAATGATCATGTACTCCTCCTGGCAAGGTCTGATGGTGGAGAGGAGGTGGATAGTGGAAGTCTTCAATGGTTGCTAGGAAAACCTACGAGTTTCTTGTCTGGTTTGATTCATTTTAACGAATTTTATACGTTACCGTTTTAATACTTATTCTTCTATATTTTTTTAACTGTGTCCACTTCCAAGAGGGTTGATTATTTGGCTAAAATTTCATCTAAATTGATTGAGCCTTTTAGCTTTGCAGAAAACTAACTAAATGAGCAGACAACTTACTTATGCAATTATAATATTATTATGAGGAAAGTGAATTTATTGAATAATTCATAATTTCCCTCATCATTCCATTTCTTCCCCTGAGACAATGAGATACATATATAAACACAATTAAATATGTTAAATGTTATGTATTCAGTTATTTTTAACTTCTCACTGCTGGGCACGGGCTTTCTTTCAATACGAGGGGGATCAGGCCATAGTCCACCATGCTGGCCGAGTGCGGGTTGACGACTTCACTTGTCTTTCGAAAACTTGCTAGTTTATCTCAAACATGCAGGTTCCTCACAATGTTTTTCTTCACCGGTAAGTAAAGAAGGGGTAATCATATTGGAAATGATACGCATATGAAAATATCAGAGGTGCGAGACCCGGGATTTAAGCCACTTCACTCGGTTTCCCAAAGGGTCACGTTACCACTGGGCTACCACTGCCTTATGTGTTGTAACATGTTAACTTTAAAAATAATATTAAGCTCAAACTAATAACTTTCTATCTTTTAAAGTTGTTAAGTTATATATATGCGTAATTTATTCAAGACTTAAAGCTTTTAAGAAGTTCGCTATACTACATAAAGTTTAATACACTAACTCTATTTAAGGAGAATCTAGCTTTTGAAAGTTTGTTCGCCGAAAGTATTTTTTATAGTGTTAAATATAATTTAATAAGGCAGTGGTAGCCCAGTGGTAACGCGCTCGCTTGGGAAACCGAGTGAAGCGGGTTCAAATCCCGGGTCTCGCACCTCTGATATTTTCATGTGCGAATCATTTCTAACATGATTACCACTTGCCTTACGGTGAAGGAAAACATCGTGAGGAAACCTGCATGTCTGAGAGAACTTAGCAAGTTTTCGAAAGACATATGAAGTCCGCCAACCCGCACTTGGCCAGCGTGGTGGACTATGGCCTGATCCCCCTCGTATTGAAGGGAGGCCCGTGCCCAGTAGTGGGACGTTGAAAAGGGCTGAATACAAATATAATTTCACTTATTACAAATATGCCAATAATTTCTTTAAATGGAATCGATTGATCTTTGTATTAAAAAAAATGTATAAATTAGAATTTTTAATATAAAACAATATTAGAATCTTGATATAAAAATACCAAGGAAATAATTTTTTACTTGATTTTATGTTTATATAACACACATAAATGTAAATTTAATGATATATTACAGCGTAATCATATCCCAGTCTCACTATCAGTGAAAGCCATAGACATAGAGAATGGACTTAACAATTCCGTCATGAATAGCTACTTGTATTTCGTACTTCTACTCTAATTATGGAAGAAATTTAATATTCTGGCACATTTTTTGAACTTTTTCCTAAATTTTTGATACATTATATGTTTTGCTATGGCATGTGTTCAGCCCTTTTTAACGTCCCCATCAGCTGGGCACAAGCTTTCTTTCAATACGAGGAAATCAGGCCATCGTCCACCACGCTGGCCAAGTGCGGGTTAGCGGACTAGAAAACTTAGTTTTCTCAGACATGCAGATTTCCTCACGATGTTTTTTTCGCCGTAAGGTAAGTGTATCACAGGTTCGATACCCGGGATTTGATCCCGCTTCATTCGGTTTCCCAAGTGAAAGCGTCTCCACGCCTTTTATGGCATAAAATAGGCTTATTCAATAGCCTCCTACATTCAATTGCCTCCTACGAGTATATGTTCTATGTTGGAAACTCTCTCATTATTTAAATATTTACAAGCTACACGGTTTTGAACAACAATTTTGTTCTCATAAAGGAAACTGGTTGCTTAGATACCTGTAAAAATATATTAATAAATAAACCTACAAGTTGAAATATTAGTTGCCTATTATTCTATTTCGTTGGCAAAACTACTATATAACTTTTCAACTATAAACATCACAGCTAGCTTACTTTGTTTTATATGATAGAAGTGGCAGGATCGATTTTGAGTGTGATTTTCTTTAGATATGTATATTGAACGGATTTTAATTTTAAAATTTAATGGATAGAGGGAAAATTAAAAAAAAATATATTTGTCTCTAAACGTTTAAAAAATTTTAAAATTAATTTTAAAGTTAGTGTACCTTTTTGGATGAAAACTAGTTACTAAATATATGGATAGTCTGTCTAAATAACAATTCATCTCTTGAGCTTGAGCTGTATTAGTAAAGTTAACTCATAGGTGTACACTGAAATTCGTTTTTAACAATTCTTTTTACTCTCCGGCCACTAATAAAAGAAATTACAAATACATATACTTAATCTATACTAGTATTATAACGAGGTAAAATTTGTGAGATTGTAGGGGGTAATCTCTGGATTTACTAAACGGATTTAGATGAAATTTGATAAGAAGAGTAGTTTGAGACCCTGGAAAGGACACAGGATACTTTTTATCCCGGAAATCATCCCTTAACGGTGTGAAAATGGGGATGAAAGTTTGAATGGGGAAGTTTGTATGGGGGAATCAACGTAGGGACGAACCCGAACAAAGCGAGGGCGAGTCGCTAGTTATATATAAACAAGACAAATGTATAGTTAATTATTACTGTACAAGTAATGTCTTCGTGGAATCGTGGCAAGAATATTAGCCGCATTCCCCCGCTGAAAGGTAATGCCGATTCTTTAGGCGGAAAACGAGCCAGCTCTCCTGTCACCAGCAGAGGCGATAAGACAAGGTGTTATGTGTTTAAAAAGTGCTTAGTACTTTGAGTTTCGATTCATAATAATGACTTTGCATAATCCATACTTAAAATTATAAATGTGAAAGTGTGTTTGCTTGTTTGTTTGTCCTTCTTTGACGTCGAAAAGGAGTGACAAATTGGCGTGAGTTTTTTGTGCGGATGTAGTTGGAGAGCTGGAAAGTGACATAGTTTACCTTTTATCGCAGGAGCCTATCTCACTCCCACGGGAAAACACGTTATAATACAACCCAAAAAATATTTATGATCAGAATCACTTGGTATTAATGCTCTTCAATACAAATAAATAAATACGTGTTTTAGCATTTTTCGAAATTAATCCCATAAGGGGATAAAATAGGACATAAGATTTTGTATGAAACTTACCTTTTTAGTTTTTTTAGCGCGAGCGAAACCGTGGGTTTGTTAGTAAGTGATAAATATGAGATAATATTCCTGTCATGCAATATTGAGTAAAAAAGTCTTAATTGCTTTACTGCGTCCATCAGAAAGTTGTATGATTATAAATGACAATTATTATGTTAGTGCTGATGAAATCAATCAAGATAATACAAAAACTATCAATTTTTAGTATCAAACGTCAAAAACTGTCTCCTTTAAAGATAATTAATCGATATCCTCGCAATCTGATATAGGAAACAGGAAATCTATTGTATACTAGCATTGGCCGTATTAGTATATTAGTTGGCCCGGATAACCAGCTATTACCATACCAAATTTCTTCAAAATACCTCCAGTAATTTTTCTGTGATGCGGTCACAGACAGACAGACAGACAAAAATTCTTAAAACTATAGATTCGGCCTCTATTAGCGATAATAATGTGTATTTCAATAAAATTTTCCAAAAAATATTTAAAGCACAGATACTGCTTCATTAAATATTAACTGATGTAACTAATTTGTAAAGCCAAAAAGATTGTTTTTTGATAATTTGAACACGGGCGTGGCCGCGGGTAATTTAGTAGTAATTCTAATAAAATCATAGAACGGTCGAATTTGTACATTCAATTTTTTGGAATTAAAACTACGTATTTTAAAGACACACGGTGACATCTATTGACAAATATCTTAATAATAAAAAAATAAATATTCATTAATATTATTTTTTAATGAATAAAATAGTGCTATTGATATAATAGTTTTTTAAAATATTTAGTAATTTAACTTGCTAAAATCTATATAGTATCATCATTTTTTTATTCTAACCAGTTTTTGTATTTTTTCTCAGAAATGAGATATTTTTCTGCGGTAAAAAGTATCCTATATGTTGACCCGGATAATCAGCTATGACGATACCAAGTTTCATCAAAATCCGTCCAGTAGTTTTTCTGTGATGCAGTAACAGACAGACAGACAGACAGACGGACGGACGGACGGACGGACGGACGGACGGACGGACGGACGGACGGACAAACAGACAGACAAAAATTCTAAAAACTATAAATTCGGCCTCTGTATCGATAATAATGTCTATTTCAATAAGATTTTCTAAAAAATATTTAATGTACAGGTTTGACTTAGAATTTTATTATATGTATAGACTTAGTAATGACATCACTAAGACCATTGAAGTTACATAGTTTTCAGTACCATTTACTACTTGAAAGAACTTCCTTATTTATTTTCGTAGAAAAAATAAAATGTAATTGGGAATTGTTAACCTCTTTATATTCTTGTATATTTAAATATACTTAGTTCTGATATAACATACATCTATCTATACATATAATAAAACTGTAGTGGTCGAATGTCTGTACATAGAATTTTTTTTGCTAAAAACCGAGTCAGGGAGATGTAAGAGGAGAAATACAACGAATCCAGATTTTTTTTCAATTTTTTTGTTTCTCTGTCTGTTTGTCTGTTTGTACAGGCTAATCTCCGAAAGTGTTAGACTGATTTTAATGAAATTTTGTGGTGGTACCTTATATCGCCGGTCAACATTTTAGACACTTTTCATCCCGGAAAATTAAATAATTCCTGTGGGATAGTCAAAAAACTATGGTAACTTAAACAGCTTAATACACAAAAACTACTGATTGGATTTTAATGGAACTTTACAATAATATAGTTCATACATCAGAATAACAAATAGGCTATATTTTATCCCCGAAAAATGTGCGATTTCCGTGGGAAAGATTTGTTTTTGTTTGTCTAGAGGCGAAACCGAGCTAAGCGAGGGTACGCAGTAGCATGCATGCAGAGGCAATATGTAATAATGTACCAGGTAGTACTTTTTGTAAGGCGTGAGTAGCGTTGAATTAAAATCTTTCTATTTCGCACTAGCAATACTTCCACTTGGTTTGCTATCTATACTATAATAAAACAGTAGAGGTCGAATGTCTGTACATAGCAAAAAATGCTAAAAACCGAGTCAGGGGGACGTAAGAAGACAAATAGAACAAATCCAGATTTTTTTCAATTTTTTTGTTTCTCTGTCTGTCTGTCTGTTTGCACGGGCTAATCTCCGATTCTATTAGACAGATTTAAATGAAATTTTGCATGGTGGTATCTTATATCCCCGGGCAACATCTTAGATACTTTTCATCCCGGAAAATTAGAGTTCCCGTGGGATACTGTGGGAACTTATACATCTTAGTACACAAAGACTACTGATTGGATTTTAATAAAACTTTACAATAATATAGTTCATACATGACAATAACTAATCGGCAACTTTTTATCCCGGAAAATTAAAGGGGTCCCGTGGGACAGTCAAAAACTATAGTAACTTATACAGCTAAGCTCAACAACTTATGCACCTAATTTAGTAAAATTTGGCATGCTGATACCTTATATTGCCGGTCAAACATCAAGTTACTTTTTAACCCACAAAAAAGAACGGTCCCTGTAGGATAGACTTGTTTGTGCCTTTCTAGAGGCGAACCCGAACGAAGCGAGGGTGAGTGGAAGCTTATACATTTTCTATCATGTTTTAAATCTTTTAAGCGGTTCTTGAAATCTTTCAAAATCAATTTAAACTATGACTCTTTAGTATATAACAATAAAAAAAATTGATTAAAAAGACTGTAACATAAACGTACAATTTTACTTTATAATTATTTAAATTTATACATTTTAACGGTCACTAGTATAGATTTCTACGCAGTAAAAAGTATCCTATATGTTGACCCGGATAACCAGCTATCATCATACCAAATTGCGTCATATCTGTTGATTTTCTCGTTATGCATACAATAAAAACAAAAAATGCTAAAAACTATAGATTTGCCATCTGTATCGATAATAATGACTACTTCAATAAAATTTTCCAAAAAATATGTAATGTAAAGATTCGATTCAGTCAGAATTTAATTATATGTGCAGATAAATAATAAATAATTAGCTTTTTGTAATAGAGCTATGGCAAAATTAGTTTCGTTTTGAAGAAATAAATCTAAAACTTTTTATTTTTGGGGAAAAGATCTTTATTTTCATTACACAATGATCTGTGGTCTCTCTAACAAAAAATCTCTCCTAAAAAAGCAATTGAACCTAAAACCTTAGCTCTTAACGAAATAGAATTAAAGGACACCATCTGTCCTTCTATTTGCCTTTTGACCAAGCCTATAAGCCTTGTCCAAGGTCTTACACACCTGATTGAACAGATATTATGTGAATATTCGAATTGGAAGCAATGATAAAAGATGCAAATCTATATTTTTAATCTTTTTTACTTTTTTTATCTTGCTGAAGACCTGGATAGTGGGTTTGCCGGTAAAAAAGGAGAGGACTCACTTAAGCACTCACTCCATGGTCTGGTAAAATATTTTTATACAAATTGTTTATCAATGTTGCTGGAGTGTGATTCGACCGGAATGAATGAGCTTATATTTTCAACCATAAAATTCCAAAAAGTAGCAAGTCTACATTAGAAAAATGTACTAAATTATACATAATAAATTAATTTGATGAATTAATAAATCACTTCTATATTCCAAGCACGGAAATCCGTAGGATAAGCTTATAATATAACAAAACTTTCAACAAATAATATATACAATATACCTACATTGTACAAGTACATAAGCGGATATAAAACCTAAAAATGCTGTCGCTTTGGTGAAACTTTTAAGTATGTTTGTGAAGAAACTTTGTGTGGATATTCCAAGGATTACTGCTAATCTGGACAAGTTAAACCCCTTTTCTCTTCACATTGTGTATTAATCCAGTTCCAACAGACCATACGCGACTTCACACCAAAAAACACTTCTATTCCACAAACCATAAATAGATGCAGTTAAATAGTATACGATAAAGGCTTCCGGCATCTTCATTTCGAGCATTAAAATATACCGCCGCACTAAGTATGTTTTTGTCCGAATTAATCTCAGAAACTACTGGACGAATTTTCATCCTATTTTGACCATAGAAAGAAGGATTAATTAGGAAGGTTATAATTTATAATAAAAATGTTAATTTTGCGAAAACAAGTAAGCCGTTGATGTTTGTGAACTACGAGTACCTAGGTCGGTAAAAATCATTTCTGAGAGTTTCTATAATCCATACTAATATTATAAAGAGGCAGAGTTTGTTTCTTTGTTTGTTTGAACGCGCTAATGAACTACTAATCCGATTTGAAAAAATCTTTTTACATTAGATACCTCGTTTATATTATAACATAATAAGTATAACAAAAGAATGTTAGTCTAACAAAATAACTATAATATCTTATATAACAACAATCTGAGTGTTTAATAGATCCGCTGTCTCAATAGAAAGCGCAACGCTATATTGTAAAACTTTGTCGATCATATCATATTGTAAACTTGTGTAACGTGGATTTGATGAGCTCTAACCTCTTTGAAACATTACGATTGCCTGACAAATAGAGACCAAGCACGTTGTGTCGATATTGACGGTTATATAATACTTTGTTCTATATCAAAGACTCAACTCAACGAAGAAAGTTCAATTTGAGTTACAGCATGTTTTATTTCTCAAATCCTTTTCGCATTTTGTAAATACATATAATATATACAAATACAAAGACTAATATCTATCTTCTATACTGTAATAAAACTGCAGAGGTCGAATGTCTGTACATAGAAAAAAATGCTAAAAACCGAGTCAGCGGGATGTAAGAAGAGAAATAGAACAAATCCAGTTTTTTTTTTTTAATTTTAGTTTCTCTGTCTGTTTGTCTGTTTGTACGGGCTAATCTCCGAAACTAATGGACTGATTTAAAAGAAATGTTGCACGGTGGTAAAATTAAGGACTTCCCGCGGGACATTTAAAAAACTATAGTAACTTAAAGAGCTTGGTACTCAAAAACTACTAATTGGATTTTAATGAAACTATACAATAATATAGTTTATATATCACAATAACGAATAAGCTACTTTTTATCCCGGAAAATGTACGGTTCCCGTGGGATTATTTGTAATGTATTATGTACACAATATAGACCCCAAAAAAATAGTTATTAATAATTTTATGTGTTTGTCTGTTTGCCTGTATATCTGTTTGTCTGTTTGTACGGGCTAATCTCCGAAACTGTTGGACCAATTTAAATAAAATTTTGCATGGTGGTACCTCATATCCCCAGTCAATTTTTAAGATACTTCATCCCGGAAGATTAAAGAGTTTTCGTGGGATAGTTAAAAAACTATAGTATCTTATAGTACACAAAAACTACTGATTGGATTTTAATAAAACATTACAATAATATAGTTCATATACCAGAATAACAAGTAGGCTATTTTGTATCCCGAAAAAATTAACGGTTTCCGTGGGATAAATTTGTTATTGTTTGTCTAGAGGCCAACTCGAGCGAAGCGAGGGTGAGCTGCTAGTCCTATAATATAATGAGGAAGGCTACTACTATAGGCTACTTTCAATTTCTCCTAAATTAAATAAAAACTTCTTCAAAAAACTTCTTCAGCTTAAAATTAAAGAACCGAAATTCAAAATGAATCTACAATATATTCCGTAAAGATAGTTTTATTCAGATCCTGTAACATTTAGACAATCAATAAACAATTGCTTTTTCAACTTGCGATCTTATTAGTCATTCCCTCAAGATTTATCCTTATCCATAATCTATAAAATTAGAATATACATAAAAATGAATATTTCTCTATAATTTTGTCTTCTATGCATTCCTAAACCATTCATCCGATTATGATGAGACTTTACTGAGTTGTAATGCGTAGCTCGAGAAAATTTTTGAGCCAAAAAATAAAGATATGTAGTATTTATTAAATAAAACTATCTTTTCGGATTATTTCGCGGATTTATTTTGATTTTTGGTTCCCGACGTTTCGAATGCTTTACAGCATCCATAGTCACGGGAGAGACTGAGGTGTTACATGTCTTGAATGTATAGTTGTTACAGACAGCCTACCCACAATTAACAAAATGAAAGTTGCACCAATTACATTACAATATTTTTTAACTTTAAACATTTTTATAATTTTATAATTTTAATTATAATTGAATATGGAAAATTATTTATTTAATTTTTGCTATTATTTTTATAATTATTACAATTTTAAAAATATTAATTAGTAATCTATATTTAGTGTTGCCATTATTATATTTATAACCATAAAGAAAAATATAAAATATAGTATTAATTATTTAAGCCATATAATTTAAAAAAGTTAAAATTAATTAAGGATAATAATTTTAATTTAGTTTGCTATTATTTAAAAACAAATTACTAAGCAACACTATTAATATATACTTTTACAAATGAAAAATGAAAAATATTAATCAGATAAGCTGTCATTTTGATCTACACAGTATGAACTTACTACATCTGGCTGTCTGTTATGTTTATATTTATTATTTGATTTTATTATGTTAATAACAGGATCCCATGACGATGGTAGTACCCAGCCATCTTCCCTATTGAAATCTGGATGTCTTTTAATTTCAATGGCTTCTCGAATCATTCTAGGGCGATATCGGTTTTCTTTTGCCAGGATTTGAGGTCTATCGAAACGAATATAATGGCTTGGGCGGTCCTGGCTATGTTTGCAGACAGCAGATGTTGTATTGCGACGGTGCTTCACATCAGCTATGTGTTCTTTGACCCGGGTTCTAATGGATCGCTTTGTTTGTCCAATGTAAGAGAGCCCACAATCACAATCAAGCTTGTAATACAACATCTGCTGTCTGCAAACATAGCCAGGACCGCCCAAGCCATTATATTCGTTTCGATAGACCTCAAATCCTGGCGAAAGAAAACCGATATCGCCCTAGAATGATTCGAGAAGCCATTGAAATTAAAAAACATCCAAATTTCAATAGGGAAGATGGCTGGGTACTACCATCGTCATGGGATCCTGTTATTAACATAATAAAATCAAATAATAAATATAAACATAACAGACAGCCAGATGTAGTAAGTTCATACTGTGTAGATCAAAATGACAGCTTATCTGATTAATATTTTTCATTTTTCATTTGTAAAAGTATATATTAATAGTGTTGCTTAGTAATTTGTTTTTAAATAATAGCAAACTAAATTAAAATTATTATCCTTAATTAATTTTAACTTTTTTAAATTATATGGCTTAAATAATTAATACTATATTTTATATTTTTCTTTATGGTTATAAATATAATAATGGCAACACTAAATATAGATTACTAATAAATATTTTTAAAATTGTAATAATTATAAAAATAATAGCAAAAATTAAATAAATAATTTTCCATATTCAATTATAATTAAAATTATAAAATTATAAAAATGTTTAAAGTTAAAAAATATTGTAATGTAATTGGTGCAACTTTCATTTTGTTAATTGTGGGTAGGCTGTCTGTAACAACTATACATTCAAGACATGTAACACCTCAGTCTCTCCCGTGACCATGGATGCTGTAAAGCATTCGAAACGTCGGGAACCAAAAATCAAAATAAATCCGCGAAATAATCCGAAAAGATAGTTTTATTTAATAATGTCAAACATTCGCGTAAATCTAAGAAAATATTATATGTAGTATTTGTCCCATATACGTTCCTAAACTATCAATTTATAGGGACGCGCCCGAGCGCAACTAGCGCATCTCACTTGTTAATAATATAACTTCAACAGTTTATTTTTGTATTACATACATACTTACTTCTTACACACAGAATTGTGTGTAGTAAGAATAATTATAATTAATAAATAATAAGAGCAATGTTATTGAAGTTATACTTCTTTTGGAACGTTTGGAAAAAAATATGAGAGTAAAATTTTAACGATACGCGCGCACCAAAAAGCGACATGATAGAGTTAGCTGATAACTGTTTGTTGCCATGGTAACCGTTGATATTGTCTGACAAATGATATATAATATTCTTTCCTTAAATGATATTCTATAAATAATATGATGGCAATATACCTTATTTAATTATTTTATTAATTTATCATTCCTTTTACAAACAGAGTTGCGACATACGAGATGAAATCTTTAGCTATTTTTGTTCTGTTACGCGAAAGAAGTATAATTTCTTACGTGCCTACATAAGTACACACACACACACACGTTTTTTTTTTGTATAGTTACAGTTTATGGACCGCTGACTGGCATAGGGTTTTACCCCAAAAAAAAAGCAAATAATTGTCAAGATGTGAACGAATCTAATTTTAATCATTTATTAAGCTGCACTTATTACCATGTTTAATTTTATCTCACTAAAAACATGATATCTTCAGTGCTTATTAAACTGATATCAGACATAATTGTTTGTTATCTATACTAAGTAATATTATAAAGAGGCAGAGTTTGTTTGTTTGAAGGCACTAATCTCAGGAACTACTGATCCGATTTAAAAAATTCTTTTTGCATTAGATAGCTTGTTTATTAAGGAAGACTATATGCTATATATCATCGTACTACATCGTACTAGCCAAGGGAGAAGGGCAATAATATAATGTATATCATCGTACATCTATTCCATACTGACCGTTAAAACAAACCTAGGAATGTACCCGAGCGAAGTGAAGGTGAGCCGCTAGTATAATTATAGTGCTCTACACTAGTAGAACAAAATTGTAAACTGAACTAGAATCGGATGGAAAATCTAAGATAATTCCTATTTAGTTAGTTGTTTTGTGACCTCGTCTAAATGAAATCAAATAAATACACTATTTAACACGTGTTTATTCTCTAACTTTAAAAAGAATTTCTTTCAGATTTAATTAAATTGAACTTAGCAGTTTAAGAAGGATAAGTCACTTTTTGTTTTCCGTGGAAAGCTATTCCCTGTGAAGATTGAGTCTATATTCGCTTGCTGAAACCAACGATACGAGTACATTGATGGATTGTCGGGAAGACTCAGCTCTGTAGCATTCGTGGTGAAAAATAAGGCTATTTACTGAAAAAGATACGGATCGTTTAGTTTATATCCATACTATTATAGGGTGTAAATGTTTTTTTCCTGCTGAAAAAGAAAATTTCAGATGATTGTGGCGTACGGATGGATACATCATTTATGTAAAACTATCTTAATGCCTAAAAGATTAGAGGAATGAAAAAATATTTTTAATAACCATATATTTTTTTCTGATTAGCTCATTACATTATCAGTATATCTTTCAAGAGGTTGAAACATTAAATAAAACTCATCTGTTTAACATATTCAATAATATGTATGAAATTCAAAAACTTCTTGTTAAAAATCATTATATATTATAAAATAAAGTTCCCCCGCCGCGTCTGTCTGTCTATCTAAGCGCTATAAACTAAAAAAAAATCAATCGGATTTTCATACGGTTTTCAACAATAGACGGAGTGGTTCATGAACGTTTAAGTGTATAATTCATTACGGATTTATGTACATTGGCTGAAATATGACGATGGTTATTGTAGATGTCGACAAAAATCATGCCGACTTATATAAAAACAATGTATTACGGAATGATTCCTCTAAAAAGATCTTCCTATTAATTTGTAGCAGCGCTATGTGTGCGTACTTAGGGATGCTCCGAATCGAAGCGAGAGTAAGTCACTAGTTGGTTATATAAGGTATTTCGAACAAAATAAAATTTAGGATAAATAGAAAAAAAATAAGTTTTTATTTAATAGATTTTCATATATACTGATAAAATCCTTACTATAACAAAAGTGATCACTAAAAAAAATTTGGAAATGCATCCCCTGAACTCCTGAAGTTACATAGGTTGACAGTTTGTATTAAACTTCATCTTTTTTTTCAAGATTGAAACGAGAAAGTTGAGTTTTGAGAAGTGGTCGATAGGAAATAACTTCAGGCACACAGCTAATTGAATTGTAGATATTCTGTTTGAGTCCTTATTCTGCACGTTTGCTTGCCAAGCGGAGATCATGACATAGATCCACGATTTATTTTTACATCAGATCATGATAATATTATCCAAAAAATCTTACCATTTACATAGAATTTACATACTTTTTTTTTTAGTATTATTAAACTAAAAAGTTACATTGACTTCAAAATTACTATAAAAGAAATTATAAGCTTTTAGCACAGTATTTTTTTTCGAAATTCATGTAATACCACGTCAAATGACGATGATATACTCATATAAAAATATATACTCGTATATTCCCGAATTAAGAACTAATTCTTTTTCTTTTTTCAAACCAGATATACTTTTATAGCAATCCTACTAATATTCTTTTATATTATAAGCGCGAAAGTTCGTGAGGTAGTATGGATGTCTGGATGTATAGATGTTTGGATGTTTGTTACACTTTCACGCAAAAACTACTAAATGGATTTTAATGAAACTTTACAATAATATAGCTCATACATCAGAATAAAAGATAGGTTATTTTTTATCCCGAAAAAAATGTACGGCTTCCGTATGTGTGGATATAAATTTGTTTTAATTTTTCTAAACACGAACCCGAGCGAAGCGAGGGTGAGCCGCTTATGAGTTACTGTATAGGATTATTATCAATAATGACTTGTACAAAAAGTTAAGTTCCCTAATTTAGAACTTTTTAAAGAAACACGACTTTATTCACACGAAAAAAAAAATTTTTTTTGCGGAATATCTGATCCAAGCTAGCTTAGAAAGTAAAATAGAAAAACAAGATAATCAGATTGAGAGAGAACCTAGTGACAAAAGGTTTTATAAAGCGATTGAAAAGAAATGATATTACAAAAATATGAAAATGATGAATCTGAAGCGACAAATGTTCTTCAAGTTCAAGATCTCACAAAGTGGAAATTGAAAAATATTATATTCTTATTTGTATTTTTGCTTTTTCAAGAAATTCAACAACTATAGACTTAAATTATACACAGTGATGGATTTAGCATAAAAATGTCAATATCCTTTTCGAATATCGATCCCACTAATTGCTGGAGAACTGAAGGAATTCTTGCCAACGTTTTCAAATTAAACGTCCTTCTGTCTATTGGAGTACACTTATGTGAACTGTACAAAGTATTTTCAGTTTTATTCGTTTCGATTTTACATTTTTAGATATATTTAAGAGTTTGGATTTTATATAGATTTTAACGCTTAGTAGCTATAGATTTTTTAGAGATGAAATATTTTCCCGCAGTAAAAGTATCCTATATGTTGATCCGGACAATAATCACATCAAATTTCATAAATCTGTCCAGTGGTTTCCTCTTGATGCGTCCCTAGACAGACGGGTACAGACAAAAATTCTAAAAACTATAGATTCGACCTCTGTTTGGATATTAATAACTATTTCAATAAAAAAATGTAATGTACAGATTCGACTCAGTTACAATTTTATTACATCTATAGATTTAGACAAAAACATTATGGGGCAAAGTAATTTCATTGCATACAAACTTATGTTCCCGGCTTTTGCCACGTAAAGCCGTTTTTAACCGACTTCCCAAAAAAAGGAGGAGGTTCTCAATTCGTCGGAATCTTATTTTTTTTATGTATGTTCACCGATTACTCGAAGACGCCTGAGCCGATGTGGAAATTTTTTTTGTTTCAAAGGGTATGATGTTCTCCCATGTATTACAAAACATAACATAAATTGTTTAATCGAATATGTTATTAAAAAACGTTCTTCTTACAAATTACCTGCTTATTATGTCTATACTAAAAATGGAAAAATAAAAACTTCTTTAAAAAATAATAAAAACCGACTTCCAGGCACTAAAATGTAAAAAAATAACTAAACGGAGGTTTTCATTTAGAATAGATACCTAATCAGATATTTTCGAAGTCGGTGCCAGCCTACAATATTTTAAGATATGAATATCTAATAGGTAAATATGTATTTTACGTATCGTAATATATTAGATTTGTTTTGCATCGCATTTTTGCATTTATATTTTTATTTATTTTTATTATTTGTTGTTATAGCAGAAATAGAAATACATATCCTGTGAAAATTTTAACTCTTTACCTATTACAGTTCATGAGTTACAGCCCTCTGACAGACGGACGGGCGGTCAGCGGAGGCAAAGTAATAGGGTTCCTTTGGCACACTTCGGGTACAGAAATATAAAAATGAAATATGTACCTACATACAGACAAAATAGAACCTTCTCCTTTTTGGAAGTCAGTTAAAATGACAAATTTTCATGTAAAATATCTATTTAAGGAAGTATTAAATGTATTTTTTTTAACCCCCGACGCAAAAACGACGGGGTGTTATAAGTTTAACGTGTCTGTGTGTATCTGTGTATGGCATCGTAGGTCCCGAACAAATGAACCGATTTTGTTTTTTTTTATTTGCAAGGTGAATTAATCGGGAGTGTTCTTAGTTATGTTTGATTAAAATCGGTCCAAGATGGTTGCCGCCACAAAATAGCGGATTGCAAATTTTTTTCACAACTCCCTCAATATGGGTATCAAAAGAAAGGTCTTGATTAGTAGAATACACTATGATACATTTCAAATCCAAGGTGCCACCACCAAATGGCGAAACACATGTCGGGGTTCTTTTTTTATTTTAATTTTATATCATCCCCTATTTAATCATTTTAAGGAAAAGCAAGTGCTTGCCTATGTTACAAAAGAAACACTTGTCTTTATTTTGAAATCACAAACGATAAATACATACTTCTCTATTACCATTGTACGTGACATTGTTAATCTTTTGGCAATATGTAGAATATTTTTGGAATATTCTTGGCTTTATCTTAATAGTCTTAAGTTACTATTTTCGCTAAGTTTGTACTAATTAAAAAAACGTATGTGTGTGTGTGTGTGTACTTATGTACGCACGTAAGAAGTTAAACTTCTTTGACGTCACAGAACAAAAATAACTAAAGATTTCATCCCGTATGTCACAACTCTCTGTAAAAGAAGTACAGCTAACTTCATCGTGTCGCTTTTTGGCTGTCGGTGTGCGCGCGCATCGTAAAAAATTTACTCTCGTAATTTTCTCAAAACGTACCAAAAGAAGTATAACTTCAAAAAATAAGTTAAACTAAATATTTTCCTCCCATAAGAATCGAAGCCGTGACTTTTAATTTTACTAATTTAAAAAACTCTCATTTAGTATTAATAAAAATAAATCAATTATTCATACTTGATTCAAACATATAGCCTAAAGATATAATTTAGTTCACAGTTACGTAACTCAATTTTAAGTAATATTATTACTGGAGGATAGCTCGGAACAATAACAATAAATCTAACTTCCTTACAACTTGGTCGGAAAATAATTTGAGCTGATTTAATTGAATCTTCGAATATTTTATTAGTGAATTATATTACTTGTTGGTGTCTTCAAATTATATCTATTTATAAAATATTAATAAAGTAGTCAATAAAATAGCCTTTTTTCATAAGGGTCAAAAGCGAATAAATCTGACTGTAAGCGGACTATAACATTTTTAGGAAGTTTTGGCTACTAACATAGTACCAAAAATTAAAAGGATGTTGAATTTATCGTCCAACGATGGCTTTTGAATTCATTTGTTACCATCTTCATGCGCCGATGCATAATGGTACACAATGGTGCTTACCGTCTAGCAAACCATAAAACTGAGAAAAATACAACTTGAACTGATAGATACAGCTATACATATATAATAAAATTTTAACTGAGTCGGAGTACATTAAATATTTTTGGAAAATCTTATTGAAATAGTCATTATTATCGATACAAAGGCCGAATCTATAGTTTTTAGATTTTTTGTCTGTCTATCTGCCTGTCTATCTGGGAACGCATCACGAAAAAACCACTGGATAGATTTTGATGAAGTTTTGATATGATGATAGCTGGTTATCCGGGTGAACATATATGATACTTTTTACTGCGGAAAATATCTAATCTCTGAGAAATCAATACTAAACGTTAAAACGTAACTACGAACTACGAGCGGAGCGAGGGTGAGTCGCTAGTTTACATATTTATGTCTAACAGTAATCCCACCGGTGAGGTAACACGACCGGTGAGTCGTTCCGCGAAACCTGTGAAGTTCCCAGGAAGCTTCTGCGCTTTTAGACGGAGCTAGGCTGGCTGAACTAGCCAGGATTCGCAACGTACAACGCACCAAATGCGAGTCTAAGTACGGAAAACGAGTGTAATATACAATACATTACAATACAATACAACATTAATTCCAATTACATATGATAAGTCGAAGAGCCAAGACTGATAAAGTCGATATAATAGAACTGTAATGAAACACCGATTGGATCTCAACCCTAATCCTCAAGACAATCTCATAAACATTGAGATGTTCCTCTTTATTGCTGAGCTATAAAGTGTGCGATTAATTGTATTCTAACCAATTAGGTGTAGGACAATGCCCTGTCGTTTATTGCAGGTAAAGATAGATTTAGTATATAGTAGTATTTATTTAATTAGGATTTTGGATAATACTTTCTTAGATTTACGCGAATATTTGACATTTTAAATAAAACTATCTTTTCGGATTAGTTCGGAAACGTCGGGAACCAAAAATCAAAATAAATCCGCGAAATAATTCGAAAAGATAGTTTTATTTAAAATAGGATTTTGGATTCAAATATTGAAAGCGGGTTCAATGTCCGCCAATCTGCAGAGTGGAGGCCAGAAGTTTTTATTTGATAGTACTAAATATTTTTAAGAAATAATAGATATCTATACATATAATAATATTGTAACCAAGCCAAATCTGTACATTAAATATTTTTTGGAAAATCTTATTGAAACAAACATTATTATCAATACAGAGGTCGAATCTATAGTTTTCAGGATTTTTATCTGTCTGTCCGTCTGTTACTGCATCACAAAAATCCCACTGGAGGGATTTTGATGAAATTTGGTATAGTGATAGCTGGCTATCCGGGTCAACATATAAGTTACTTTTTACTGCGGGAAAATATCTCATTTCTGAGAAAAAATACAAAAATTGCATTGTAAGTGAATACTAATATGTAAAACCTAAGAATTTGGTTTTTGGTCATGTGAACGCGGGCGGAGCGCGGGCAATGCTAGTATATTATATAATTTTTGTGTACTTATGTATGTTATACAAAAACATGTGTACATTTATCAAATTTATAATGTTTACTAATATTATAGGGAGGCAGATTTTGTTTGTTTGAACGCGCTAATCTCAGGATTTCTGCTAATCCGATTTGAAAAATTCTTTTTCTTTTTAGATATTTTATCTTTTTAGATAACCTGTTTAATGAGGAAAACTATAGGATATGATCATGCTACTGCCAAGGGAGCGGAGCAGTAATCATAAATGTCTAGAAATCGGGCAGATTTCCATACATTACTATTTTGCATAATCATATTTGTATAATCAAATTTATCGCGGGTGAAACCGCGGGGCACAGCTAGTTAGACGATAAAATTAAAATACTTTATTATTTTTAACGCCAAAATTACAGAGGAGTAATTTCCATATTCAAATACTATTTTGTATTCAAAAGTGAAGGTCTAACAATTTTTAGAGTGAAAGCATGATTCATCATAAAATATAAAGGTTTATATATATTAAAATTAATGCGTTTAATAAGAATTATTGGCTCTAGACTCAGTAACCGTAAACAATCTATCAATCACATCAGCTAAAATTATTCATCATGTATAAGTTCTCGACATGTCTCATGAGACTATCGAGATACCAATAATTATTTATGACGTCTTCAATTTTGTCTTTTCATTAAACGGCTTTTGAACTTTACTATAGAAAATTGTATTTGTGACAAATTTTTCAGCTGGTGAGATAGGATGAGAATACTTCCTACAAGCTTTTATTTACTTGCGATGTTTGTTTGTTCAGGTCAAATCTTGCAGCTAAATTTTAAAACAGTCATCCTCAACTGATTAAACTGAAATTTTACATACACGTTAAGTTTGGATGACAATGCATGGTTAGCTAAGTGAGGTCTTACTAAATCCAATATGGCGGACTCCCAAAGATGACGGAATATGTTTTTTATGCAAGCCCCATGATATGGATATCAAATGAAAGGGTTTTCTGAGAAGAATGACTAAAAAATAAAATAATAGTAATAAAACATTGTTTTTTAAAGTTTTTATTTGAATGCTTTAAACTTTAAATTAAATTAAACCCAACAATTTATTACATTACACAATTTATATGATATAAAAACTTGTCGCGAGATATACCTGTTATATAAACTAGAAATAAAATGTTAAAAAATTATGTTTTTTTAATAAAATAGCTAAATCCCCCATCGAAGTTTATCCTATTTGAATTTGAAAAAAAACAAACTATTTATTTATTTATTTGGAAGACAAACAGTATTATGTTACATATTATAAACAAAAGAAATAAAAAAATTACATACACCAAAATAAAAAAATTACATACACCAACTATTAAATATTATTTATTTCAAATTAAAATAAACAAACATTGTGAGGAACTTTGGTGCAATTTTATTTTTGAAATCATTTTATTTTTGTATTTTTGAAATCATTGTGTAATTTTATGGGTACTATCTGTAACTATTATGACTTTTGAAACATTTAAAACCTTTGTCCCGATTGCTGTAATGCATTTGAAACATCAGGAACCAAAAATCAAAATAAATCCGCGAAAAAATCCAAAAATTTAAAATATTTGTAATATAAAAATGTCAAATATTCGCGTAAGCAAGTATTATTAGGAAATGCAAGCTCTTTTTAATCTACCCCTGACAAAATCAGCGAGCGGAGCCTCAGGCAACAACTTGTCTAACTAACCCAATATTCATTTCACAAATATATACAAAAATACTACTAAGTAAAGTCCCAAAGATCTAATCAAAGCATAAGATAAACCACAAATTGCCTTATTAAATGAAAAGCTTCACCCTGCATAAGTAGATGGCTACTTTATTTCTATTTAAGCACATTTTGGGTTGAGGGCGTTAAAGTTAAAATACCTTACGGTTTTTGTATATGCCTGGGTCTTTACTCGCGTGTATTTATTTATGATTTATGATTATTCCACTTATATATACAATACTGCCCGCGGCTCCGCCCGCGTTCAGATGACCAAAAACCAAATTCTTAGGTTTTACATATTAGTATACTCTTACATATTATACCAATTACATTACGCACCGCATAATTGGTAAATAATGGTAGTGATTGATAATGCCACAAAGGTTTTTCTTTTAATCTCATATTTGATTTAGTAATATTGCATTTTGTGTTTAACAATAACATTTGTAGTATGTCTATACTTCTGTTTTGTTTGTTTAGTTTTTGGCTAAAAACTGTCAAACTAGTGAATTAATTTTTATCATTTATTTCCTAATAGACAGCTATTGATTAATTTATATTTAGCTGATTATTTAAATTACATAATAATAACTTTTCTTAGTGTTACTTTGTCGTAAAACAGGCATAGTTAACGCTAGTTAGTAATATTTTCTAAAACAATTTTCAAAAAGAAAGTGTTGGGGAAAGTGAGAGTTCCAGAATAATATATTTAAGGTAAACAAGTTAATAATTCTAAGATATGTTGTTTATTATTTCATAGGGCTCGGCTAGTATGATTAAAGTCGTAAGTATTTTATTGCATCCTTTAAGCCTTTCACCTTTCAAGAAATGGTGTCAAAATAATCTGAAAAAGTTGAGGTATAACTGTTTCTAAAATACTTTTCATAATTTTTGAGATATGGAATATTTTTAGCTTTGTCAGTTTGACAACCATACACTTGTTTTCCATAAAATAATAAAAAATAATATAAAACAAACTTATTTTTAAGATTGATAAAATGAGTCGATATTGTGGTAAGTAAATATTAGGTATTCGGATTTATTTTAGTGTTAACCTAACAAAAAACGTAAGTAAAAAAACAACTCAGTATTTTGCTATACGGAACGTATAATGCGCGAGTTGGTCTTGTATTTGCCCAATTTTCAACCGACTTCAAAAAGGAGAAGGTTCTCAATTCGACTGTATTTTTTTTTATGTTTGTTACCTCAGAACTCCGTCATTTATTAACCGATTTGGACAATTTTTGTTTTGTTTGAAAGTGTATACTTCCAGATTGGTCCCATTTAAATTTCAAAAAAAGAATACCACCCCTAAGGGTGGAAAAATAGCTAATGATGAATTTAACCTACTTCTAATTGTCATATTAACTTGAAATTTGCAAGTGTTTCTATTTCCGTTGATAGTACAGTGGTTCGGTATTGTTGGCCTGATCTGATGGTAAGGCCAGAAGGTGGATAGGTGGAACTCTTCATCGGCTAATAGGAGATACTTTGAGTTTGGCCTTATTTTGTTTGATTTGACAAGCCTAACACGTTAGAATTCTTACTTTGCTACTACTGTCTACACTAAAAAGGGAAAAATAAAAACTTTTTAACAAAAAAATAAAAACCGACTTCAAACAAAAGCACTAAAAAGTAACAAATAACTGATTGGTACTTTTCATTTACTATACATACCTAATCAAATAATTTCGAAGTCGCCAGTGCCAGTCGATACAAAGCAAAGCACCAATTATATATTTTTTTACATTAAAAGTCTTACAAACATTAACGTTATTTACTAAACAATAAAAATTTATAAATAATTTCATTTGAAAACTGTTTTGGCCAACAAAATGTTATCAATATGTTACTAAATTATAAGGACAAAAAAAAATGTTTTTTTTTTTAAATTCAAACACGGGTGGGGCTGCGGGTAATTTAGTAATAATTCTAATAAAATCATAAAGAGGTCATATCTATATATACATTTTTTTGGAATTAGAACTACGTATTTAAAAAACACATGGCGACATCTTTTGACGTATATCAAAATATTTTATTTTAATGGTTAAAATAACGCTATTGATAAAAAAAAATCAAGATAACTGATAAGCTATTTTAATAATTTTTTGCCATATTTAGTAAGTTACCTTGTTAAAATGTTTATAGTATCATCGTGATTTTATTCTAACCAGTTTTTTGTATTTTTTCTCACAAATGAGATATTTTATCGCGATAAAAAGTATCCTATATGTTGACCCGGATAACCAGCTATCATGATACCTCATCAAAATCCCTTCAGTGGTTTTCGTGTGATGCGGTAACAGACAGACAGGCAGACAGACACACATAAATTGTAAAAATTATAGAATCGGCCTCTGTATAGATAATAATTACTATTTCAATAAGATTTTCCAAAAAATATTTGATGTACAGATTCGACTCAAATTTTTATGAACCCGAGCGGAGCGACGGTGCTAGTGTTACTTAAGTACTAAAGTAAGGATTTTCCGAAACTCAACGTACTGATATAATTAGGGTACAAGATAAACCACAAAATCATTAAAAAAGAAGACTCTGAAAAGTACATTTTATTTCAGTTTAAAACACTTAACTCTGGGTCACATTTCTGCGGTAAACGCGTTAACTTCACAGAATAAAGACGTTTTTACATTTAGAGTGTTTCAATTTGCCTTCTGTGTACTCGAGGCAAAAAGCCTATTCTAAAATGTGGTGAGTTAAATTTTTATCAGCTGCCATTACTTTTTATCATTTTACCATTGTACTACCTTGTTGAGTGGGTCTCAATAGTGAATAGATGCCTATTGGCCTTAGATGATGGCCACCTCGTTAAGACAATCACAATGGAGCTGTTTCATGGAAGAGTAAAGAGAACAAACATATGGTATGACAGAACAAATATTAAGGATAGCGAGCATTCCACTTTATCTCCAAATTGAGGGGTTAGCCTGTCAGCGACTGTCAAGCCACAGGTGGCTCGGTTAGCAATTGAGTTCTTAGAAACTAACCGCGAGGTCTTAAAACAAAAAAAAACTGACTTCTAAGCACTAAAATGTAAAAAATAACTAAATGGGGGTTTTCATTTAGAATAGATACCTAATCAGATATTTTCATAGTCAGTGCCAGCCGGTGCAAAGCAAATCTAATATATTTCGATTCGTAAAACACATATTTACCTATTAGACATTCATATCTTAAAATATTATCGGCTGGCACAAAAAAAATTAATTACTATGTAGTATACCTAATGTGTAGTATACCTAATTAATTAGGTATACTACAACTATATATATGTTAAGGACATGAGTCCGCGAAAAATTGTAGCTAGAACGTCAGCCGCATTCTCCCACTGAATGGCTTTGGTAAGAGGGAAACAAGAAAGCCTACTTGTCACCAGTGGATGTGATGAATGGTGGTAAGATGAAAGTTTTTATCACTTTACCTCGAGGACCAAGAGGTACAAAAGTACAAAAGGGTATAAAGAAATAAAGAAATCTTTTTAATATTTGTTATTAACTTGTTATACACTCGAACAATTGCCCTCGTTTTTGCGTAGTCGGGTAAGCGAACCAAATAAAATATAATATTTTACCTGTATATGTACATAATATATTATAGTAAAATTTTATTATGTACATGTAAATTTGAAATTATGTACTAGTAAACGTATGAAAGGGCAAATATACGTTTATAAATTGTTTTATGAATTTAATTATAAAGGAAGCTTTTACGCTATGTACGAGAATATATGCCGCATACACTTCTTTATTTTAAAATACGAGCTTTTGTTCGCAACTCCGCTGCCGCTCTTATTATTAGTTATACCTATAGCTTTTTAATACTTTCTTCTAGTATTGTGTCACTTCTTTACTAAAAGCAACGTTGAAAGTAAACTTTCAATAATCAAGTTATATAAGTCGATTTTAAAAAATAAAGCTGGATCTACACTGTAGCTCCGATCATGGTACGTTTTCGGTCATAGAAATACAAAAAACAAAGAGTGCGTTCACACTATCAGTGTTAAGTACCGATTACACTCTAGCAACGTGTTTTGTATAAAAATGCTTTACCAGACCGATATTGGAATAAGCACGGTTACGGCACGCTATCGATACTGTAGTCTGGATTGGCCCTAAGATTATGGTAGACAGTATTGGAATATCACTTTTAATAAAATACCCAATTATTACTTTCGTTTATTAATGTATATAAATAACAATAAAATATCACACTGGAACGTTACTCGCACTCTCATTCTCTAGTCTCTGTCCTTATAACAGTTGTGTCACATATTTTTTAAATAATGAAATAAAGAATGTTTTATTTTTTTAATTCATTACAATACAGTTATTTCAAATTAAAATAGTCTAAAATATATTGTACAATAGTTCCAAATTTAATGTGAATGGCATAAATAAATATTGAATTAAAATAAACTATGCTTATTTTACGTAGCATCTTACTTACATTTATCTATAGTCTATACTTAATATTATAAAGAGATAAAGTTTGTGAGTTTGTGACGTTGTGGGGGGTAATCTCAGCATCTACTGAACCGATTTAGATGAAATTTGGTAAGAAGACAGTTTGAGATCCTGGAAAGGACATAGGATACTTTTTATCCCGGAAATCATCCCATAAGGGGATGAAAACGGGTGTAGGTAAGCAGGTTTTAATGAAAGAACGACTATATATTCTCGCATGGACAAGCGTGCGCTCCGCGTCGCGATCTGTTTGTCGACTAATGCCGCGTGCCTCGCTGCAACGAACCTGCGCCTGCGCCGGCGGTGCGGCGAGGGGGGCTTCTAAAGAAGTAATTAATTATGTATATTAAACGGCGGGGCGCGAGTTTGTCTGTGCGTTTTTTTATTTATTTTATATTATTACATAAATAATTTTTTATTTTTTTACTTTATTATTATTTAATTAATTAGATATACTACATCACCCCCTTCCAGAGACCGTCAAGGGCGATAGTAGGCTGGAAAACGAACGACGCGGCCTGATCGCGTTTTTATGACGTTATCATCGTTGATTGGTATTGTCTGGGTGGGATGATGTGAGTGCTGTTGTGTGTGTGTTGAGTTGTGTGTGGAATGTGGTGGAGGTGTGTTTGTGTCTGAGAGTATGTAGGCCGGCTTGATGCGGTCTATCGATACCGTGACGTGCTTTCCACTTACCATGATCTTGAAGACCTTGTCTCCTCGTGCAATGACTTCGTAGGGACCTGAATAAGCTGGCTTTAGCGTGCTCCCCGTGGTGTCATCTCGTAAAAATACGTGGGACGAGTTAGACAAGTCCTTGAATATAAAGGTACTGCGTTGACCACTGTGCCGTGAGGCTGGTGTTGGTAAAAGATCACTAGCAAATTTGCGGATACGTGACAAGTAGTCTGTCATATCCGCTGTTTGTTGGTGATCTGGGTTGAAAAATTCGCCCGGAAGGCGTAGTGGCTGCCCGTAAAGAAGTTCAGCCGCAGAAGCCTGAACGTCTTCTTTACAAGCGCTGCGAATTCCCAAAAGGACTAGGGGGAGGGATTCGACCCAGTTGTTGTTACCATGGCAGGTTATTGCAGCTTTAAGTTGCCGATGGAATCTTTCCACGAGGCCGTTGCAGGCGGGATGATACGCAGTTGTTCTACGGTGCTGGAATCCAACGATAGTGGACAGGTTCTGGAAGAGCGCCGATTCAAATTGGCGTCCCCTGTCTGTTACTATGTCAGTTGGGCAACCAAAGCGGGAGATCCAACCACTTAGAAATGCCTTTGCAACAGTTTCTGCCGTGATGTCTGCCAAGGGTATTGCTTCTGGCCATCGCGTGAAGCGGTCGACGGCTGTGAGGCAATAGCGAAATCCTTGACATAATGGCAGTGGCCCTATCAGGTCTATGTGGACAAATGCAAATCTGGCTTGCGGTAATTTAAAGCTACCAAGTTGTCAAAGATCTGACGGCGCAACTGGGGATGAAATTTTGTATGGGAAATCAAGCTAGGGACGAACCCGCGCGAAGCGAGGGTGAGTCACTAGTAATAAATATTGATATTTTTTTAAAACTATAGGCAACTCTCCCTGACTTACCATATTTGAAATTTATGATTACTAAGATTAATTAAAAAACTTTTAGGTGTCCTTCATAATTAATAAATTGAATAATTCCGTCTTTAGGCAAAAGTTAGTCATCAAAGCGTTTCTAAACCGGAGAAAATTAATTAATAGCTTCACAAAATTTTAAAAATTTGGGCCCTAAAATTCTATTGATCATACTTCACGTCATTCCAACAGGGTAGAACTAAGAAGATGTGGTATAATATTCTCATGGGTAACGGGTTCGATTCCTACGCTTGGGGAATGTTTTACTATGTATTAATAATTGTGCGAACTGTTGGTAAATGTTGACGGGTATGATTTCCAGGAGGAAACAACATCTGTTTCCCGCCTCTGGCTTGCTTTCATTGGCCGTCCATAGTAAAGTGCCAGAAAGGGTGGAAGTGCTCAACTTACATAATAACGGGAAAACCCAAAGCAACTACATGTACGTACTGAAAGTACCCCAAAAATATAAAGGTCTAGAAAAAAATAGTGTACGATAGGTATGTCTGTTTGTTTCAGTCTATTTAACGCAATCTTAATAATGGTTTAAATGTACGAGCAGCTCTCTACTTATTTTAATTCGGAGATCTAATAATTAATGACCTCAAGATTAATTTTCTTTAGAAGGATTTATTATTTATAATTTCTTTTCCTTGCTATATTGTGATATTGTTATTTTATATAGATGACTCACTTTAGTAGCTGACTATTATATCGTAATTTTATTTCAGACTAGCGACTTACCTTCACTTCGCTCTGGTGCGTCCCTAAGTAGGTTTTTTTTTCGGCGGAACCCTAATTCTTTTTCTAAAATAAAAGTAGTCTTAGTTACTCCTTATAATGTGTGAGTTGTTCTAACTTAAAAGATGGGATATTTTTTATTTCAAAATCAACGATTTTCATATGTTGCAACACGTGGCCAGATCTGCTAGTATACGTATATTTTATATACTCGTATTTAGATAGACAATAACATTTGTTTCATAATATTTTGTTCAAACTCTTAACTTTTAAAACGCCTGCAGGAAAACCGGTTTCACATTTTGAAGCGCACACTTTCTATATGTCGAATAATTTGGTTACATTTTCTGTGGAAGCAGAGATCATGTGGAGTGTCAGACTCTAACACAATTTCCTTAATACAATTGTTTACATTGACTTCTCTTTACGTTTTAAAACTTTGTAAGCATTATAATGTTTACGACTTTTTTATTTGACCCTTTGTTTCAAAAATCTGAGTCTAAAAATCAAAAATTAAAGCACAATTTTTGTAGTTTTGGACATGCTTAGTTAGCGTAGCTAACTTATTTATTTATTTAGCATACTAACAACATACATATTAACATTTATATACATTTAGAAGACAACAAGAAGAGAAAAACAAGAGAAAAATATACAGTTCCCGTGGGATAGATTTGTTTTTGTTTGTCTAGAAACCAGCGCGAAGCGAGGGTGAGCCGCTAGCAACTTATATATAATTTGATTTATGAAAGAGAAGAGACATTAAAAGAAACACAGAAGACAGGCGAAGAAGAAATTCGAAGAAGACACGCCTATTAAACTAACTAGCAGTTAATCAAACTAACAGTCGATTTAACTAGCAGTTTATCAAACTACGAGTTAACTAACTGATAGTTAAGCTAACCGACAGTTAAACTACCTGACAGTTAAACTATCCGTTAATCTAACTTACTATTAATCTAACTGACAATTAAACTAACAGGAGGTTATACTAACTAACAGTTAAACTAACTGACAGTTAAATTAACTGATAGTTAATCTTACTAGCCGTTAAACAAACTGACAGTTATTCTAACTGGCAATTAAATAAACTGACAGTTAAACTTACTGACAGTTAAACTAACTAACAGTTAAGCTAACTGGCTGTTAAGCTAGCTGTCAGTTAAACTAACTGACTGTTAAGGAAACTATCAGATAAACTAACTGACAGATGAGCTAACTAGCCGTTAATCTAACTTCCTGTTAATCTAACTGACAGTTAAACTAACTGGAGGTTATACTAACTGATAGGTAAAACTAACTGACAGTTAAATTAACTGATAGTTAATCTTACTAGCCGTTAAACAAACTAACAATTAATCTAACTGACAATTTAACTAACTGGAGGTTAAACAAACAGTTACACCAGCTATACTCAACCTGCGGCCCGCGGGCCGCATGCGGCAGCATCAAAAATCGCATATAACATATCTTTGTTAAACATGTAACTACATCGTTAACTTGGAATTAAGACGTTATCATTAAGACCTAAATAATTTTTGCTTTCGGCCCTCGACACCATGACTGAAACGTGTTTGTGGTTCCTATAAAAAAAAAAGGTTGAGTATCGCTGAGTTACACAAACAAACAAATAAATAAATATAAATAGTATAATATATAAATATATAATATAAATGTTTGTTTGATTTTAAATAGAAAAGGGGGAGAAGAGGAGAGGAGCGGAGAGAGAATGAGAGAAGAGGAGAGGAGAAGACAGGCTAAGAAGATTTGCGAAAAAGAACTGTTAAAGACAGGCCAAATCTCAACAACATGCTCCTCTCTTCTCGCTCCTCTCCGCTCCGCTTATCTCCTCTCCCTATTCTTTTATTTTCTTGCAGTAAAAGATATCTTAAATATCGTAACCCGAGTAATAAGTTATCAGTACACAAAATTTAGTTAAAATCGGTTCAGTACTTTTTTCGTGAAACGCGCACACCCAAACAGACAAACAGACATACCGAAAACAGACAAAATTTTTCATAATCTTTGTTTTGGGGTCTGTATGACACAATACGTTACAGTCATTGTTTTGAAAAAATATTTCACGTATAAATTTCGCTTAGTTACTATTTTGTTATGTGTATGAATATTAGTTAGTTATTAGTTTAAATACATATGTATTTATTCACAAAGAATCACTTCGGTTCAAAAACAAAATCATGCTCCAAAACATTTATTCACCGTCATTATCGCGCTCACGCACTCTCCTAGCGTAAACTAAAGGTACAACTTCTGAATAACCCATCAGTGATATGAACCTCCAATATTTTTTTTAAATGTATTCCGAAGTCGAATCTCTAGGGGTTTTGTTTTTTCGATAATATCTTATTTCATTTCGAGATGTTTTTTTTCTGACCGAAACCGAGCGAAAAGCGACCCCATTTTTCACGTTTTTTCGATTTAAAGAAAAGCCTTTGAGTGTTTTCTATATTTTTTTACATTTTGTAGCCCTCATTCAGACATCTTTTACATCCCAATCAACTACGTAGTCTCAAAATCCACGACACCAGGGTGATGTCGCACTTTCGCTGAAAATCGGCCTATAATGAAGCGACAAAAAAAACATTTTCAATGTTAAAAGAACAACTTATCACTTTTTTATAAACATTTTTTAATGCGACACGTGATAGTATATATTGGGCACAAGCAGTAAGCATATTTATTTAGGCTGCGACTATTGGCTCTGATCGACGGGTCAGCTACGGGTACCCGTAGTATATATAAATATATGGAGTCACTCTAAAAAGGTTATAATTATAATTGATTCAGGCATTTGTTAAAATAAGAATATCCAAAAAAAATACTTTTACGCTGTTTTCCTCGCTACATGCAAAGAGAATTTTTTTCTTGCTACGCTTACCTATCCTTTCTACGCTTACTTCTGGTATTGAAAATTGAAATATGGCCAATCCCGATGCCAAAAAAACATAAACATTTGTCTCTTGCCGGAATCGAATCCGTGGACTTTTAATCTAGCTAGTGCCAGACAAACAACCCACAACAAATCCCTATTTCAATAATTATTTTCGTCGTACAAATTATTACGGTTTTTGGTGAGTAATTAGTGGTTTGAAAACAATGCAATTGTGCTTTAACGGCACGCCTATATTGTTCACCGATTAAAGTTCATACCGTTGAAGAGTAAAATCATTTCGATTATATCGAAAATTTTAGGCAAGTTTATATTAATTAAATACTTAATAAAACTACTTGTTCGGATTTCTTCGCGGTTTTATTATAATTTGTTAACCGATTTCCAAAAAGGAAGAGGTTTTATGCTCGTCTGTATGTATGTTTTTTTTATGAATGTTCATCATTTTCTCGGAGACGGCTTGACCGATTTTGCTATTTTAGACGGTATTGTAATAAGGTACTCGTAGGTGCCAAGATGGTCCTATAAAATTTTCTTTGACATAGAGTATACCGTTTTTGAGAAAATCAAAAAAACAACCATGAAATTTCAAGTATGTTAACAGATTTAATTACATTTTTTTATACTACTTCTAACTGTCATATCGATTTGAAACTTAACAAGTGTTTGTAATTCTGATGATAGTAGGTATAGTCATTTGCTACCTTGGAGCTGATCTGATGGTGAGGCGAGAAGATGGTTAGCCGAACTCTTCAACGGCTCCTAGTAAATTTGTTGAATTTGGGCTAAAAAAAAGCACCATAAGTATTTTTCAAATAGCTACTCATTCTCGCTTCGCTCGGGTTAGCCTCTAGACAAACAAAAACAAATCTATCCCACAGGAACCATACATTTTCCGGTATAAAAAGTATCCTATTTATTATTCTGATGTATGAACTATAATATTGTAAAGTTTCATTAAAATCCAATAAGTAGTTTTTGTGTACTAGCTGTATAAGTTACTATAGTCTTTTAACTGTCCCACGAGAAACCTTTAAATTTCCGGGATGAAAAGTATCTAAAATGTTGACTGAGGATATAATTAAGACAAAAAAAATATGATATAGAAAATGTACATATGAATTATGAAAATGTAGTACTAAATAATTTTATACAACTTCAACTTTCACTTTTAATTTTCTTATATACATTTAATTGATAGCTAACTTTTATTCGCGGCTTCGCTTGCATAGTACCTACTATAATCTATATTGTATAATTGCTCACCTCCTAACCGTTGTATCGTAATTTTATGCCATAGCTTCCCTAAAAAAGTAGGTTATAAAAGAAAAAAAAAATTTTTCATATCAGACTGAAACTTTTAGATACTAGCAAATTTAAACAAATATACATATATCTATACAGCTTTATAATATTAAATATAGATAGCCCGTATAAGTGGCCAGTCTTTGCTTAGTGTAGTCTCTAAATTATTATTTCAATAAACAAATAGCCCACGGTAACAACTTCATCATGAAATGTATCTGAAATTCAAAACCAATGATTCTCGCGTGACTCAAAAACATTTAATTATCTGCACTATATTCTACATTTGTAATTCTAATCTCATGAGGACTCAATTGTTCAACACTATGGAGTAGTTATGGAGAATCAATGAGATGAAAATTGACTAGATTTTGCGAATATACGACCAATAAGTAGGTATAATATGGTTCTGTATACAGTTAACTAATCATAGGCATAGGTGACTCTACAATCATATTTGTAGAAAAAAACAATCATAAGCCATAACATCATTTGTCTCGCTTACACTTCTTGCGATAGTTCCAACGATTTGGAATTAATAAATTCGCAAAACGTGCCTGTGTGTGTTATTACTTTAATTTATGCTTTACATTACTTCTGTTGCCAACTTTTATGATCATTCAAACAGAATCTAATCTAAAAACAAAACTTTTGGCCAAAAAACCTTCATTAAAAATTCCTTTGCGACAGTAACTCAATTTCGTATATTTGTCTGACTTCAAAAAAGTAAAAGGTTCCCAAGTAGATTGGGTGTTATTTTTTGTGTATACGAGTATGTTACGAAATATTTTCTCGAATTATATTCATGATTTTTTTTTAATTAACAGGTTATTATAACAATGACGATTTCATATAGATTCATCAATGTCCCTGGGCATGGGTCCCTTCAATGTGAGATGAAAGAAGCCATTATCCACTACAGCAGTAAAGTGGACATATATATAGACTTCACATATCTTTCGAAAATTTGCTAGGTTCTCGCAAACACGTTGAATTTCTTACTATATTTTTCGTCGCCATAAGGTGAGCGGTAATCATGTTAAAACGATTCGCACATAAAATATTTATAAGAAGTTCGAGATTTTGAACCCGCTTAACTTAGTTTTCCAAGCGAGCATGCTTCCACTTAACGACCACTGCCTTTGTAAATTACAAGGTATAATATATTTAACTAAGCAAAGACATGTATTGTAATGAAGTCGTCTAAAGAGCGAGGTGAGTCTCTAGTTAAATAAGACGCAACTTTGATAATTGCTCGATACAGTGGGAAAGACACGAAATATTTTTATCTACTTCGTCATTCAAATACCTAAATGAATATGAATTTTAATTATTTAAAAGCTAATACCGGAGCATTAAGGGTAATCATCCTTTCATTAAGCAATTTCCTCGTAATTATTTATTCGATCCATATATGAATTTAACAAAAATATTGTTCATCTGGAATATAAAGATGCTATTTTTATCTTAAAAGTTAAATGAGAAAGGTTTTCGATTACGTGTATCAAATATATAACATCAAACACAAGTCAAAAAAAATATCGGAATTAAATTATTACAAATTTTTACTAAACGATTTGAGTCTACCACCAATTAAAAAAAGTCTCGGCCCTTAAGAGAATTATCGAAAGAAACTCAGCCAGATTAATATTATGATAAATTTTGTGTTTTTTTTTAAATCCTGCTAATATTATAAATGCGAAAGTTTGTGAGGATGTATGGATCTCGGAATGTATAGATGTATGGATGTTTGTTACTCTTTCACGCAAAAACTACTGAATGGATTTTAATGAAACTTTACAATAATATAGCTCATACATTATAATAATATATAGGCTACTTTTTATCCCGAAATTTTAATCTCGTGGGATAGGTTTGTTTTTTAGTTCGAAGCGAGGGTGAGCCTGTAGTAAAGTTATAAATTACCTTCAATAATCTTCTTACACTGCAGTAGCGTAGTGATGTTTTAAATATATTTTACTATCCATTGCCCACTACTCTATCGCGTATATATGTATATTATAAAATCATATGCGTTTATATATATACATATGCGTTTTCATATAATCTATCACCTAGATAATGTAAACTCTCCTTTGAATCTGTCCAGCCATAGCCAAACAGAATAGAGTGCCAAGCCCTAAGATCTATATACGCTTTCACTTCTTCCATTGTCATAAACGCACTTCGCAAGCTCCTGAAAGTTTTGACTTAATCTTCTTTAAATATAATTTTATCTTAAATCATAAACTTGGTCTTTGAAACACTTCCAAGGTCTAAGGTTCTATTTCGGTTTCCACTGATTCCTCAACAGTATACATATTAACTAATTATAATATTCACTTTCTATAATGAATCATCCGATTATCTGAATAATACAGCTATAAAAATACATATCTCGGTTTCAGTTAAACAGTTGGGACATATCCCAAAGGCATCGTTAGAATCGGATAAAAAGTGATTACGTATTGATGAGACGCTATTTTCTCGCCTCCCTTAATTATTATAATTTTATTTGTTTAGTTTATTTAAAACAAAAATTGACTGACCTAAAAAAAGAGTGTCTATTTGGGCATGTCTTTTTTTTAATTCTGAACACAGGGGTTATTAAGCAAAAATTTGCCTCATTGAATTGGAATAATGCCATTGCATCCCCATACAAATTTACACCCCCATTTTCAACCCTTAAGGGATGATTGATGATGAACAGGCAGTAGTAGCCCAGTGGTAACGCGCTCGCTTGGGAAATCGAGTGAAGCGGGTTCTAATCCCGGGTCTCACACCTCTGATATTTTCATGTGCGAATCATTTCTAACATGATTACCACTTGCTTTATAGTGAAGGAAAACATCGTGAGGAAACCTGCATGTCTGAAAGAACCTAGAAAGTTTTCGAAAGACATGTGAAGTCCGCCAACCCGCACTTGGCCAGCGTGGTAGACTTTGGCCTGATCCCCCTCATTTTGAAGGGAGGCCCGTGCCCAACAGTGGGACGTTAAAAAGGACTGAATACATGTCCTACTCAGGGGCCTCAAACTATCTTTTTACTTATTTTAATCGGTTCAGTAGTTTCGAAGCCTATTCGATACAAATAAACAAAAAAAAACACATTTATCCTCTTTATTATATTAGAATAGATTGCATATTAACAATTTAACATAGATAATACAGAGACCAATGTGGACAAAGGTCCACTACGAGTTGAAAAAATAGCTAGAAATGCTTATATGTGTGAAGTTAAATAATTGCAGGTAATATGAAAATAACAAATCTAACGCACACGTATTAGAAATTATAATTATATTTCTTATAACATGATTAAATAAATTTAACTCAGAACAGGTGGAAAGCAAACCGCAATTTATTTGTACAGGCTATGTAATTTGGATATAAGATAACGTCTAAGCCAAGAAGATTGCGCCAAGATAAATTAAAGCAAGGGCAGCATCACAGAAAGCCCTTACAATGATCTAGATAAGTCAAATTAGATCCTAAAAACCATACTGTTTTCATCAGATAAAATAGACTTACTGTTATATTATTAAAATTATAAAAGCAAATGTTATATACATTAATTCTAAATGTAATTTTCAAAAAAATTACCAAATATACAAAAAGATCATTAAAATCAGTCGAGCCGTTTCGGAGGAGTGCGACTACAAACACCGTGACACGAGATATTTATATATTAAATAAATTCATGAATTAATAAAAATCATTTTTCAAAATAAAAACAAGATATTATCTTGCTACGAAGGCGATCGCTGAAAAAATATGCAATACACAATACATGGTGAATAACAAATAACTAATTGAGCAGTGAGAAATTGTTTCATTCTAGATATACCTACTAAAGTTCGACTTATTCCACGGACAGGACGTCCTTATGACTTTGAAGACCAATGGTGTAAATAGGAATTATATTACAACAGCTTTATAAAGATTAGAAAACTAAAGCAATCTATGACGCATCCCACGCCAAATCGGACGGTTTTAAAAATTTTTATTTTTGATTTTCTTAATATTTAGGTATTTTTAGTACCCCTCAAAAGAGGCTTCTTGGTAAATTTTAAGACTTTTTGATCACTTTTGGTTGCTCAAACGGTCCGCTCTGCCATCAGAGAAATACCAGGAGCAACCCGCGTGGTACACCGCCCACCGAAGTGGGCCACTTCCCTGTGCGTTTCTTGGCTTCGCGCCCAGCTAAACTGTCGGACACTAAAGAGCCGCCCCCCACCACAACAAGGTGAACGCACGTTGGCACAATCATTTTTCTCCAATCATTAAAGTTATTGTGATTTCTAACAGTGAACACTTTTTGTCGAAATAAAAAATATCCTATAGAACTGAGCAGTAATACAGCTTCCTATTAGTGAAAGAATTTTCAGAATCGGATCAGTACTTAACAAACAAATTTTCAAACTTTACCTCTTTATAATATTAATTTACATTTGTTATAGGAATAATCATTTTTCGCTTTAGCCATAATTTTTTGCCAAAGATTATGTTCATTGTAAAAATTAAAATAATTTACTTATTTGCTCTCTTATTTTTTTCCACTGGTTTCTTTTTTAAATTTGCCACCATTCAGCTTACAGTCTACTTAAATCTAGTAAATAATCTGTTTTAATTAGTTGACTAACGTTAATGATACAGCCATCGCTCTATGCGAATTGCGAAAAATGTAAAAAAACTTATGTGGTGTCTTATATGTACAAAAACACAGCATATTATAGCTAAAAATAAGTTGTGATTATTTACAAGGCTTCTTACGCATATTATTTAGAAATGTAAAGAACAAAGTACAGACATAACACCATACTATAAACCATAAACATATCGACGACACATTTGGCTCAGTTTGTAGTGACCCTACTTGCTGTGCCAGAGGTCGCAAGTTCAAGTCCCGCTGGAGGCATTCATTTGTGTGATGAGCACGAATGTTTATACTCCAGTCATGGGTGTTTATATTTATAATATGTATGTATTTAAAATTATATATGTGTAGTGTATCAACTATCTGGTATCCATAACACAAGCCTCGTAGCTTAAAATGAAACTAAATGGTGCTGGGTGTTAATGTCTCAATATAATATTATTATTTATTTATTAATAGAACTCTCATACAATACATACCTACTAGCGACTATGCCCTAGGTATCCTTATGTAATATATCCAAAAGATTATACTTATATATTATGAATGATTATATCATAAATAATCCCACGGGAACTATTTGAAACAGCAGGATTATAAATATTTTTAGCGAAAAATCACAAAATCGAAAGTTGCGGGAAAAAACAAACAGATTTTTTGATTTGGACATAATTTTAGATCTCTTATAGAGATAAGTCCACCTTTGTCCACGTCTCTTTCAATGTATTTTTTTATGACTACTTTTTTGTGCAATAAAGAATATAATAATTTTAATAAGGTTTTTAGAACAATCCATTTTTTAATACTCATTAGGTACTCGTATATTTATCAAAATATGAGGTCTCGAACTTATGCATTAAAGAAATTTTGTTTAAAAACTTATATTATATAAGAAAAATTAAAAGTTATTTTACATCAACGCGCTCTGTTAGTAGTTAGACGGTTTTACGAAGTTTTTTTTAACGACAGTTGTTATTACATAAAACATTAAATTAAAACCAAACATAAGTGCTATTATGATAAGTTACCTGTATAATGGATCAAAGACACAGTTTATTTGCATTTGTATAAATGTAAATACGGTATACACCCCCTTTATCTACAGTGAGCACCCCTCATATACCTACAGCGATCGTACTCGTATATAGCGGTGAAAGAGATTGAAATATACGCAAACGAAGATGTAGGTAGAAGCTATCAAGACATACATAAGTCATGTTGGCGTAAGCGTTGTATTTGACATTTGAATCGATTGAAGAATTATTTATTGCTTCTAAAAGAACCATAGAAAATATTTTTGAACATATAACTGCATTTCGTAACTGACTGACTCATTGACGTCCCGACAGAACTATTAGACCTTAAGGTTTGAAACTTTGACAAAGTTTTGATAATGATGAGTATGCCCACTATGAACAGGTTTATATTTAAATTTAATGAATTAAAGGATAAGGGTTGCCACCTTTATAGCCACAACCAAATATATACAATACAGAACAATCTCTTACCGGACACAGTTAACGAAAGTAATATTTCGGCATTTTTTTAATTCAGCCCCTTATTACGAAAAATATTACAAAATTTGTATAATATTTTCGGATAATTACAAAATTGAATAAGTAAACCAGGCAAAAGTAGAGTTAAAAAATGTTTAAGAGCTTGTTAAAAAGAAAACTCGTAATGGGAGAAAATTTATTTTTTACAAGAATTGAGTTGCAATTGATATAATTTTGGCTACTTATATTAAGGAAATGTTACTCTTCAATAACGTATATATGTATGTTCGTCATCAGTATCATATGATCTACCACATATAATATGTTACATGAATAAAGCATACCTATGTGTTATTTAGAATAAAATAAACACATTGTTCATATTTGACAAACCTTTAAATCTAAGCCAATTACTATAATCTGTACTTACTGACACTGAACCAAATTTTTGTTTCATAATCTGTAATATATCCATTTGTTAAAAAAAAAATAATAATAATAGTATCTCCATTAGTCGGCTTTACATGAAAAAAATGCACCTTTATATTTTAAACATTAAAAAAACATATAAATATTAATATATTGAATAATATTAATACACAACTATTATTTTTAATTTAAGTTACTTATAATTTAGCTTTTGTACTTACCTATAACAAAGTATCTTCAGAAGATCTTTAAAAACCACTTTTTTATTGTATTTTAAGTTTAACTGTATTTTAAGTTTAACACAACACAATTCACAAGATACATAAAATAAAATTTTCACAATTAAATTTAATTTTTTATTAAATAAGTTTTCACGTCTTTTCAAATTTTTAATTCAAATTCAAAGTTGAAATTTTCCGTTGGCGCGAGAACACGGATGGAAAGCTTCCCTCCGCTCCTTCCAAACACTTTATCGCACTGAGCATTTCGCGAAATCTACCACTAGTGCTGTGTTAGATGTCGATAAACAATGTTTCATTTAATGTTTATTACTTTAGCAAGATATTTATTTATACTGCCATTATTAAGCAATAATGCGATATATTGAAATAAATATGTAAAGATGACTCAAAACAAGAAAGAAATATATGATACAGTAATTACTAGTATATTGCATTTATCATAATAGTAAATACTTGAGTTTTAATATTGCTTATTCTACACACAAAAATTACTTTTAATTTAGAATATAGTAATATATGATTATCGTTATATCTTATATGGAAGAATAATTTATCAAATTATAATAAATTTCAATATTTAGGATAGCCAGCAAGACGTTAAATGATAATAAGTAAATAAATAAACATCACACTTTTAATTCTAATAGCTGTACAAAAGTTTCTCATATATAGTAGATGTTCATAAAATTACCTTAAATACTATTTCTTGGGCAACAAATCATCGACATTTCATTTCCGTCGTCCCAACACTAGTGTGATGCATACAGCATTGGCGGATCCCGCACATGCGCACACAGTGTTTTTCTCATTTCGAAACTTGAATCGCCTTTTCGTCTTAACGGTCGAGCTTTAGTCGAGCCTAATAAATCTTACTCGACGGTTATTTGCGTCTTTAACAGTTTTATTAAGGAAAACATGGGTCGGAAGTAGCAGCTTGGAAGTTTTTGGAGACACCGTCGTAATAAAATGTTTGATTATACAAACTAGATGACAAGACAGGTGGTATTCGGCTACAAGAGTTTGTGAGTTTTGAGTTCATGAAAATTTCTATGGAACAAAAGTTTCCGGACAAATTTCTTATTTCTTTCCACTACAACTGAAATCACCTCAGATTAAATTAATCGGTTCAGCCATCTTCAAGTTATGAGGTTACTAACAAACATAATTTTATTTTAATTTATATCAATTAGTTATTACGTACTAATCCATATTAATATATAAAAATGTAAAAGTGTGTTTGTTTGTTTGTCCTTCTTTCACGTCAAAACAGAGTGACGGATTGGCGTGTTTTTTTTGTATGGAGATAGTTGGAGGGCTGGAGAGTGACATAGGCTACTTTTTGCCGCAGGAGATTATCTCATTCCCACGGAAAAACACGTAATACTACCCAAAAAATATATTTATGATCAGAATTACTTGTAACTTGGTATTAATGCTCTTCAATACAAATAAATAAATACGTGTTTTAGCATTTTTCGAAATTCAACCCATAGGGCATAAAATAGGGGATGAGAGTTTGAATGGAACCTACCTTATATAGTTTTTTTTAATATATTTAGCGCGAGCAAAACTACTAGTAATACTCGTATTATAAATGCGAAAGCTTGTTCTAAGATTTTTCATTGTTTTTTTTAGGATATATTATTAAAGGGCTGGATATTACTTAGGAATTCTAAGAAACGAAGCTTATTGGCTGCTCCCTATTTTATATACCTACATATTATAAAATACAATGTCACTATCTGTGTATATAACTCGATGACTAAAGAATCAGATTACATAATTCTTTTTTAATATGCCACGCTATCTGACCGGGACGTTATATAAAAATACAGTTATCTACACTTGACAACTTGAGCTTATTTTAAAATCAAAATGGTAAGGAAAGGTTTAAAATATGTAAGTCTAACAAGATCGCAAATATACGAGTAGTCGAGTATAATAAGTTAAAAATGCGTAGGTATACCAGTAATATTATCAATTGGATAAGACTAAGAGGAACGTGCTACCAAGAGCTTTTTGAGACTTTATGCAATGAAATGTATATTTTGTTATCGAAAAACACTTTAATTAAAATCCATTTGCTAAGAGTTTTTCTTTACAATCGATTTGTTTATAATTTAGTGGTGGCTAGCATTATAGGGATGTTTTACAAATTATTGTGATAAAACAAATACAAAAACTGCTATTTCAGGAGTATACTAATACTCGTATGTAGTACCTAAGAATTTGGTTTTTGGTCATCTGAACGCTGGCGGAGCCGCGGGCAAAGCTAGTTATGTTTATAAAGTCATTATTCAACACGTTTTTATTAGTAACTTAGTCTTAATTTTTATCACCATACCAAATTTCATCAAAATCCATTCAGTGGTTTTTCTGTGATGCGGTAACAGACAGACAGACAAAAATTCTAAAAACTATAGATTCGGCCTCTGTATCGATAATAATGTTTATTTCAATAAGATTTTCCAAAAAATATTTAATGTACAGATTCGGCTTAGTTACAATTTTATTATATGTATAGATTATTATATGTTTACATTTCGTAAATCTTGGGAATCGAGTCGAGGAAGGACCTTCATTTACTTAGTTGTATCGATCTACGAATTTTTTGTTTTATTATCATCATTTGATACCATCGAGCTGATTTGTTGATGGAAACAAGAGGTCTCTAATGGCTACTAGTAAATACTCAAGTTTGGGGCTTGGGCTGATTTAATTCGTTCTGATCAGTCCCATACATTACAGTAGTCAAAAGCATGATTTTTTTAGTTTGACAAAATTAAAAATCATAATTATTTACATAGAGATAGCTTCTGGACCACTGAAATAAACTAAATTATACCTCGGTTCGTCAAGAAAACCACCCTCGGTTTTTTTTTTAAATTTGCAATTATTACCAATTAAATAATAATAAATAATACTTAGATAAACATTATTTTAATAAGTTTATTAAAGTGCATAGCAATTTCCAGGACTTTTTAAACCGCAACCAAGTGTCAGACTTGCAGTATACCTATAGAAAATTTGGTTCTACGCCGTTCGTAGCGCTTGGTTCTACGTCAAGTAAGTTTAATTTACATAATTATGGGTAACATAAGATGTAATTTATTAATATTCTTTCGTTACATTAGAATTAATATAATAATTAATAACTAATTAATGATTTAGCCGAGATTAATTAAACCAAGTAAAGTATGTTCTATTGTATATTTCAAGTAAGGTATGTTCTATTGTAGGTATATTAGTATATAATTATTCAATGATTTCATTTTAGACATTAAGATACACACGTTTATTTATTTACTAGCTACTCACCCTCGCTTCGCTCTGGTTCGTCCCTAGGTACGTTTTACGGTTGGTATGGAACAGATAGACTATATATTGTATGATATATATAGCGTAGAGCTTTCCTCAATAAACGGGCTATATAAATGCACAAAGATTTTTTTCAAATTGGATTAGTAGTTCCTGAGATTAGCGCGTTCAAACAAACAAACAAACAAACAAACAAACAAACAAACAAACAAACAAACAAACAAACAAACAAACAAACAAACAAACAAACAAACTCTGCCTCTTTATAATATTATTTAGGAAATATCCGGTAGTTACCTGCACTAACAAAACCTGCATTATGCGATAGTCGATACCGACTTTTGTAAGTAACAAAAATCGGTCTCACGTAATGCAGAAGTCTTAACTTTTTTTCTTGAAAATGTACTTCTTTGGGCACGTTTGGAAAAAAATATGACAGTATATTATGAAATTATGACAATATGATGAAGTTAGCTGAACGCGACATGATGAAGTGAGCTGCAAACGACATGATGAAGTTGTGACATAAGGGATGAAATCTTTATCTATTTTTGTTCTGTTACCCCAACGTAAGTAAAAAGTATAACTTCTTACGTGCATTAAATATTTTATGGAAAATCTTATTGAAATAGTCATTATTATCGATACAGAGACCGAATCTAGTTTTTAGAATTTTTGTCTTGTCCTGGAGTAACACATAGGCTACATACTACAATTAAGCACGTAAAAGTAACTTACTAGTTGTACATATTTTAATAAATTTTACACGAAAATTTGTATAATTCATCATTTTTCAAGTCAAATCTATACATATAAAAAAATTGTAACCAAGCCGAATCTGTACATTAAATATTTTTTGGAAATTCTTATTAAAATAAACATTATTATCGATACAGAGGACAAATCTATAGTTTTTTGAATTTTTATCTGTCTATCTGTCCAACCAGTGGAGGGATTTTGATGAAATTTGGTATGATGATAGCTGGTTATCCGGGTCAACATATAGGAAATTTTTTACTGCGGGAAAATATCTCATCCCTGAGAAATCTATACTAAACATGAAAACGTAAGTAGGGATGAACCCGAGCGAAGCGTGGGTGAGTGAGAGAGAAGTGAGTGAGTCAGAAATATAAAGAATTTTGCAAGCAGAAAATAAAACAATCATTTACGTACATATATTTATTGGAAAGCTACATATTTGTTCTTAATCTATAAAAAAAAATATCCATACTACAGTGTACTAAGCACGAAAGCTAACAAATTTTCACAATTATAAGGTGCAATCGCGGTGTTCTTCTGATCCGGATTCAAATCAGTCCCTAAGTCTATTCTTATCTGCATCAAATATCAATAAATGTATTAAAAATCTAATCGTTTGATTTCTGGTAGCAACTCCAAACGATCTAAAATGATAAAGCTCAAAATACTTTTACATCGCTACCCATACGCGGGACTCGAACCCACTACCATCTACGTATACCAGTGAGCTATATCACCTTTCCATCATCAATTACAATTTTAACCCCCAAAATATTCCAAATTTCAGAATATAATATATCTAAATAATTATTCAGATCATGTTTCATTCAAAAATATCAATATTTAATACGGTTTTTTTAAAGCAGTATAATATGTATGGGTGGATATTTTTGTGTAAGTTTGTATGAGTATATGACTTATGAATGTATTTATAAAATATTATAATATCAAATTAATTAAATGAACGACTTACATCTAACAGAGTAGTGTAGATTGTCCTAAGCGGGATGCGGATTATTATTTCTCCTTAGCGTCTAATGCAAAAGTGATCTAACCCACACTCATATACATAATATTTTTTTAAGTTTCAAAACAATAAACCTATAAATTTATTTTCATATTGCCCAGTGGTGATGCACTCGCTTGGGAAACCGAGTGAAGCGGGTTCAAATCCCGGGTCTAGTATATATCTGACATTTTCATGAACGAATCATTTCCAAAAAATTACCACTTGTCTTACGGTGAAGGAAAACATCCTGAGGAAAGCTTCATGTCTGAGAGAAGCTAGCAAGTTTTCGAAAAACATACTCAGTCCGCCCGCACTTGGCCATCGTGGTGGACTAAGGCTTGATCCCCCTCGTATTAAAGAGAGGCCCGTGCCCAGCAGTGGGACGTTAAAAGGACAATACATACAATACATACATTATTTATTATTATAATAGTTTGAAGTCTTCACCTTTCATTAGTTGGAAATATTTCTAAGTTAGGCCACGCCATTCAAGCTGCGTCAAATTTATAATCTATACTTTAATACTAATATTATAAATGCGAAAATTTGTGAGGAAGTATGGATGTCTGGATGTATAGATGTATGGATGTCTGGATGTATAGATGTATGAATGTTTGTTTATAAATGTATTTCTACGAAACTAGTAATCGGATCATTTTTTTTATTTACTTACTTTTAATGCTACTTAGGGAATGGTCAAGATTTCCTCAAAATCGGTTCGGAAGTATTTAAGAAATGGGCTAAAACATGTGACCGCCTGACTAATTGATACGAGCTACGGGTATGGTGTCAAAAAGAAAACATTTCAAAATCTTGGTCAAATTTTAGTGCCCATGTAAGAAAAACTATTTCATTTTTTACTTAAAACTAATGCTTCTCTTAACTTCATATGAAAGTGTGAAAATATAGTAAGATATTTATAAAACAATTAAAAGTAAACGAAAAAGGTTATACATTGATTTAATTTTTAAAAAATCAGTGATTAAATCTTTTTCCTTCTCTTTTCCGGCGTGGTTTGGAAGAGTGCTTCGTCCGCGCGGATGAGACGGTTGACGGCGCGGCTCAACGATACATCTGCCACCAAACAAATTTAAATGAAACTGTTTTTTTTTTCTTTGTATATAGCAACACTGGTTATTCGATACTTATAATGCATAGGTTACACAAAAATATAAAAAAAAGTAACAATTTTTACAATTTAACTAAAATAGTTTTTGCTAAAACTTAAGATTAGATCGTTAACAATAAGAATTCTTACAGACTATTTACATTTTATAGACATATTTAATTGTTTAATTTACGATGACATTAATTTATCTAATTTAACATGCAATATATATAATTATATAAATACTAATATTTACATGCTCTAGTGTTGCCATATTCAAAAATAAGATGGTAAGCAGATTGTATCAACTTAATCACCCAATGAAAATGATTGTTAATTCGAAGAAATGAAACAAATAAATTTGAAAAATGCCATTTAATGTGAAAAAATTTCAACAGTCCACTTACTTTAACACCTCCAGGTAAATTTCTAAGAAATTAATTAAATCTCTAAGAAATCTATTGTTAACTGACACGCCGGCGTGTCCGCGGTCGTTGAGGGATTAATACATTTCGATGTAATTCTGCATGAAAAGAAGCCCGAATACGGGTGATAATATAACATAAGATATCATCACTTATCTAACAATACCGTATTTTGATAAATAAATATGAATGAATAAATATGTCGGGACATTAACACACAACACCATCTAGTTCCAAGGAAAGCTACGAGGCCTGTTTTATGGATATCAGATAGTTGATACACTACACATATATAACTTTAAATACATACAGATTATAATGATTGACTTACACCCCAATAACCTATCTGTACTTTTCCTTACTAGAAATAAAAATTTGACATAAGCATTAAGCTCCATACAAATTATGCCAAATTCCTATCTTCAGTAAGGAAAATTACAACTAGATAGGTTATTGGCAACGGCCGTTATACAGTATAGAAAGCAAAGTGATGATATCCCACTTTTAATGCAGAATCATATTAATTAATATAATCTATATTGTACTTACGAAAGGCATTATATCGTATAAATCTTCGATATAAAGATGTAAATATAAATATATACATGCAGTTAGTAATATGAAACTAAATAATATGCTCGATCAATATCGATATTGATCACTCGAAATCCTTAATCGAGAACAATATCTATTTTTATATAAACAATTTATTCGATTAGTAACATTTTTCTTAGAATTTCAGTAATTAGTAGACATGCACCAGATTATTTTTTCTATAGAAATTTTAAATAAGACCTGAAATCATCATAATAATAGGTAGATATTATATATAAAAAAAAACTTTTGCTCATGACAATATTTACCTATATTATTTCAATATTTTATCGTGTTATTAAATTTGATTATTATGTAACATTCTACTTACGTAAAAGTCAATTTCCAACCATTCATAAAAATTTAAAAAAAAATTGATCGAGCACATATCAACCCTTAAAAATACTATGAACACTAATTTCGCTAACCCCTACACATACGTACCTTAAATTATACACAAAAATATGACTACCCATAAATATTAATTAATAAATTAATTACATATAATAATTAAAAAATCTTTGAAATTGTCTAATATCCCATAGCTATTATAAGAAGAGCTCTACATAGGAATCATGAAACTGTTGAGTTTCTCGCCGGTTCTTCTCAGCAGAAAACTGCATTCCGAGCCGGTGATAGCTTCCTAACGGACTGACTACACTGACATTTAATTTTAATTTAAAATGTAAAATTGACGATTCAAAAGAGCTTGTAAAAGTCTATTTGAATTAAGTATATTTTATATATATATATATATATATATATATATATATATACATATATATATATACTCTTATTGTAAAGATAGTTTGAGACCCTTGGAAATTTTTCATTCCGGAAATCATCCCTTAAAGGGTTGAAAAGAGAGATGAAATTTTGTACGGGGAATCAATCATTTTTCAAGAAGGGATATAAAACTCATAATATCTGTGTATATATACTAATATATATTCTATCTATTTCATACTAACCGTTAAAACGTACCTAGGGATGAACTCGAGCGAAGCGAGGGTGAGTCGCTAGTACTTCATAAAATCTAATTTTCCAGCCTAAGTAATCTACTCTTTCATACATAAATAGTACTTGGAAAATATTAAAGGAGCAATTCTTGTATATATGTATATAAATTTATTTCATGTATCTCGGAAATATTGCATTTTTAACCAAATTTAAACTTATCTAATCAAATAAAAAGAAACTGCGATGTTTAGGGTTTGAGTAGTATAAGTTCCATTCAAATAAAAAAAACCAAATTATATAGAAATTTCCACTTTTTTTTTAAATTTGTTAAAAGTAGAGAAACTTTTTAAATATAATTAAACTAAAATACGACTGTTTTAAAGTACAAATTGATAAAAAAACAATTATAATGTGATGTTAAACTATGATAATCCCATTACCCCATAATATTATAAATGCCAAGTTTGAATGGATGGATATGTGTTTGTTATTCAATAACGCCATAAGGGCTGAACGGATCTTGAAATTTGGCACAGAGATAGATTATAGTGTGAAATAGCACATAGGTTACTTTTACCCCGGAAAAATGTAGGGTTCCCGTAGGATAGATTTTTTTTGTCTAGGGACGAACCCGAAGCGAAGCAAGGGTGAATCGCTAGTTATTAATAAATACGATATACATATGTAGAGATCATTCCTACAATAACCACGTACTTGAGATGATATTTGGTAAAAAATAGGTCAAAAGTCGCACTAGAACATCGGTGGAAGAAAACATAATCGATAAATAATAAATCCAATTCACTTATAAACGATAAACTAAACAAAATATAACACTGAGCTAAAGTTAAATAACTTAGAAAAAAATCTTTAAAATTTAATTTAATATCGATCATCTCTACTCATATGTCTTAAAACTTATCGTATACAAGTTAAAGAAAAAAAATTTTTTTTTTAAAGGGATAATATATCTATCTCTTTCACTCTTTAAAAAGTCGCTTTTTAAAACGACTAAAAGGACTTTAAATGTGTTTATGCACACATTTTTTTAATCAGTCACGTTTTCAGTGTATACAAAAGTTTGAGCTTCATCAAAACAGGTAAAGTCATATTATATATCTAACAGTCTCCTTATATAAAGTAATTAAGTTAATTTACTCTATCTATATTTTTGTAATACTATGAATAAATTATAAATGAATTATTATTATTTATTATAAATAATACAAATTAAATAATACTAATAATGACAGCAAAATAGTCAAAGGAAATTTAAACTATATCTTATACTTTATGTTATATAATTTATGTATATATTTTATTATATTATAAAACATATTAAATAAATAAAATAATAGGTAGAAAATAATATTTTTGCAGTAAAATAATAAACTTTTATATTTTGCTATCAATATTAATAACACTTATTAGTTGTTACGAGATAGTTGAAAATATGAATTTTTAATTTTTAATATTTTTTTTATATATTCTAACTTATTCGAATTAATTCATAAGCAAATACAACATTTTATGAAACATATAATAATTAAATATAGATATATTATTTATATCACTGGCACAATGTATGGCGTCTGTTAATACAACTCGAAGCCATTGAAGAAAAAAAAGCATTTTTTTTATTATAAGACGCAAAATAAAGTGTAAAATATTTTAAGATAAATAATGTTGTCTTATATAATCGCAATTCTATTTTTTTTATTTTCGACCATTTTCGCATATTATGTTTATTAATAACAAAAAAATCCTTTTAAGTTTAGGAAGCATAATTAAATAAATTAAATTAAGGTTATATTTTAAAATACTAAGTAAAAGTCTTAAGAGTCTTCAGTCAATAAGAAAAAAAAATAACATTTTCAATAATACAGCTTAAAACATAAGTTACCATGTAAATAATAATATATTCTAAATAATCACCAAATAATTAAAACAATAAAATTCATATTTTCAGTAGTAAATATAACATAATATATAACAAAAAATAATACATATAACGTATGTATGTGCCCAAAAGTAAAAATCACTAAGTCCCAGAACCCTAACAGCAATTTGGTACAGACCGACAAAATATAAATCACTATAGCGCTAATCTAATTAATAATTTTTCAATAATAGATTTTTCTGTCTAATTAATTAAGACTTATACTGTTTCCTTTTTCAATTTTTTTTTAAATATTATAAATTAGCGCATTTTACTTTTGAACTTATTGGTAGAGATAGGCTTCCTTAGTGTCATTGAAAAGCTAAATTATCCAAAAGAAGTATATGTTTTATTTAAGTAAGAATATATTTTGAGAGTAAAAGCACCTGGGAATGGACCACTTTTGTATGTATAGATGACTGATCTATACAGATACATAAAATTGAAATGTCTGTTTGTAATGTCAAAATAATAGCATTTTACTAAACACATATGAAATTGTATACGGCACTTATAAAAAAAACACGATTTTTAATTTTTTTTTATCTGTCTGTCTGTTTGTTCCATCTAATCACCGAAAAAGCTGGACTGATTTGGACGGGAGGTTTACTGGCAGATAGCTGATGTTATAAGGAGTAACTTAGGCTACTTTCATTTTAGAAAAAGAATTAGGGTTCCGCTCAAAAAATCAATACGTACCAAGGGACGCACCCAAGCGAAGCGAGGGTAAGTCACTAGTAATAAATAAATTGTATGACTCGTAAGGAATCTATACACCACCAATACATACACATATCGTCGCCTTAGTGCTTATTTGTTCAAACGTTTTTTTTTCAGTCATTGTTTTTCCTCTATATTAAAAAGAAAACTTTTTTTCTTTATTTTTACCATTTATATACATAATATATAGATGAAACACATTGGCAATTTTATATTAAAATATGTATTTTATACCAATAAAATCGACATTTAAAAATCAATCACTCTGTATCAAAAAATCTTTCAATAAATTGTTTGTTTAGACAAATAAGCATTGAGACGACTATATATTAATTTTGCAAAATAATAATAATAAAAAATATGATATACAAACAAATACAACAATCTACCAACCAGGTGTGGTGTTCGCCAGGCGTCTCATACGGCGAGTGTTCCTGTCCTGATCTCTTATCTTCTTCTCCATCTCCGCATTGGTCAGGGTTTCTAGGTATGGTGCCCATTGCTCTGCTTCTGATGGCTGACGGTATGGTGTCTGCATGAAAACGTAAGGGTATATATTAGTGATGTAACATGAAAAAAACTTAGTATTATTTTTTTCTAACTTTGGTTTATTTAAAAAAAAATCTATAGAAAATTAAAGGGTGTGTGGTTATGCTTTCTAATTTCTTACATATTACTAAAATTACAAATCGAATTAAATACATGTATTGAATCGATTAAATAAAAAAAATCTTCCTCTGTGTCAATGCCAGTACCACTTTCAGTATCAGTGCCACCTACATTAGTCTTGTATTTGTCAGTGTCGGAATTTTCACATGTAAGCTTGGCACTTATTCAACCAAAAAAGTAAGGTTTTAAAATAAACAGAAAACTTTATCTTATATGAACTTAAGTATCAATCTTTTGCGAAAACTTGAATGATTTTAAATTTTGTACTCTTGAAAAAAAACATGCTCCAGAAAAAAAAACGTGATCTTTTCATGTTTTTTTTTAAGTTTTTTTTTTCACGATAGAAAAAGAAAACATTTTTTTGCAACACTAATATATATAACATACATTTTATAATATCCTCCTGAGCGATTTCGGCCACGGCGGCCAGTCTCACTGAGACTAGCCAACTGCGCAGAAGATATTATAGTGCAGAAACAAGTGCACTCTCTATCCCTGTCACTCCCATCCGACACCCATTACTCCGGTAAGACACGAGCGGTGAGAATTAAGTAGGGTTGTCTGACAGTTAAAAAATAGATAGTGCATTTGTGTCGTGGTATCATTTTAAGTATACTATTATAAATAAGCAGCAGTGACAGCCTAGTGGTGACGAAACCGAGTGAAGCTGGTTCGAATCCCAGCTCTCGCACCTCTGATATCTTCAGATCCAGATTGATAGTGAAACTTTTCAATGGTTTTTAGTTATAGCTTTTTAAGACTTATAAGAATAATTTTGACAGGTGCAAAATTGTTTTTCTTTTTTTAAAAAAAAAACAATAATAATTACCTCAACAATCGGCAAAGGAGCTTCACTAAATGCATAAGTGCGTTGATGCCAACTGAGTTGGCCCCTAACACTGTATGCTATTCCAGTTACAAACTCCCCTCCGAGACCCAATTCTGCACAAAGTTTCATCGCAAATTGCTCAGGATTGTTCTCCTTTTCGGACATATCCCATTCTACCTGAAAAATGTATATATATTTTTAAGTTTTAAATTACTTATAATATAACATACTTTGAAATTAACCATTTGGATGAGTAATATTCTTGCTGTCTTGTTAATCTATTGATGATGAAATTCGGTAAATTAGCCCAAAATAAGATTAATAATATACAGGAATACAAGTAGCAATGGTTCCTTCATTTGAAAAAGAAGTACTTAAGCCTAAGTTAAAATAAGTAGAAGTAAAAATAATTTACATTTAAACATAATTTAGGTATTTTTTAGCAATATATTGTCGAAGGTATGCCATAACAATTCAGCTAAACGAGTTTAGCCATTAAAATATTTACCAAATAAATAATCGCCTTATAGTAGGGGAGACCAAAAGGGGATTTTTGGAATTACTCAAGAGCCGCAGATTAACATAAGGAGGGATACCTTGCACTCTGTTGAGTACCTTCGCCATAATATAGCCGATCAAAATATTTAAAAAATAATAAAATATTTAAAAAATATTTTGATTAGGTAGAAATACTAAAAACCGTCAGATTAGCTACATTTCATACATAGACATAGAGAGTGGACCAACTGTTTATTTACCAGCTGTCAGTTGAAAATGGCAAAAAGGTATGACAGAGACAAAACAAATGTGCGGCCAGAAATCTTCTGTACTAATTGAAATACGATTAATAAAGATAGATATATTTATAGCTATTTTACATTACATTATAATATTATAATTTTCAATAATATTATATTAATGATAATTAATATTGTTTTACGTTCCATTTATAAATTCAAATTGTAATAAAAGACAGACATTGGCCGCACGTTCGATTCTCTTTGTTAATTTCATGAAAGTATTGCTCAGTCCATTCTCTACGTCTATGATTACATCAAGCCATAGACAAAAATTTGTATTGTTTAGAACCTACTTGATCAACTAGTGATGTGTTGCCCACGTGTATATTCAATTTTATTATAACCCGTTGGTCAGACTGCTCTTCTAATATTGCTGGAGGTTCGCTCGGATATGCATCTATTTGTTGACGGATAGACGTTGCTATTGCCGGTATGAATGTACTTGTATTTAGTTCTAAATCATCACATAGCACTTCTGCAAACTGCTCTGGGGTTATTATTGATTCTGTAATAAAAAACATGTATTAATATCTGTCTGATTATTTTATCATAAATTTAGTCTTCAATCGAAAAATCAATATTGTTGCATAGTGGAGTGTGTAATGGCATTATACCAAAAATAGCAACGTCGGAAGCATGCTTAACACATCCTAAGGCAGTTGTCAACATATGACAATTAACGACAAAAACAGTATATTGCGAATGACTGTGCGTGAGAGAAAGTTTCGAATTTTCCTATAAAAGAATGTTCTTGGTTTATACATATAACAAGGCCAGCATTGTGTTGAGAGTTCAATTGTATTTCGGAGCTACGAGAAAATTGAATAGTAGTGTAAAATAGTGCTCAGATACTGAGTTAAGTCAAAACTGTACATATGTTGTGAATCACTATAGAGTATATGTGACTCTAGTAAACCTAAAGCAATAAAACCTCCTTAGTCAAAAGACCTGCTTTAATTTTCGATCCCCGAACTCACACAACGTAGCAATATTATATAAACTGTTTGTATATTAAATACTAATATAAACTATAAAAATTAAAAACTTATGAAAAATAAATTAAAACTGGCTTCCAAATATAAAATAAATAAATAAAAACCAGCCTCTAGACACTAAGAAATAAAAAAAATGCTAAAAGGGGGTTCTCTATCAAATCAAATGTTTTTGAAGTAGGTATAAATAAGACTAATATAATAATATTTTACCATTCTTATTCCAAGTGAACGTATCTCTGAGTTTTTGTCCTTCAATCTCCATATCCAATCTGATCGGTACAAGGATTTGCTTTTGTGAAGCATTTTCAAGCATAGCTGTCATGTCTGTATCGTCAAAGCATAGAGGGAATGTCCGCACCTATGAAGTTTCATTATTTAAGGTAAATTAACAATTATTATAAAAATTTGTCTGAACTAATATACATCTGCTTATAACTTAGGTGAAAGTCTATGTTAACTAATATTTGACTAATTAATTAGATTTTTTTCTAAACAGGATATACCAGATTTGCCTGTAGCTCTACTAATATGTAAAATATTTATCTAAGGATTGCATTATGATGTGTGGTAGAGAACTTTTTTATTCATTTTTTTCAATATGTATGACTATATAATACATCTTTTTCAAATCTGATTAGTAGTTACAGAGATTAATGCATTCAAACAAAAAAGCTTTACATAATACAAGTATACATGAGTCTAGACTTTCTCTTAATTTGACTGCTAAAGCTGAACTTAAAATACTTTTAAGTTATCAAATAGTTGTTGAATTAATGGAATAATGAACCATTGGTGGCAAAAAGGAAAAAGATAATCCTCTATGAAGGAAACCCTGTATTTCATGAGTGATATTTGGTACGAGATATAATAATGTCCTCCGGACCGATTTTGGCCATGGTGGCCCATTTCACTGAGACTAACCAGACGTGCAGGAGATTTTAGTTTAGACACAATTGCACTTTCTATTACTTCTTCTCTCAAAGTCCGATGAGACAATACTTCGACACAACCTGAATATACTGAGAATATTTTATCACAAAAGCTCAGTAAAACCTAGCTCAAGCCGGTATCGAAACCAGGACCTTTGGATCTGTAGCCATGCATGTCAGCCACTAGACCACCAAGAATGTTATAATCTTACTCTATACACTATGTTTTCAAAAAAATAAAAATAAACATATTCAAAATACCTTTTTGTTATGTACTCTAGTTCTACTAATTGGTGTAGCTTGTGGCACAGCATCCAAATGGGAAGAATTGGGCATGACTGGCAACCATGATGGATTGTGTGGCTTTTTGCTCTTACCCTCTCGAGGAGTTGCCAGCTCTTGACTTACAGATACCGCTTTGTATCTGCAAATTGTTTCCAATAAAAATTAAATACATAACACAAGTTAGTAATAATATTGAATAAATATGGTGGTAGTTCTTTACCTCTTTATTAGAAAAACTTTTAACATATATGATTAATATAATATGATTTTGAACAGCAAGTAAAATTTAATTTTCTGTGATAGGAGATAGAAGTTTTAATAAAAAACAACTGCAGAATTTACATGTTTGAATTTTTAAATATAGTTTTAATAATGTAATTTTATGATAACAAGTTTATATTATCTTAAGTATTACAAATAGTGTCCAACAATGTCTATAATAGATATAATTTAATGTCGCAATAACTATTAAAGTCAAAACATAATTAATTTCTTTACTTACTTTTCATCATTCCCTTCGATTATATCTTCTACTTCTGAAGCTTTGAGTAAAGATACAGAGCTAGATAAAACATGTGGACCTAAGCCATTATCTACTAATCGTTTTCTCTCTTCATTGGTCAGAGTTCTCCTGGCCATGCCAGGGTACTTTTTATAAAGAGATCCACGGAATAACCGAAGATAATTTCCAACCTAAAAAGAAAATTCAACTGTGATACATTCATTTTAAGAGTTATAGTATATACTGACATATTGATTTATTATCCTGAAAAATTCATAAATACCTCAGATCCAACACAATAAAATTCACCACCTTCTTCTATTTGAAAACTTATCGGCTTATCGCCGTATGTTCTCAAAGCCATTTTGAAGGATTTTATTTTACTGTAAGCAAAAATGTAACAATTTATAGAGGAATAAAATGTTAAAAAACCTATTAAAATTAACTCCCCGCACTAAGCACAATCATTGTTTGACAACGTCATACGTCAAAAATTAAAGCGTCCTACGTCACAAAATGGCTGCGTATTTTTTTAAATCGATGGTTGCGCCACAGATTCGCATTATTTGGCCCATATTATATTTAATAGATCTGTGACTTCTCTTTATATTAGCTTTTTTATGTATCAGATTTTTAATAGCTATAATTTTGACTCTTGTTCCTAGTCTGTGATTTAGACCATTTGAAGATCTATAATCATTCATTCAATTAATTCATAATTGTACGACTCAGGCCGGTTCGATCTAAATGGCTAAGGTTTATTTATTATTCATTCTGCATTCAATCTCATTCAGTTTGTAGTTAATTATCACAAGAGGAGGTGCTGCTGCGTGTCGTCGTCGTTAAATAAACGACAAGTGCGTAAAATTTACTATGTCTACTAGGACAGGAAATTTTAAAAATCCATTTTCCAGACCATGGATGACGGAAACTGGTGCGGCGGCCGCAGCAGGAGCTCCAGGGTCGATCGGACTAAAAGGAGTAGTCGCCGGCGGAATAACTGGTGGCATTGAAATTTGTATAACATTCCCTACCGAATATGTGAAAACACAACTCCAGTTAGACGAAAAAGGTCAGTGCAAAGTCAAAATCATTTTTCAATTGGACTTTCATTCATCACATTTTCGTATCTTATCATATTATATATCATTTGTAAACATTCAAAATTACTTAAGAGGAAAATATATTTTTTTTCTATAAATAAAATTTAATGCGTCACTAATGTAGGTAAGCTGAAAGAAAACATGAGCATGCTTTGCAATGTGCTACTTGTAAACGTTTAATAAAATTTCCAATTAGAATCAAGTTGCAAGTATCGCTTACGAGGTTGTTTTTCAAATATAAGAATATAGTTCTCTTCCGTGTTGTTTAATGAATGGTAAATTTATATGGACTTTGTACAGCTGTAGGTAATAATATTTAATGTAGCATTTATCAGATAAATTTGTCGCATTACTTCGAAAAATACTGTTTGCTTTTTCAGTTTTCAATTCTTATAATTTTTTTTTATTTAGACGCAATTTCTTAAATATATAGTTTTTGCGTCAAAAACAATAATCTTAACTTTTTTATCTGACATAATCACTATTGTTTTTATGTATGTATATTTTTAAACATTAACATAATAAATTTAAATTATTTACAAACTTAATAATTCAGCATAGTATTTATTCTTTAAACTTTGTTTATCAATTATAAGGATTTTAAACATTAAAAATTTTAATTTATTATTAACTAGGTAGGCAATGTGAGTGCACAATATAAATCTTTGAATTTCTTGGCTTTTCTGTACTATCATATGCATGTATTATACATATAAACCTTCCTCTCGAATTACTCATATCTATTGCTGAAAATGCATTAGAATCCATTAAATAGTTTAAAAGATCTAAGCAAACAGAAAGCGGAAGCGACTTCATGTTATACTATATAATAATTTTAATACTACTCCAATTATGCAAGGAATATTAAAAACATGTGTATAATATTAATAGTAATGTTAAAATTATCATTTAAATTTCTTGTGTTATTTTTTAATTTGATTATGAAAAGATCCAATTAAAGTCATCCTAATTACATGTCTTTATTGTACAATTTATTTTCTTTTATTTTGAATTTGAACTTAAGCTAGATATAACATTAGATTTAAATTGGCTTACCACTTACAACAGAATGATGTACCAAATGGTATAATGCAATAGGCTTATTAAGTAATCCCACATTGTTTAGATATTGCTTATCCATGAAAAGTGAATGATAATAGTTATGGCTCGCTGACTGACTCTTTTTAGCACAAATTATGTTGTAGGTAAAAACTTTTATAGAGCATTATTTTACTATTAAAATGTTGTCAGCCATAGTTTTAGTTCTGTTTATATTTTAAATTCTTAAATATAACTAAAAAAAGAAGATTGTGGCAGCAAATTGCAAAACAAATAACATTTGACACTGTTTAAAACTAAAATCTGTTTTTTTTAATTTGAGTTTTTTATATGCTTTTAGGCTCTCTAATAATAGCTTTCATATTTAATGCATTTAAATTAATTTTAAATAAGAAAAAAATAAATAAAAAATGGAACAGGAAAAATTGAAAATAGATTTTTTCTATATAAATGTTTAGTCATACAAAATTTAGAGTACTACTGTATATACACTGATATTACAATCAATGTGTCTATTTATTTGTACTTCTGATACACCGGAACGGGGAATAGGATTGATGTGTTTTTTTGTGTGAATATAGTTGGAGGGTTACATAAGCTACGTTTTATCGAAGAAAAATAATTCAAATATAGAGAAATTCGATTTATAGAAAAGGTTGTTGGCCTCGTGTAATACGAACTCATGAAAAGCAAGGGTGTGGAATTAGTATCGCAATAAAATTAAGTAAACTAAAAAAGCTTTAACTTTTATTCTTTCTATTACAAAAATAGTACAATTTATGATCAACCTTGAATTAACAGCACATCGGATCAGATAGCCTCCTATCATTAATAGACTTATAGGCTTATCAAAAACAAAGTTTGAACTAATATTTAAATGAATTTGTTCTTACATTTTAAATGTTTCAATGTCAATTTATTTTTAGGCTATGCTTATTCTTACTTCTTTACTACTTTTCACAGTTAGAGATTATCTCATTCCCATGGGAAAACACTTTATAATATAATGGGTTGTAGCAACTCATCATACCACGTTATAATACAACCCACAGCAGCTCATCATACGTATAATATGATATATATATATATATATATATATATATATATATATATATATATATATATATATATATATCATACTAGCATTGCCCGCGGCTCAGCCCGCGTTCAAATGAGAAAAACCTAATTCTTAGGTTTTACATATTAGTATACTCTTACATTACAGTTTTTGTATTTTTTCTCAGAAATGAGATATTTTCCCGCGGTAAAAAGTATCCTATATGTTGACCCGGATAACCAGCTATCACCATACCAAATTTCATCAAAATCCCTGCAGTGGTTTTTCTGTGATGCGGTAACAGACAGACAGACAAAAATTCTAAAAACTATAGATTCGGCCTCTGTATCGATAATAATGTCTATTTCAATAAGATTTTCAAAAAAATATTTAATGTACAGACTCGAAACTGAACTAAACAGTTACAATTTTATTATATGTATAGAAGACAAAAGTGATTGACTGATGTATCAACGCACAGGCCGAACTGTTAAGGCTAGAAAATTGAAATTTCGCACACGTATTCCTCATATGACGAAGGCATCTAAGGAAGGTTTTTTCAAAATTCAACCCCCGAGGGAGTGAAATAGGGGATAAAAATTTGTATGAAACTTCCTTGGACATATTTGCATGAAATTTCGTATGAATTGAGTACGACAAAAATAATGAGTTACGTATTTCAGCGTTTTCTAAAATTAAATCCCTAAGAGGGTAAAATGGGGAAGAAAGTTTTTATGGAACCCACTTTTTAGAGTTTTTTTTCTTGTTTTAGCGCGAGCGTAGCCACGGGTTCTGCTAGTATGTATATACAATTCGAGAATTCGGTGCAAATATCTTAGCGATTTCTGTCTTAAAATTCGTTAACATGATGATAGCTGGTTATCCGGGTCAACATATAGGATACTTTTTACCGCGGGAATATGTCTCATTTCTGAGAAATACATTTAAAACAACTACTTAACCAATAAACTAGATAATAGTATCGTAACAAAATATTAACGTATACCTTCGAATTAATATTTACATAAACGATTTACAAGCCTCACGAACACAAAAAATGGTATATATATTTTGATAACTATTCGCCATGGCCACAGTGGCAAACACAGGCATCGAATTTTATATATGCGCCTTTTTCAGCAGGTTCATAAATAGGTCATATTAATCTAGTCAGTACAAGCCCAAAGACAATATATAGACTTAATATTCATAAAATTGACTACTCAAGTCTTCAAGTACACAAAGGCTATAGAGCCAACTAGCGACTGACTCTCGCTCCACTCTGGTTCCTCCCTACATATGTTTTAATGTTTAGTATAGATTACTGAGAAATTAAATATTTTCCCGCAGTAAAAAGTATCCTATATGTTGTCCTAGATATGCAGCTATCATTATACGAAATTTCGTCAAAATCCCGATAATAATGTTTATTTCAATAAGATTTCCAAAAAATATTAAATGTACAGATTCGGCTTAGTTACAATTTTATTATATGTAAGTATTTAGACTAGCGACTCACGGTCGCTCCGCTCGGGTTCGTCCCTACTTACGTTCGTTTAGTATAGATTTCTCAGAACTAAGATATTTTCCCGCAGTAAAAAGTATCCTATACAGATACGGCTTAATTATAATTTTATTACATGGAAATGTTCCCATCGCAATAAGACATTTTCCTGTGGCAAAAACTAAAAACTCTACTAACGGAGATTGATGGATGGATGGATGGATGGATGGATGGATGGATGGATGGATAAGAGTTTTTGTATGGGTTTCTCCGTACAAAAAATCTAATTCATCTGTCGTTCCGTTTCGCTGCGAAAAAAGAACAAACAAACAAACTTTCAAATTATAATGTTAGTGTATTCAGCCCTTTCTAACGTCCCACTGCTGGGCACGGGCCTCCCTTCAATACGAGAGGATCAAGCCATAGTCGGCCACGCTGGCCAATTGCGGGTTGGCGGACAGATAATGTTAGTATGAATGTAATATTCCGCATAAAATATATCTTATTACTAAGTGATGATAATGAAAATAGAAGCGGCCGTGGTATTATTATTATTTTGGTCATGCAGAATACGTAGATAATAATACCGTAAACTGAAAGTGTCTTGAACTACATATTTAAAACATTATTTTAGAAATCACATTGAAATTCGTTCGAGAAACTCAAAACTTCGAATATTTTAATGCAACAACTCGTGAGTCGTGACTGTTTGTTTATTTTAGGATTAGTGTTTGAGATTTGAAAAATGTGGCAGACGGACGTATCTAAACTCTTTTTTAAATGTGTAAATATATTTTAAGTCTGTTTAGATTAAAAAAATAATACGTGTAGTAAGAAGGCAAGAGCTAAGGCTGGGAACTGTCACTAAAAAATTGATAAAATTTTACAGATTATTTAAAAAAACATACTTTTATAGCGCGTAGTAATATACCCGCCGCACCTAACGTCCCTATTCACCCTTGTCCCCCGCGACGCTCCCCGCGTTTCCGTGCGCCTGGCGGCGCCCGCGCTTTCACCCCGGCAGTGAGCCAGTAACCGCGTTACGTTTTACACGCGCCCCGCCGACGTACGCCGCTCACTCAACTCGTGACCATTGATTCCTTTAATAATTTGTTAATTATTATACTTAAACACTATTCATCCTGGAAGTTGAAATACATATGTGTGGATCCAGTACATGAGTTTTAATGATTGCGCCCTATAAATGGCAGCCCAACGTTCGGCCCGAATTTGAAAAGTCGTACGTACCTAAAGGATGATGCAATCGTTTTCAAATATTAACTCATGTTATAGTGTTTGTGAATTGTGTCGCGAGTCGAACTGAAATTAACATTATTAGTGTATATGGTAAATAACAATAAGTTACGTGTTATTTTCTACATAAGTTTGTTAGATATTATTATTTTGTCATATTGCATAATAATATATAGGTAGCGAAGTATTTTGTGTAAATCGTTATGTTAATACTTACGTACCTACTTATGTTAATACATATTACACTGTTGTAAAATTTTAATTTTAGTATAATATTATATTGTCTAAAAGTTTAAGTAATAATAATAAGTTTTGTTTGCTACGTAAAACTAATAATAATAAGTTGTCGTATTGCATAATACTTTCTGTTACTTACTGTTTATTTTGTGTAAACCATTATATACGTTATTGTATAGATTTAATGTTAGTATTCTATACCTATGGTTTTATATAATAATGTTTTGTTTGTTACTTATGAATGTTGATATTATTATTTTGTCGTATTGTTTAATACTTAATAATATCTATCGAAGTATTTTGTGTAAACTTTAAATTGCTTATATAACTCTGTTGTATAGATTTTAATTTTGTTAATGTTTAAATAGGGTGTTGAGTAATAATAATACTTACTACTAAGCGTTCTGAATAATTATAGTTGTGTTGTTTACTACTTATTCTGATAATATTATTCTGTTAGAATATTGATGTATAATGAATAGTGAATATTATATTGTGTTGTAAAAATTATTTCTTTTGTGTAGTACCTAATACAAGTTTCAACATGTATAGTTTAGATAGACTATTGTATAGCTATTGTAAGTGTTTTAGTTAAGGATAAAGTGCAAGGTATAAACGTTTTATTAAGTTGACTGTTGAACTGAAATAGTTTTAATAGTGCGTTTTGATATTATATCATTATGGTGCTTACACGATCGCGAGCGAATAGTAACGAGACTCAGAAGGCACCACAGCAAAATGCTGGAGAGCCCAGGGCTCTCTCGCCAGTGGCGTCGGATGCGCCGCCGTCTCCGCTTACTGGCCTGGACGAGGCCTGCTCCACTGCGCCGTATGCGCAGTCACCGTCGTCGGCATCACACATGCAAGTACCCGATAACCCAGTGGTAATGTCGGATCAGCAGTTGGCGCAGATATTAGGAATGCTGCGCGCGCCAACTACTTCACCATTGGTAACCGCTATATCAGGTAACTTTGCTTCTTGTTCTTCGCGCTTCGATGGCGGAAAAGGCAGTGATGTACTCGCTTTTATAGATGCAATAGTAACATATAAAGAATGTGTGAATATGGACGATAATATTGCTTTGCGAGGCCTTCCTATTCTGCTAACGGATCTTGCCGCAACGTGGTGGCAAGGTGTAAAACCCACCACGCAAAGTTGGCATGAGGCAATAGAGCTCCTTAAACAAACTTTCGGTCCTCAATTACCGCCATATAAAATTTATAGGAAAATTTTTAGTAAAGAGCAAACTCAGGAGCCTACTGACATATTTATTTGTAATATTAGAGCCTTATTTGCGCAGTTGCCTCCTTCGCATTTAACTGAAGAAGTTAAATTGGATATGGTATATGGTCTTCTTAGTAAACGGATTCGAGAAAAGGTACCACGAAGTTCTTTCACGACTTTTTCCGAGTTATTGTCGCATTCTAGACGGATAGAAGAGTTAATGGATGAGAGTCGAGTCGAAGTCAATCGACCTAATCTGTCGCAAAGTCAAAGGTCAAATATTGCGCACAGTTCGAGACAGGGTATTCCACTTGCCTCTTCTTCTTCCGAGTCTAAGGAACCAGTTAAGGTACCGGTTATAAATAGAAATAAGTGTTCCTATTGTAAACGAGTTGGACATAATAAAGACGCTTGTGAGAAGTTGTCATATAAAAATCAGCAAAATAAAAAGGAGTCGATACCCCAGTTGACTTGTTTTGGATGTGGTGCACCGGGAGTGATTCGGTCAAATTGCGCCACATGTAAAGGGAATAAACTAGTGGTGTCAACCAGTAGTGACTTTCATTCGGTTTCAGCAAGTGTAGACTGTATGGATTCGCGTTTGCGCCCAGTGATTAGTATTGGAATTTATGGCGCTAGTGGTAAAGTTTTAGTAGACACTGGTGCAAAACATTGTGTAGGAAGTGTTAGCCTTAGATCCCTGTTAATTAAGAATAGACATAAGTTAGATACTGTTTATACTGAACTTAAATATGCGGATGGTCGTGCATGTGCACAAAACGTTGAAGTGGCGCACGTCCGCGTAACATTGAGAGGGATAACGTTAGGTGTGGATTTTATTATGCTTCCTAATGCGACGGAAAGTTTATTAGGTATGAATTTTATACAAGACATTGGCATGGTTTTAGATTTTCAGCGCGGTATTTGGTTTTTGAGAGGCGATAAGACGCCCCAACCCATTGAATATGAGTGTAAGTCTTTGCCGCCTATCAATTGCTCTTCTGTAGGTCTTCGCGATGACGAAGGTTCCCACCTTAGCTTAGGGCAACGGCAGCGGCTCTCCGAACTCCTGAATGTCCATAAAGACATTTTCACTCCAGGGGGAGGACCGACTTCATTTGCTATGCACCGTATAGACACCGGGGATGCGGCGCCAGTAACGAGCCCTCCGTACCGTGTTTCACCGTCCAAAAAGGAAATAATACGTAAAGAAATAGAAACCATGCTTGAAGATGGCATTATCGAAGATGCGGAGTCCGAGTGGGCATCGCCCGTGGTGTTAATACCCAAGAAAAACGGTGAGGTGAGATTTTGCGTAGATTACCGTAAATTAAACAATGTAACACGTACTGATAAGTACCCTCTTCCCGTAATCGACGAATTACTGCAGAGTACTAAAGCGGACTGTATAATGTCTACTATAGATTTGAAGGCAGGATATTGGCAGACTATGGTTGCTCCAGAGGATCGCCATAAGACGGCATTCACAACTCCGTTTGGGACCTTTCAATTTCGCCGCATGCCTTTTGGCTTGAAGAATGCTCCGGCGACGTTCCAACGTCTAATAGATCGGATGAGGTCCGGCCTCAATAACATCTGTGTATTGGCCTATCTGGATGACATTTTGGTGATCTCGCCAAATTTGGATCAGCACCTACGTGATCTTCAACAGGTGTTTGACCGTCTTCGTCTGTTCAATCTGAAAGCAAACAGAACTAAGTGTGTTTTCGCTAGAGACAGGGTTAATTATCTGGGGCATGTTGTTTCTTCACATGGTATTGAGCCCGACCCGCAGAAGGTTGAAGCCGTGAACAGCATGAAGCCTCCGAGTAACGTTAGAGAGTTAAAAACGTTTTTACAAACCTGTTCTTGGTTCCGCAAGTTCATCCCGCAGTTTTCGGATGTAGCGCGATGTCTCACAGATTTGACAAAGAAGACCAGACGCTGGCAATGGGGGGAGAGTGAGCAACGAGCTTTTGATGAGCTTAAGTTACGGCTTACCACCAGTCCCATTCTTAGACAGCCAGACTTTGAAAAACCCTTCGTCCTTCGAACTGACGCTAGTGCGTATGCCTTAGGGGCTGTTCTTATGCAAGGTGAAGACATTAAGGACGAGAGACCCATAGAATATGCGAGCAGATTGCTAACCTCTGCAGAACGCAATTATCATACGACAGAGCGCGAAGCTCTGGCGGTTGTATGGGCTTTAGAGAAGTTTAGAGGATACGTCGAGGGATCTCCAGTGAAAATAGCCACTGATCACCAACCACTTAAGTGGTTGTTGGCCCTAAAAACTCCAAGTGGAAGACTAGCCCGTTGGGCTATGAAAATCCAATCATATAATTTGGACATAGATTATGCACCCGGGAAAATCAATGTGGTGGCGGATACGTTAAGCCGTCCTGTTAGTTCTGAAGAGTTCCAGTCCGACTCTTGTGATATTTGCCCGGTAGCTGTTGATTTACCACGTCAGAAGCCTGAGGACATTCGCGAAGCTCAGATTAATGATCCTGACGTCAATAAAGTTATATTAGCTTTTGAGCAGCCTGATAACGCTGACGAAGCTTTACGTTGGTCTGATCGAGGTTATTATCTTTCTCAAGGTATTCTATATCGGTGTGATCCGGATGGTGAGTCCGAAGAACCCCAGCTAGTAATTCCAGAATCGTTGAAGGCTGAGCTCATGAGAGAGCTACATGATGCGCCTACTGCTGGACATTTGGGTTTAGAACGCACGTTACGTAAAATAAAAGGAAGATACTACTTCAAGAATATGAGGACATATGTTACACAATATCTTAAGTCCTGTGATCTCTGCCAGAAATATAAATCTACAAATTTAAAGCCTGCAGGGTTGCTTCAAACCCCAGTTCCTCAGCAGCGTTTCGAAGTTCTTGCTATGGACCTGTTCGGCCCTTTGCCAGAGGGCGCTAATGGCGAGAAATGGATTTTAGTCGTTGAAGACACAGCCAGTCGGTGGATTGAGTTATTCGCGTTGCAAGATGCCACCTCAGAAACATGTGCTAAGGTGCTCATCGAAGAAGTTTTCCTTAGATATGGTTTACCGCGTCGAGTAATATCCGATAATGGAACCCAGTTCGTATCAGCGGTGATGCAAAAAGTCATGTTTGTACTAGGGATCCATCAATCCCTGATACCAGTTTATCACCCGGAAGCCAACCCGGTTGAGCGGAAGAACCGCGAGCTGAAACAACAATTAGCGATTCTGGTAGGACCAGAACATCGACGCTGGCCAGCTGTTTTACCCATGGTTCGCTTTTCTCTTAATAGTTCCTACAACCAGGGCACCGGCCAGACTGCTGCGTATCTTACTTTCGCACGAGAGATGCGCTCGCCTTTGTCTGTACACACTGATCTCAGAGGCATCGTCACAAAAGAAAATTTTGTGCCTCAGATTACACCATATCTAAAGGAGTTTGCACGAACCTTGAAGGACGTGAAGCAACGAATAGAAGATCAGCAGGATGCTAGGAAAGTAGACAATGATAAGCATCGCAGGAGTTCTCCATCTTATAAATTGGGTGATCTTGTGCTGGTGGAGGCACATCTAGCTAGCAACGCTTCAAAGGGGTTTAGTAGTAAGTTCGCGCCAAGACGGGAGGGACCTTATCGCATATCTCAAATAGCCAGTCCTTCGTCTTTTGTAGTGTCCGATAGCCAAGGACATGTTAAGGGCAAATACCATGCCAGTGCCTTAACGCCGTATGTAGGGTCTTCTAAAGCCATTGTACATGAGCGACGGCGTGGCCGACCAACCAAGTCACAGCCGGGTCGTCCTTGTGACTTGGAGGGGGAGGCTATAGCGCGTAGTAATATACCCGCCGCACCTAACGTCCCTATTCACCCTTGTCCCCCGCGACGCTCCCCGCGTTTCCGTGCGCCTGGCGGCGCCCGCGCTTTCACCCCGGCAGTGAGCCAGTAACCGCGTTACGTTTTACACGCGCCCCGCCGACGTACGCCGCTCACTCAACTCGTGACCATTGATTCCTTTAATAATTTGTTAATTATTATACTTAAACACTATTCATCCTGGAAGTTGAAATACATATGTGTGGATCCAGTACATGAGTTTTAATGATTGCGCCCTATACTTTCTAGTTTACATCATTTAACATTTTACTATTTAAAAGGCAAAGGATTTTTTTTAAAAGCAACGAACTTTAATGGCCCTTGTATACTGCCATTCTCATACATTTTTTCTTGCTTTGACTGCCATGCCGGGCCGAAGCCTTTGCCTGGCCAGAACATACCTTTATGAAAGAAATTGTATTCAGCCCTTTTTAACGTCCCACTGCTGGGCACGGGTCTCCCTTGACTACGAGGGGTATCAGGCCATAGTCCACCACGCTAGCCAAAAGCGGGTTGGCGGACTTCACATGTCTTTTGAAAACTTGCTAGGTTCTCTCAAACATGCAGGTATCCTCACGATGTTTTCCTTCACCGTTAAGACAAGTGGTAATCATGTTGGAAATGATTCGCACAGGAAAATATCAGGTGCGAGACCCGGGATTTGAACTCGCTTTACTCGGTTTCCTAAGCGAGCGCGTTACCACTGGGCTACTACTGCCTGCTCATCATCAATCATCTACGAACTTTGATCAAAAGTACTTCACCTAGAATATATCCAGTGACGCAACCGAAATATATGTACCTACTATATTGTGGAGACGATTACGTAAAAGGTGAAATCTTTATAATAAAAATAGATGTCCGAGATGTTTATTTGTTAGTAGATAGTGAGAAAAGTTATTAATAAAATATTCCAATGTTATGATATGATATAAATAATTTTGAGCTCTTTGGTAATATCACGGTAATATTACATAAACATTGTTTTAATGGATATTCAACCTCATAAGACAACTTAAGTTTTTTCTACAATCGACATCGCTAATAACAAAATAAAAAAATGTACAGTAGGTATATACTTAACACGTGTAGTGTTATTGTACAATTTTGTTTCTATAATAGCAATAGTTAATAATGCTTTCATATATTCGTTAAAAATTAGTTTGATTCAAACACGAACGAAAATTTTAAATAAATAAGAAACATTTTAATAGACAGTCACGCTTTCGGTGACTAACATACGTGGGTACATTTATTGACGGACCACAGGACCTAAATCTGTCGACATAAAAAAATCCTAGCTCAAACACATTTCGCCATAAAGAGACAATCAAATCATAAGATAGCAACTGCTAACATGTAATATTTATTGCTACATCGATTTACTATTTTGTATTCAGGTTGAAAGTGATTAACACATCACTATCTATTATATTACATTATTTTATTTTATATTAGTAGGTACAAACAAATCGAGCAAAATATTGGATATAAGGTTTATGGGATATAAGGTAATTACGCGAATATTTTACATATTAAATAAAACTACCTTTTCAGATTTTTTGGTGATTCAGTCTCTCCCGCGACCATAATTGCTGTAAAGGCATTTGAAATATCGGGAACCAAAAATCTATAGGTATAAATCCGCGAAAAAATCCGAAAGGATAGTTCTATTTAAAATCAAATATACACAAGTATTTTTCGTTCTATATTACCTAGATTTGTATTGTAAGTACTTAGTAACTACTAATATCCCACTTAATATACCACAAGATAAAAAAGCCGATAAACGTTGTAATAAGCAAACAATCACGCCTATAGTTGCTTAGTTATTGCGTAAACGAAGGACAAAACATGCATTTTCGCATTTATAGTGTTAAGAAAAGTTAACTCGATGGGATTTACTCAGCAATAGATACATCGATTTCCATACATTTTACTTAAAAAAATTACGGACAAGTGCGAGTCGGACTCGCCCACCGAGGGTTCCGTACAAATTTCACTCCCTTAAGGGATGATTTCCAGGATAAAAAGTATCCTATGTCCTTCCCAGGGTCTCAAACTATCTTCTTACCTCATCTAAATCGGTTCTGTAGATCCATAGATTACCCCCTACAACGTCACAAACTATTCACAAACTTTACCTTTTTATAATATTAGTATATATTATTACTGTTCAAAGCAGTGGTAAGCAAGTATTAATGCGATTGCTTGGGAAATCAAGTGAAGCGTGTTCAAATCCCGGGACTCACACCTCTGCTATTTTCATGTACGAAACATTTTCAACATTCTTACGGTGAAGGTAAACATGGTCAAAAAGCCTGCAAGTCCGAAATAATCTAACAATTTTCAAAAGAGATGTGAAGTCTTCCCCGCACTTTTGCGTTGTGCCTCAGCGTAATGCACTATGGCCTGATCCCCCTCGTATTGAAGGGACGCCCGTGCCCTGCAGTGGAATGTTAAAAGGGCTGAATACAATTAATGCTCACCTCCTTTATAAAAGGGAGGCACTTGCGGAAATTGATACTTTTGTACGAGTATGTAACTGGGTTTTAGGCAAAATGATACTTAATAATCTCTGAAGAATAGAAATAAAAGATGTATTGAAATTGTATCGTTTAATTGAATCGTTAAATATATCATAGAATTACAATATCCAATTGATTATGATATTCTCCTGATCGATTCCGGCCACGGAGGCCAATCTCATTAAGACTAGCCAACTGCGCAGGAGATATAGTGCACAAGTGTACGCGCAGACACAACGTGCACTCTCTATTCTTGTCACTCTCATACTCCGGTGGGACGACACGAGGCAAGACCGGTGAGAGTTAAAGCGCAGGACCGACTTCTTTACGTGCTCTCCGAGGCAAGTGGGCGAACACCGCCAACTTCCCAACTCTGGGCTTTACTGAGGCTTACTATACAGAAAGACTCAATAACTAAACTTGGCCCGACCCGGGACCTCTGTGTGTGCAGCCGTATATGCTAGCCACTACACCACCGAGGCAATTTCCATTATATTTCTATAGATTCGTTAACGATTGTAGATAACCTACATATATATATTGTCTGTATGTTAGAATTACATACATATGTAATGTGTGAAGTAGAAGACGCTATTTATATACTTTATTCTAATGTTTTATTTAAAATTGTTTCAGGTGGCACAAGAAAATACACAGGAATATTTGATTGTGTCAGGAAAACTGTTAAAAGCCATGGCGTCCTTGGCTTGTATAGAGGACTTAGTGTCCTTCTCTATGGCTCTATACCCAAATCTGCTGTACGGTAAGTGCTAATATTCATATAATTAATTAGCATTTTTGTATTTATAATATTAATAGCAGCACAGTCTCGCTCCGCTATGGTTTGTCACTAGGTACGTTTTATTAGTATGGAATAGATAGACTATATGTGATGAGTTGTTGTGGGTTGTATTATAACGTGTTTTCCCGTGAAAATGAGATAATCTCCCGCGGTAAAAAATAGCCTATAACACTCTCCAGCCCTTCAACTATCTCCATAAAATCACGCTATTCCTTCACTCCGTTTCGACGTAAAAGAAGGACAAACAAACACACTTTCACTTTTGTAATATTAGTATGGCACGTGTTTTGTCATTTTTTGGCAATTTTATTATTATAGTAGCCTATGTTATACTGCAGTTTATAGTCTATCTGTATACTAAATTTCACCTTAACCCGTCCAGCCGTTTCCGCGTGAAAGAGTAACTAACATCACTATACATATGGTCCTATCGGAATCCGGTTTGGAAACAAAATATTGCAAACCCGAAGTTTTATGATTTTAAAAGTTAGCAGGTATATAAGGAATAGAAATTCGTAAAATACCCCCGATGCCCAACTGCTACCACCGAGAAATGGGGGGACGCAAAGCGTTGAAAAATAGTTTTATCAATTTTCGGCTTACTGTGACGTTCTAACTTCTATCGAAAAATGTAGGGTTTCAGAAAACTCGGTTTTTAGCTTTTTCTCGGTTTTTTGTTTTTAATTTCTAGAATAATCTTTTGATTTTCATGAAACTAAGAGAATATAATTTTCAAAATTAGCTTAGCTATTTCTGAAAAAAGCATGTTTTATATGGTCTCGAGAAGCTGAAAATCACCCCCAACTTCAAGTGGACGTTTACATTTAAAAAAAATCGTTCAATTTTCAGATATTTTTTGCATTATAAATATTTTACTGTATCTTAAATTAAACTATCTTTTAGAAAGAATTATACCAAAATAATTAGGTTAAAGGGTACAGAATAGCTTTTCAATACATGACAATCACGAAGTAATTCATTAGTCATTTAGATAGTTTAGTTCACCATGTCATGTCCTGATAACACTCAATGACATATCGGTCACTAGCCCGGTTATGTAACATGGCGTATAAGTTAAGAATGACAACTTTTTATATAAAATTCCGGTGTGCGTGTGTTCGTATGTCTTCTTCTACTAACCGGCTTGACAAATTTTGATGAGTTTTTTGTGTGATGGGGGGGGGGGATTCCGTATCTATCTCTGAATGATTATCATGATTATCACCGCATCAATATCAATAAGCTGTCAATGCTGTGAATTTCGTATCTTACTTTAGATATCTTCTGAAATGACGTTTCTGCGATCATTTTCAGTCAAATATATTTAGCTACCTTAAAGTGTAAACCGTACCATAAATTCCATTCAATGTAACATGCAATACTAATACTGCAACTAAACATTGTAAGCCAACACAATACATAAACATGTAGGTAAATATAGTTTTTTACGTCGTGTACTGGCGTTTTTATCCAATTTACCGAAAGAGTTGTTGATACAGAATTATTGACTACACATTTTACTTTCAAAAAGCCAAACAGATGTATTATATTCATATATAAATCTTAAAAATAAACCTTTTTTTTAAATGGAAGAAAAAAAATAGCGTGGGGCTGTATCGGGGCACACCCCTGTCAGTTTAACGTGAAACAAAAAAAAATTGTTCAATTTTCAGATAGGGCTCATTTTTTTCAAATTTCAACTCTACTTTTTTAAAATATAAAAACATTGTATGGTCGTCTTCTAAAACACCCTTAAAAAAACCAAATTTTTATAAACTGATTACACCAATGTATTTTTCAGGAAAAAAAAACGAAAAAAATGGTATCCTCAAGTTTTTAATTTCACGCTTATTTAATACTTTCTTAGATTTACGCGAATACTTGACATTTTAAAATAAAACTATCTTTTCGGATTTTTTCGCGAATTTTTTTTGATTTTTGGTTCCCGACGTTTCGAATGCTTTACAGCATCCATGGTCACGGGAGAGACTGAGGTGTTACATGTCTTGAAGGTATAGTTACAGACAGCCTACCCACAATTAACAAAATGAAAATTGCACCAATTACATTACAATATTTTTTTTTTAACTTTAAAACATTTTTATAATTTTAATTATAATTGAATATGGAATATTATATATTTAATTTTGCTATTATTTTTTATAATTATTACAATTTTAAAATATTAATTAGTAATCTATATTTAGTGTTGCCATTATTATATTTATAACCATAAAGAAAAATATAAAATATAGTATTAATTATTTAAGCCATATAATTGTTCTATGTGTAATTTAAAAAGTTAAAATTAATTAAGGATAATAATTTTAATTTAGTTTGCTGTTATTTAAAAACAAACTTACTAAGCAACACTATTACTATATACTTTTACAAATGAAAAATAAATAATTTTAATCTGATAAGCTGTCATTTTGATCTACACAGTAAGAACTTACTACATCTACCTGTCTGTTATGTTTATATTTATTATTTGATTTTATTATATTAATAACAGGATCCCATGATGATGGTAGTACCCAGCCATCTTCCCTATTGAAATTAGGATGTTTTTTAATTTCTATGGCTTCTCGAATCATTCTAGGGCGATATCGGTTTTCTTTCGCCAGGATTTGAGGTCTATCGAAGCGAATATAATGGCTTGGGCGGTCCTGACTATGTTTGCAGACAGCAGATGTTGCATTGCGACGGTGCTTCACATCAGCTATGTGCTCTTTGACCCGGGTTCTAATGGATCTCTTTGTTTGTCCGATGTAAGAGAGCCCACAATCACAATCAAGCTTGTAAACTCCTGCATCTTGTAGAGGGATGTGGCACTTGACAGGTGGTAGAAACTGACTAATTTCCTTTGGCGGCTTGAAGTAAGTTTTAATTGAAGCTCGCTTTAGAATGTAGCCAATCTTGTCAGTGACGCCTCTCATATAAGGTAGGACTGCAGGGACGCGCTCGACTGTGGCTGGTTTCACTCGGTCCCTGTGACGTAGGCGCGGCACTTGCAGCTTGTTGTCTCGCAGAACTTGCTTGACATGTTGCAGCTCTCCGGCCAGGTGTTGCTCGTCACAGATCCCGCGTGCCCTCTGAAACAAAGATTTTCCCACGGTAGCTAACTGTGAAGGGTGGTGGTGAGATTCACCATTCAAGTACCTATCAGTATGGGTCTTCTTTCGATACACAGTATGACTCAAGGTGTTATCTGGGTTACGAATAACTAATACATCTAAGAAAGCTAAAGGATTATTAGACTCCAGTTCCATTGTAAATTGTATTTTAGGGTTTATGGAGTTAAGATGTTCTAAGAATACAGATATTTTATCAGATGGTAATATTGTGAAAGTGTCATCTACATACCGCTTGTAGAAACGAGGGGTCACAGGTGATGTGTTTAGGGCAGTCTCCTCGAAGGCCTCCATGAAGATGTCAGCTACAACGGGAGAGACCGGCGAACCCATGGCCACTCCATCCACTTGCTTGTAGAATTCATCATTCCACAATAGGTAGCCAGATGTAAGGCAGTGTTTCAAAAGTTCAGTGTATTCTTCTTGCATACTATTGTCCCTTAGCTTTCTTGATACTATTTTGACACAGTCCTCTACTGGTAGGCTGGTGAATAGAGACTGTACATCAAAACTGACCATCGTTTCATTGCCCATGAGTTGTAGGTGTTTTATCTCATTGACAAAATGGTATGAGTCCCTTGTGAACGCTGATGTTTGTCCTCTGAGTGTTGAGAGTACTTTCGCTACTAGTTGGGCCAATTTATAAGTCGGTGTGTCGATTTGACTCACAATTGGACGTAGCGGAGCGTTAGGTTTGTGTATCTTTGGAAGTCCATACAGTTTAGGCGGCTTTGCACAAGATGGAACAAGATTTTTGACATCAAGATTCAATGCATCGGAGTGTTTCTTAATCAGCTTTTTAGTATTATTTAACACAGTTGTTGTTGGGTCTGTTTTAAATTTTTTATAAGTAGTTTCATCCGGCAACAGTTGTTTAATTTTGTCATTGTAATCTGATGTATCCATCACGACGGTAGCATTTCCCTTATCTGCGCGTAGGATGGTGATATCCGACCTGCTGCGTAAGTTCTTCAACGCTAAATACTGTTGTTTATTGAGATTAGGTTTGGGCTTAGTACTTCTACGTAACAAAGATGAAACATCTTGACGTATGGCCTCCATGTCCTCAGTTTTCATAGTATTTTTGGCCAGGGCGTCTTCTACTGCACAGATAATGTTCTCGTAAGGGATGCGGGCCGGCGCTACAGCAAAATTTAAGCCTTTACTTAGTACCTGAATAGTAGGTTCATCCAATGTTTGTTTTGACAGATTGACAACTGCTTGACGTACGCACGAATTTGAAGCTGTGGTAGACGGGCGCGTTCCGTTATTGTTTATGATTTTCTTTTTGGTGTTATATTTCTCAACGAGTTTTTGGTATTTTAAAATATGTTTGTTTTTGCATTGGTTAAATTTAGATGTTTCACGCTTATTTAGAGTTTCAATGCAATCATTAAAATCACTTGGAGTCAATACTGTCTTTATATTATTGGATGTTTGTTCCACATACCGGTCGTTACTGCGGACTAACAAAGAGAGGTCTTACATCGGACAAACAAAGAGATCCATTAGAACCCGGGTCAAAGAACACATAGCTGATGTGAAGCACCGTCGCAATGCAACATCTGCTGTCTGCAAACATAGTCAGGACCGCCCAAGCCATTATATTCGCTTCGATAGACCTCAAATCCTGGCGAAAGAAAACCGATATCGCCCTAGAATGATTCGAGAAGCCATAGAAATTAAAAAACATCCTAATTTCAATAGGGAAGATGGCTGGGTACTACCATCATCATGGGATCCTGTTATTAATATAATAAAATCAAATAATAAATATAAACATAACAGACAGGAAGATGTAGTAAGTTCTTACTGTGTAGATCAAAATGACAGCTTATCAGATTAAAATTATTTATTTTTCATTTGTAAAAGTATATAGTAATAGTGTTGCTTAGTAAGTTTGTTTTTAAATAACAGCAAACTAAATTAAAATTATTATCCTTAATTAATTTTAACTTTTTAAATTACACATAGAACAATTATATGGCTTAAATAATTAATACTATATTTTATATTTTTCTTTATGGTTATAAATATAATAATGGCAACACTAAATATAGATTACTAATTAATATTTTAAAATTGTAATAATTATAAAAAATAATAGCAAAATTAAATATACAATATTCCATATTCAATTATAATTAAAATTATAAAAATGTTTTAAAGTTAAAAAAAAAAATATTGTAATGTAATTGGTGCAATTTTCATTTTGTTAATTGTGGGTAGGCTGTCTGTAACAACTATACCTTCAAGACATGTAACACCTCAGTCTCTCCCGTGACCATGGATGCTGTAAAGCATTCGAAACGTCGGGAACCAAAAATCAAAATAAATTCGCGAAAAAATCCGAAAAGATAGTTTTATTTCACGCTTATTATTGTATAAATAATTGTATAAATTGAAAAAAACTATTTTTCAACGCATTGCCCTTTCCCCCCATTTCTCGGGGGTAGCTAGGCATGTGGGGCATTTTATGAATTTCTATTCCTTATATTATGCTAACATTTTAAAATCATAAAACTTCAGGTCTCAATTTTTTTTTTGTCTTAAAAATAAACGGATTCCGATTGGAGTCAAAATAGGCACAAGACTTCTCATTTTCCGTCAAATGAAAGACGATGAAATAGTAACCTAAATAATTTAATGGTTTCTTAAATCAATAACAAAACCCTACGAAAATACGTATTTTGCTTCAACGAATATCCGCTTAAGATGTTTATTATAACGCCTATACACTTCATGAACCTGTGGTTAAGTCCGTTGGAAGGAAAAGCATATATTTACCTTATTTGTTTGAGAACGTATTATTAGTTATATTAGCATTGCCCGCGGCTCCGCCCGAGTTCAGATGACCAAAAACCAAATTCTTAGGCTTTACATATCAGTATACTCTTACATTGCAGTTTTTGTAGTTTTTCTCAGAAATGAGATATTTTCCCGCGGTAAAAAGTATCCTATATGTTGACCCGGATTACCAGCTATCATCATACCAAATTTCATCAAAATCTGTCCAGTGGTTTTCTCGTGATGCGGTAACAGACAGACAGACAGACAAAAATTCTAAAAACTATAGATTCGGACTCTGTATCGATAATAATGTCTATTTCAATTAGATTTTTCAAAAAATATTTAATGTACAGATTCGACTTAGTTACAATTTTATTATATGTATAGTTAATAAATATTATGTTATATCCTTATATAGTCTTCCTTAAAAATGTGTGATGAAAATATATGTTATTAATCCCTCAACGACCGCAGACACGCCGACGTTACAGATAACAATAGATTTCTTAAAAATTTACCTGGAGGTGTAAACTAGTGATTTACCCCCACTTGGCCCGGATGCGTCCGTACCTACGGTTTAAATAGATATGAATAGTTAATCAAAATTCAAAATATTTTATTCAGCATTAAATTATTACAATTTTTTACTGAACGTCATGAGTCTACTACCAGTTCGGAAAGAAGAAGCCTCTATTGCGAGTTAACTTAGAGAAAGAATATAGGATTTTCTAAGGATTATGTACTCGATAAAACTAAATTATGCATTTTCCCGTGGGATTGAAAGATTTTCCTGTAGTAAAAGGTATCCTAAATGTTGACCCGAGTAACCAGCTATCACCATACCAAATTTCATCAAAATCTGCCCAGTGGTTTTCCCGAGAGGCGTTCCCAGGCGGACAGACAAAAATTCTAAAAACTACTATTTCAATAAGATTTTTCAAAAAATATTTAATGTACAGACTCGGAATTTTATTATATGTGATTTACTAACTGATATGTGATTATGTTCTAGATTTGGAGTATTTGAACAAGCAAAATTGTACATGGTGACGGATAATGGGACTTTAACAAATACTGGTAAATTAGCCTGTGGATTGGCCGCGGGTGTGGCGGAAGCAATATTCGCTGTGACACCCATGGAGACCGTCAAAGTTAAGTTTATTAACGACATGAGGTTAGAAAAACCAAGATTTAAGGGATTCTTCCATGGTGTTAGGACCATTGTTAGGGAAGAAGGTTGGTATTGCTTTAAAATTTTGATCTATATTTATTATAAAAGAAATAAATAAAATAAATTAAAAAAGTAATTACAATGTTATGTAAACATATACATTATATAGTTTGCATATATTATGTTACACCCAATAAGTCTAGTCTAGTTGCTACGAGTATATGATTTTATTATCTAGTAAGACATATTCATGTATGTAGGTAATACAATAAATCACTATAAAACTTTTAATCCCTCCACAACCGCGGACACGCCGGCGTCTCAGTTAACAATAGATTTCTTAGAATTTTAGAGGTGTTAATTTGAAGTAATACATGATATAGTCAATTAGCTAATTCTTACATTACATTATACAATATCTAGATTAATCTTCGGCTGTGACAGATACTTATAAAATATTAATAAAATAAGATCTGTATGTGACATCTGAAGAGTCATCTCATATTGAAGTAATACAATGATTTTTATTTTAATATATGAAACAACCGTAAAATCTCAACAAATATCATCAAATCAATATTTTGTTCCAAATGAGACTGGAATCCTTGTCCTGTGCCCGTGTACAAGCAAGATACAAAGGCAACTAATTATGTTATCGAATTTTATTATTTAACCAAATGATAATGACGTCAGCGACACTCGTAAATAAACACTCAGTCATTATTTTGGTCATTTATTTTTAAAGTCATTGATTAATTAGATTATAGTTAAAGTTTAGCTAACTATAGATGTATTTTATTTAATTCGTTCATGTTTGTCAACTTATATTATCAATAGAATATAGGTACTTTTTGACCAAAAGAGGTACTCATGTATTTGTATGTATTTGTTATTTTTTTTCTTTTGGTGTCATTGTATATAATACATAATATGTATGTATGTAATATGTATGTATATTACGTGGTGTTTTGACCAAGTAAACCGATTTTAATAGTTATTTTTTACCCTATGTATATTTTACAATAATAATTATTACGTTAAATCTATACTAATATTATAGAGGTAAAGCTTGTGAATTGTGAGTTTGTGACGTTGTAGGGGGTCTCTTAATTTACTGAATCGATTTAGATGAAATTGGGTAAGAAGATAGTTTGAGACCCTGGGAAAGACATAGGGTACTTTTTATTCCGGAAATCATCCCTTAAGGGAGTGGTAATGGGGATCAAAGTTTGTATTGGGAATCAAGTTATTTACATTCCGTTGCAAGCATGTTATATTCCGCCGAAAACTTGCTATGTTCTCTCAGACATGCAGTTCATCTTTTTAGTTAAAAATAAGTCGATTATCTAATATTTGATATGTCTATTCAAAACAATGACACCATAACAAACAGACATACGTAACAAACAGACATACGTAACAAACAGACAATCACTTCTTTTCTGATTTTGAACCAAAAATCAAAATACATCCGCGAAAAAAACGAAAATATTGTTTAGTTTTATTTAAACCCTCAAACATTAGCGTAAATCTAAGAATGTATAATTCTTAATATAAATTCACATTACCCTATTTATATTATCCTTCTAAAATCTGTAGGTAATATTTAGATTGCTCATAGCAATAGCCAATAAGACCGCCTTTGCAAGTCTTATTATCATTCTTTTTCTTTTCATCTTCTGTATTATTCTTGTGTGTGTGCGTGTGTGAGCGTGTTAGTTCATGTGTGTGTGTGTGTGTGTGTGTGTGTGTGTGTGTGTGTGTGTGCGTGCGTGCGTGCGTGCGTGTGTGCGTGCGTGCGTGCGTGCGTGCGTGCGTGCGTGCGTGCGTGCGTGCGTGCGTGCGTGCGTGCGTGTGTGTATGTATACATACATATATATGTATTATTATATCTATAATTCCAAAAATCTTAAATTTCGTACATTCCAGGTATTGGCGGCGTATACAAGGGTGTATCTGCCACGATAATGAAACAAGGTAGCAACCAAGCTATCCGTTTCTTCGTTATGGAATCCCTTAGAGATTGGTACAAAGGAGGCGATAGAGACAAGCACGTGCCTAAATACATAGTTGGATTGTTTGGAGGTGTTGCTGGTAAGGAATTATGCTGTTAATATTTTCTTAGATTTACGCGAATGTTTGACATTATTAAATAAAACTATCTTTTCGAAAAAAAAGCGAGCTTCAATTAAAACTTACTTCAAGCCGCCAAAGAAAATTAGTCAGTTCTTACCACCTGTCAAGTGCCACATCCCTCTACAAGATGCAGGAGTTTACAAGCTTGATTGTGATTGTGGGCTCTCTTACATTGGACAAACAAAGCGATCCATTAGAACCCGGGTCAAAGAACACATAGCTGATGTGAAGCACCGTCGCAATACAACATCTGCTGTCTGCAAACATAGCCAGGACCGCCCAAGCCATTATATTCGTTTCGATAGACCTCAAATCCTGGCAAAAGAAAACCGATATCGCCCTAGAATTATTCGAGAAGCCATAGAAATTAAAAAACATCCAAATTTCAATAGGGAAGATGGCTGGGTACTACCATCGTCATGGGATCCTGTTATTAATATAATAAATATAAACATAACAGACAGGCAGATGTAGTAAGTTCATACTGTGTAGATCAAAATGACAGCTTATCAGATTAATATTTTTCATTTGTAAAAGTATATATTAATAGTGTTGCTTAGTAATTTGTTTTTTTTTTAAATAATAGCAAACTAAATTAAAATTATTATCCTTAATTAATTTTAACATTTTTTTTTTAAATTACACATAGAACAATTTTATGGCTTAAATAATTAATACTATATTTATATTTTCTTTATGGTTACAAATATAATAATGGCAACACTAAATATAGATTACTAATTAATATTTTAAAATTGTAATAATTATAAAAATAATAGCAAAAATTAAATAAATAATATTCCATATTCAATTATAATTAAAATTATAAAAATGTTTAAAGTTAAAAAATATTGTAATGTAATTGGTGCAATTTTCATTTTGTTAATTGTGGGTAGGCTGTCTGTAACAACTATACATTCAAGACATGTAACACCTCAGTCTCTCCCGTGACCATGGATACTGTAAAGCATTCGAAACGTCGGGAACCAAAAATCAAAATAAATCCGCGAAATAATCCGAAAAGATAGTTTTATTTAATAATTATGCTGTTTTATTACTAGCGATTACCCTGGCTTCTCTCGTGTGGTCCCTAGATTGACTGCTGTATTTATAACAGTACCTCGATGACCGAGGTCATTATTTCGGAAAAGATAAAAAAAATCTTTTTTTTTTCAGAAAAAGAAACACCTTTAGATAAACCTAAAAAATAAAATCTTATCTAAATACAAAATTTGATCCAAATCGTTTCCAAGATACGAAATGTATGTACATAATATATACAAGAATTGCTCATTTAATATTATAAGATTGTATTAGTCAGGCCGTCTTTGGTCATTTTTATTACTAGCAGTGGCCTATGAGTTACTCCAGGTTGTTGTTGTATGTATTTAGCCCTTTTTAAAGTCCCACTGCTGGGGGTGGGCCTCCCTTCATCCCCCGTACGAGGGGGATCAGGCCATAGTCCACCACGCTGGACAAGTATGGGTGGACTGAGCATGTCTTTCGAAAACTTGCTAGGTTGTCTCAGACATGCAGGTTTCCTCACGATGTTTTCCTTCGCCGTTAAGACAAGTGGTAATCATGTTGGAAATGATTCGCACATGAAAATATCAGAGGTGCGAGACTCGGGATTTCACTCGGTTTCCCAAGCGAGCGCGTTACCACTGAGCTACCACTGCCTTGCTAACTCCAGGCTATAACATAGTATCTTTTAGAGACTATGGTCTATCTGTAATCTGTATACTAAATTACATCCAAATCTGTCCAGCCGTTTGTGTGAAGGAATAACATTGTGTATGTATGTTATTCATTCACATACACATTTTCTCATATAAAATAATACACACAATTCCACATTTAAGTCCAATTTGTATAAATCTAGATAGTACAATATATTTTGAAGTGAAAACTCCTATAGTGAGGTTTGGATGGGGAGTAAATTCATGTAAGTCGTCGTCGACGTGGTCACGTAACGTGTTAACGCGAACACTCATAGTGCCGATAGATGTCAAAACCAGATGTAAACAGTTTTAATTAACAAATTTTAATTTAAGATCAAACAATTAATTTGAATATCCAAAAATAACAACTGTTTGTTTATAGTTTTAAGTTTTCACTTCTCTCGGCAGTCCTCATGATTGCTTTTATTTATTTAAATAAATAAACTTAAAATCTCATTTTATTTAAAGGAGCGGCCTCAGTATTCGGCAACACACCAATAGACGTCGTCAAAACTAGAATGCAAGGTCTGGAAGCTGCTAAATATAGGAGCACATGGGATTGCTTCATCAAGACCTGGAAAGCGGAGGGTCCACTCGCTTTCTACAAAGGTACCGTGCCCAGGTTGAGTAGAGTCGTCTTCGATGTAGCTATAACTTTCACTATCTATGATAGTATCATGGATGTGTTCAATTACGTATGGAAGTAGATTGTGACGTCTTTTCTACTACAGCCTATAGTATTTGATTTTCTACAAGCGATATCGCTAATAGAAAACTAAAAAAATAAGTCTTTATATGTAGCTAGTGCTTAGCTATATATATATATATATATATATATATATATATATATATATATATATATATATATATATATATATATATATATATATATGTGTCGTAGATGGATTGTCGAATCCGTTGTTTTACAAAACCGCTAGTCGTCCTACATAAAAGGCTCCGTTGTGTAAAACAACTGAACGACATTTAGCGTGTTTTTTTATAATTGTTGAACTTTAATACGCAGAATTGTGTGAATATTTTGCATTTATCAAAGCAGCGGATCAACGGTTAGTGGTTATGTAAAACAGCGAGAAATTTAACGTCATATTGTAGATTTAAGTAATTTTTCATTTCCGTTTAGGTGACCGTTTTTTTTTTATTTCAACCCCCTACTGTTAAAAACTACTAGCACAATAGCAATCTAGTTAAACGTCGTTCAGTTTTACATAACGGAGCTTTTATGTAAAGCAGCTAGCGGTTTTATAAAACAGCTGATTCGACAATCCATCTGGGACATATAGATAGCGATTGTAGAAAGTCAACTAAGGAATTTAAATAGGTTGAAACGAAATGGCGAGTTTAAAATGTGTGCTTAAAATATGAATTGTTTATGGATATAGATATAACTATAATCGATTATTGTAATGGGCGCAATAGGTCAAAATATGTTGTGAGTGAATGTAGATAAGATATTAACGCCATCTTAGTTTTACTTATTCGAATGTCAAAAGCCACGTTGCTATTTTGATTATTTAAAAAAAAAACTTTTTAACATAGTTTTAGTTTTTTTTCACAGTCGCAAAATTATCTAACAAATTCACTGATTTTAAATAATGACGTTACTTAAGAATTATTTGTTTCATTGAATTTTTAATGTTTAAATACGTTTGTAAGTTTTTTTTTTTAATTTTATTTGACATAAATTATATTATTATTGTACAAACAAATAAAAATAAGACAGATTAAAAATATATAATAAATACTTTTTTATAAGGTTTTTGTAAAAATGAATTTCTTGCAAATATTCCTGTATTCTAAGAATATATTCTCAGATAATATTTGTGAAAAATGCATGCAATGTATAATAAATAACCTCAAATATACTACAGAGTCCATATCGACCAACTTCTGTGCCTTAGGCAGCCATGAGTCAACGACAAATTTTAATATTTTTCACCATTTATATTCCTTTTTCTTTTTAATTTTAGAAGATTTTTACTTTATGCCATATTTTTATCTACAAAAATATTTATTGATAATTGATATGGAAGCCCAAAACGAACTTCTACGCTAGTAATAGCTAAACAAAGAAATGCGGGTGATATTACATACATACATGTATCAACATGGATATATTTGTATGTAGTATGTATGTGTTTGTAGTTTTATAAGGTTTTTTTTTGAAGTTATACTTCTTTGACACGTTTGGAAAAAAGTATGAGAGTAAAATTTTTACGGTGCGCGCGCACACCGACAGCCAAAAAGCGACATAATAAAATTAGCTGCATTATCTGATACGCCAAAGAAGTATAACTTCCAACGTGCGTACATAAGTACATACACGCGTTATTTTTAAAATATTTATATTTTTCATTTTATTATTTCTTCTTGCAGGGTTTAATGTGATTTATCTGTTTTTTTTCTTAACGGTCTTTTTATTAAGTTGTGGGTTGATAGGATCTTTGTTGAGCGTCTTTTGTTTAGGTACACTTTTTTTAAATGCACGAAGAAATTATATAATATGTTTTAGTGTTGCCAGGTGTCATTGACTAAAATTAATTATTTAATTTTAGAATGATGTTTTTTTTGTAATAAATTCATAAATTATATTATATAAATATTTAGGTATTTTACCGATGAACAAGTTCCTATATTTTTTTTAATTTAAATATTTTTTGATACCAACGGTATTGTATAAACAAGTTAGATTAGCCCAATATACTTGGCAACACTTTACTAATATTAATAAATTCTGTTTTTTTTTATTTACACAAAAGTCTAGTTATAGCTAACTGACATTTAATTTACAGAACCATTATTTTATATTTATATGAGGTTTTCATTCACTTTATGAAAATAGTATGAGAAATAAATTATATTACATTTGATAGTATGAGTGACATTTAAAAATAACTAAGAAAATAACGTTTTTTTACTATATCTAAAAAAAATAAGATGCCATTTCTGCACTGAGAACCTGATATATTTTTTTATTATTATAATTATTTTGAAATTATCAAAAAAATATTGTTTTTATTATTCTATTTAAAATAAGTTGTTAAAGCTAAATATTTTATATTATTTTAAATGCTTTTATTTAGTTATAAGTGTGTGTTAAAGTGGGTTATGGCGATTTTTAAATATTTGACAACGTATTTTTTAAAACTGAATTACTTCAAAACTTTTACATTCATGACAATCTTAAGTTTGAAGCGTCTTACAAATATGTTTTTGAAGTAGAACTTCTTTATTTGTGACTGAGGGATAAGTCAATACATTGGAAAAATGAGTGTCTTGGAAGTGAGAGTCAAATTTATTATTAATAATAAAAAATACATTTATATTATTATTATTATTATTTATAAAATTACATATTTATTATTAATTATATTATAATAAATATTACTTATGAAAATGAATATTTATTACTAACAATTTTATAAATAATATTATATTTATATTATATTGATTTGTTTTAATGTAATTGCGGTATCTGCCTCAGCACCAAAGAAGTTTTACTTCAACCGCGCGTAAAGATTACACGCACTCATTTTATTTTTTGTAAAAACAGTTTCGATAACAAAGCAGGATCCATCTGTAAAACATACCATCGCATGTAATATATATTAAAGCGTGAATGTATTTATGTTACGTTTCAAACCTTAATTCTTTGCATTTTATTTCATACATTCTATACAAATATAAATAGTTTGAGATCTCTCGGTTTAAAATAAATGCTTTGACATTTTGACAGATACAAAAAAAAACAAAAAATAATGTTTCTATAAATTTTACTGTTATTGAAAATAATTTCATTGTATCAAGTTATTCTTTTGTTTACAATTTTTAACTAACTATAAAAAAGAGTGAGCTTCCAATTTGGCTGTTTGTTTCTCTGTTTTTATAATAATCATTTATATATAAAAACATGGGTACATTTACTAAAAAATATCTAAAAGAATAAAATCGAAAGTTCTAATTGTCTAAACACAAATTCGAACTTATGCACACCACATAAAGTACAATTTTAACGAAACAACGTGCGTTCTAACTTGTCGTTCAAAAAGCAATGAACAAAAGAGATTTGAAGAAAGCGCACAATTTCGTATAATTTTCTTTAAGGACACTTTTGAGACGCTAATTGTGTATCTTGAGTTTTTGTATATCAATTATTATAATTGACATTTTAATTTTTTGTTATAAAAAAGCATTAAATAGCAAATTCAATTTTTTTTTGTAATATCAACTTGATATATACTGAGAGATTTCACAGGACATTCCTAATTTAATTTTTTATCCACTTTTTACTCTGTATATTGATGTTTTGATTATTTATTTGATGTTTTCAGTAAAATAAATTATGGCGATTAGAGATGTTTTTTATTTTTAATTCCTATCAATATTTATAAAATATATACATAATATATTGTAAAATTAATTGAAATTATTAATTAATACATATATATAGAGGCAAATTTTTTTATCTATAACTAATATAATTTAAAAAGAAGGGATAATTTAAACATCATTCCTGTAACTCATATTGAGGGGGGGAAAAAATAAAAAGAAAGATAACCCATATACAAATCCCCATAGGTACCGCTCAACAAATACCCTACTTAGATATTTACAATATCTTCTAAGTGACAATTTAAAAAGTATATTCTTATAATAGACTAGCGACTCACTCTCGCTCCGCTCGGGTTCGTCCCTTGTTATGATTTAACGTTTAGTATAGATTTCTCAGAGATATTTTCCCGCAGTAAAAAGTATCATATATACCCGGATAACCAGCTATCATCACACCAAATTTCATCAAAATCTGTCCAGCGGTTTTCTCGTGATGCAGTCACAGACAGTAAGACGTAAGAGCAAACATTTGAGAAAATAAATATTCGTGAGCCTGTAACTTTCGTTGTTATTGATGATATGAAAAAGTTGACAAGGACTATTTTATAGGATTTAAAACGTACTACAAATTTGCCATTTAACATTTTTCTGTAACTCTTACAGTTTAGCTAAAAAATGCAAAAAACCATAAATTTGAACTTTAAAGCTATATAACAAATAAAATATTGAAGATAGAAATTCGACTCAAAGGAACTTTTTGTAGTAAATTTAATAGTAAAAACGGTCCATTCATATATTTTTTTGAAAAATATTTTCGTCATAGTTTGCAGGACAAAAGTGTTAAAAATCATATTTACCATACAATTTGTATGGGAAAACTTAAAGTTCGATGGAGAACCCCTTAGAATTAGAATTTTGAGCTCCGCTTTTAACAGGAGCTTTGTTGGGATATTTTCTAAGATATTTTGGGGTGAGAGCGAAGAAAAAAAAATATCGTCATTTTTTGGCACACCCTAATATATATATGCGAATCAGACTCACACTTGTCCAATTTTTATTCTGTATAGAGCTAGCCAGAAGACTGAATGGCATACACGCCTCTATTTACATAGAGACTTTAGTGTTATAGACCCCCCTAAATAATGCAAATGTTTGTTCGTATGTGTGTATGTATGTTTGTCACTCTTCACATTGAAACGGCTGAACAGATTAAGATAAAATTTAGTACACAGGTACAATATGGCCTGGAGTAATAATAATAAGCACCGAGCGAAGCAAGGGTAAGTCATTAGTATACTAATATGGATAATAGGTAAGTTTCTCCAAGCCCCGTCCCGGAACACAACGATGGTTTAAATTATAACTATCCACAATATCTATATCTTCTTTACTTAGTTCAAAGTCAAATATATCTATATTCTCTTCTATACGAGACTTTGTGAAGGATTTCGGTAGCACTGGTATACCACGTTGAATCTGAAAAGAAAAAAATTTGAACTTCACATCTTTTTGGGCGTTTTTTAGAAAATTATGAAAATAAAATTTTTACGATGCGCACGCACACCGACAGCCAGTCTAGAAAAGAGCTGATTGCATGGAAATGTAAGGGTTTAAAAGTTAGCAATAAATAGGAAACTCACCAAATATCTCAAAGCTATTTGAGCTTTACTTTTGCCATATTTTTCAGCTATTTGACCCAATTTAGGGTCTGTTTTGATAACATCTTTGCCGTTGAACTCCGGCCTGGCCTCAGACAAGAGACCCAACGGTGTGTACGCTACTGGTATTATTGATCTTTCCTTGCAAAAATCAACTAATTTATGTTGAGTGAGAGTTGGGTTTATCTGAAAATAAATATTAATTTTATATATATAAAATTCTTATCTTGACGTTTGGCTCAGTTTGTAGTGATCCTAATTATTGTGCCAGTGGTCGCGGGTTCGAGTCCCGCTGGGGGCATTAATTTGTGTGATGAGCACGAATGTTTGTATACTGTCATGGGTGTTTATATTTATAATATATTCTATGTATTTAAAGTTATATATGTGTAGTGTATCAACTATCTGGTATCCATAACACAAGCCTCGTAGCTTACCATGGAACTAGGTGGCGCTGCGATGCGCGATGGCTGTGTGTTAATGTTCAAAAAAAATGTGTTCGTAATGCTTCTCCTTAACTGCTTCAGTAGTCTTAATTACTATCATACACGGCTGCAGATCTGCAGAGAGTGATCCTGGGTTCGAGTCCCGCGTCGGGTCAGGTTTAATTACTGAGTTTTTCTGTTAAGATATTCTAAGTAACAGCCCAGAGTTGGGAAGTAGAGAAGACAGAAAGAGGATCGTATCTGTTCTCTCTTTCACACGCGCTGCACTATAATATGCCCTTCAGTTGGCTAGTCTCAGTGAGATTGACTGCCGTGACCGAAATCGGTCCGGAGGACGTTAATGTTCCTTCTAAAAGGCTTGACCGATTTTGATAAGAATTAGAACGAAATACTACATTATAAATTAGTAACCAAACTCACCTCAATTTGATTAACCACAGGTTTTATTTTTGCATATTTCAATAACCTTTCTAACTGTTCTTCATTAAAATTGGACACCCCAATGGACTTTGCTAGACCAAGCTTCACCGTCTCTTCCATACCTCTCCATGTTTCAATATAATCTACTTTCATATCTTCACCATTGGACTGTAAAGTTTAAAATAAAAAAATTAAAATCCTACTACTGTATTATAAATATATTTGTGAGAATGGATGGATATTTGTTACTCTTTCACACCAGAACGGCTGAACAGATCTGGATAAAAATTTGGCACAGGATAAATTATAGTCTGGAATTGAACATAGATTTTTTACACACTTTTTGACACATACATTTTTATTCCGGAAAAATGCACAATTCCCATGGGATAGTTTTGTTTTGTCTAGGGACGAACCTGAAGCGAAGCGGGGGTGTGTCGTATAAATGTTAAAACACATACCTGCAAAGGGTAACATTTTAAGAGGATAATTTAAAGAAAAGGAAATAAGCCTCTTTTACAAGATGGAAATCCATAATCACTTATGAATATAAAATTAAAAATTGTATTAAATTAACAAAAAAAAATGTTATGTCATAAAATGAATTATTTAAACTATTTTTCAACAATTGTAGAATGCCATTCTGTTAAGTGCTATTTCAAGTCAGAATAATAAGTTACATGTTTTCCTTGCAAGTGTGATGTGTTTGTTGATTTAGCATTATAGTAACAATAATTAATGGGTTAAAGGGATATGGAGTACTTTTATTCTGATAATTAGAGTGATTTTCAATGGAGATTAGTTTGTTAAAATTGTAACTCTTAAAAAAAAAATAATTTCATAATAGAAATTAGAAACATGTATGGTAATGCCAACTAAATTATGGTATCAGGTACTGTGACTACCTATGATGTTTTAAAATGATTCATATGTTATGATAGATTATTAAATAATTATAATAAGAGGTATGACTAACATTCATCCTGTGTATATCAATCATCATGAGATATGATACATGGGGCAAATGAGTGTAATGTGTATAGATGCTTCTTAGACCAATCTATAATATATAAAAAAACATGTGTGTACTTATGTATGCATGTAAGAACTTCGATGTTTTATATTTAAATGTATTTTTTTTCTGTTTTATAAATTTCTTGTTGTTTACTTTGCTGGTTTGTGTAAAATTTTATCTGTTATGTACCTACTTATGTTATAAATACTGCGTTTCCTAAATTAAAAAAAAATTATACTTCTTAACAGATAAAAATAGCTAAAGATTTCATCCCGTATGTCACAACTCTCTGTTAAAGGAATACAGCTAACTTGATGATGTCGCTTTCAGCTAACTCCATCATGTCGCTTTTTGGCTGTCGGTATGCACGGGCGACAAAAATTCTACTCTCATAATTTTTTCCAAACATGCCAAAAGAAGTATAACTTCAATAATCATGTTGTCATAAATCATAAACTGAAATATACATACATTAACAGACACTGGCCAATGAACTAAATATAAGTCAACATAGTCCAACTTCATATCTTCTAGTGATTGCTTCAATGCCGGTACAACATCTTTTTCAGCATGTTTATCATTAAAAATCTAAAACAATAATAAAAAAATATATGCTACTTTATTCATAAATGATAAGATCTAGCTAGCTCTATTTAATATATGTAATTATTTATTTAAATGTTATCATACAATAATATCTTCTGCGCTGATGGCAGATGGTTTCTTTCAGTGAGATTGATTGCCAAGTATAATTACTAGAGCCAATAATTAAATCGATACGCTAACTTTAAATTACATATAAACAATTATGTTTAAAATTTACCTTGGTAGTAACAAACAAATCTTCCCTTTTAACTAATCCTTCTTTAATTTTATTGGAAATTGCCGATCCAACTTCTTTTTCATTTTTATACATTGTTGCAGTATCTATATGTCTGTAACCAGCGTCTATGCCCAATTCCACTGCTCGTTGAAATTCCAAAGGTTCAGCTTTTCTCTAAAAAATATAATATTGTGTAATTATTCTTGTATACATTAGTCTATTTAAAATCATAATAAGGATATTATTAGTTAACAACATATTTCAACATTTTTTTTACATATATCCTAAATGGTTTAATTGAAGAATAAAAAAATCCTATAATATTGAAGAATCTCTACTTTTAGAAAAAAAATATATTTGTAATTTCATAAAATATTTTAATTTTATTTTTTACACAGCAATTTTAATTATTTTATTAAAACTTATTGCATAAATGAAAACTTACCACGTAAGTGCCTAATCCGATAAAAGGCATTTGAAATCCATTATTCAAAGTAACTTTAGGAACTTTTGCAAACATTTTTACTCCGAAGTTCAAAAGTTAAAAAGTAGTAGTTTTATTATAAAAAAAGTTATTTGTTAATACTTAAACTTTATAAAAAAATATTGTATCTAAAAAAATATATTCATCAAATCAGTAGGTAGTAGGTACACGAGGGTAGTGTGCACTGCATGTGCAAGACGCAAGTCAGGGGTCCACAAAACACAAAAAAATTGATTTAATACTTCATAGTTCATTCAATTTATCAGCTGCAATCTTCGAGCGATAACAATTAATTATTAAACAAACAAGTATGAAGTAGCAACAGCAAGGAGCAGCTGTATTTAATTGAACATTTACAACATAAACATATCTGATCGTGACCTTCTTATGAACTTCTCAAGGAGAGGGACAGAGACAGAAATACACAATTTGCCCTTAAAATCGCAATGACATGAAGCCGAGTACATGGATATCATGACAAATAGCCGAGTAAGCTATAGAATTCCTATACAGCTTAGCGATGTGTCAACTCGATTTGCCAACTCGGGTTAACCCGAGTTAGATTCACGTCGAGTCAACCCGAGTTCGACCGATCGTAACTCGGGTTAGACACCGACACCCCAACGACACACGAACCTCGTTTCTTATAATGAGGATTCGAACTTCGTTTCACATTTCATATACGAAACGAAATTTGCTTTCCGAGAGAAGCCGACTTTACCCGTATGCTTACGAATATTTGCGCGCGAACGAAGTGACATTAGAAATTTCTGTAGGTAGCGAGTTTCCAAAAAAGTTGCATTTTTATTAAATTAAGAGTTCTTTAATATAATAATTCATTATTTATTGTTTTAATTCTTTATAAAAAGTTTAATTATGATTGTTTCGATAGTGCCGGGGCCAAAAGAAACATCCCTTTTTTAAATAAAAAAAAAACTTCACATTGTAGCCAATAACGACTAACTTTACACTGTAGTCAATAATCACTAACTTCATACTGTAGTCCAAATCTGTCGCATCGCATAGCAAAAGAAGTATAATTTAAATAATGCTATATATAAAATACTGTTGAGTTGATTTGGCTGAAACTTTGGTTAATTATATTATATGTAGTTTGTAAAACGATGATGATTGAAAGTTTATATGGACACAACAAACTCAAAAATTGAAAAATTCAGAAAAGACGCTGCCAATGTAAGTTGAGACATCTATATGGATTAATATTAAACAGCGTTTAGCTTAAACTGGGCGCGCTTCTATCGAACGCCGGTGTACCCTGGTAATTGCTAAAACTCGGCTAATTTTGTTTTTTTTTAAATAATTAGGGTTCGGTGCAAAAAAAATCCATGAAATTGCGACCAAAATCCGCGTAAATCGTTTGTCTACCTATTAAAGGAAGAGCCCGTGAACGCCAGACCTTCATCATTTTATAAAGGCTGAAAGTTTTTCAGCGCATGCTCCCAACACAGATAAGAACGATGGACCATTATGAAGTTCAGGCTGAAAAATATTCAAAAATTTGAAGCACTAAGAATTGACTTTATTTTTGATGGTGTGTAATAAATGCTATGCTAGCAGTCTTATAAATCATCTAATTATTACCCAAGTATTATATATAAAAATCAGCTTTTATACTATAACGTAAGTAGAATTATGATTTCATGAAAAGGGTGTCTGGCAAGGGTTTGCCACGATGTTAAGTGTCTGGCATTGAATAACGTGATTTTTGATAATATTGTGAAGGTAATACCAAAAAATCACACTTTATTATTTGACGAATATAGATCGGTATTTTACACACCTTTAGTACCGTGTACCTGCCAAAGCCACCATAGCCTGAACTTCATAATGGTCCATCGTTCTTATCTGTGTTGGGAGAATGCGCTGACAAACTTTCAGCTTTTATAAAATGACGAAGGTCTGGCGTTCACAGGCTCTTAGGCCATATATGGAAATACCTATATGGTATTTAAAAAAATCTGGTTGATATTGTGTGCAGTGTGCAATCTGTTGAACAATAATAAAAAGTGTCCGCTAAATAAAAATGGTCATTCGGATTTTTTAGTCTTCATATAGTGTGTAGGGAAAACAAGCACGGGGGACCGGGGGGGGGGGGGGGGGGCGGCGGCGGCAAATTTCTGTGTTGCCCCTCCTGGACCAAAAGCTGGGTACGCCTATGAAAGGTGGTCTTCCCTTTCAACCCTTAAATGTAACATTCAGGTGCAAAATGCTTTGAGCAGAGACGAGAATATTTGGAGAGTTCCCAATTGTCGCGCTTTAAAGCTTTTATCCAGAGCTTTCTACCGTTGTGATCTACAGGAAATCTGTAAAATATTTTTAAATTAATAGGAAAATGTAAAAAGATAATAAAGTGTATATATACTTATATGTATCTTTTTAATATATATATGTATTTTTGTATATATCTCTCTTATATATTTATTTATGTATGTATACATAAGTATATTTTAAGAAATATTGTCTATATGTATTATAAAAACGAATCGGTAATAATGAAGGCACGTCATGCCACATCACTATAACTAAAAAACAAAATTATCTTCTCAAATTGAAAAGAATTTAGAGACCGGTTAGACACTGTTCTGATATTGCAAGTCTTAAAACAATCAATTTAAACATATTTGAATATTTCATAAAAATGATAAGTATTTTAACAGAAAAATCCAAAAAACACTTACCGATAAAATGTTACATCTTAATTATCTTCACTTTTCCCTGAAATGGCCGTTACAGCCATAACACACACAAGCCATTGAAACAAAATGTTTTTAAGTTTCCTTAAAACAAAGTCTGTTACATCCAATCATTTTATCATTAAAATAATCACAAATATCAAAAATACAGTAGGTCACCAGATGGTCACCATACAAGTAAAAAGTGGCTTCACATCGTTAAAGACGATAGTTTCTTTATTATTACGTCTCTCTCTAACTTACGTCATATCTTAGTAAGATAAAGCAGTGAAAATTATAAGTTCATTGGTTCAGTTTAATACGATTCCTCCATGCTTGTTAGTTGTTATTGCTCCTTCAATTTTCGTAACGTAGGTAGTCAATTTTCATTATGTCAGACAAACTTATCAGTTAAATTTGTAAAAATTGGAACTTACTCTCTGTAATTATAAAAATAGAAAAAAAAGTAAAATAAAATACAATAATAATTGTTAAGTTATCTAAGTAAACGAGAAAGAATTCTTTAATAATAATAAATAAGTAATAATTAAATTATACTTACGGAGTCTAGAATGAAGAATCTAGACCTAAAAAAGTAATATATAAGAAACGTCTATGAAATATGTATGACTGTGGTCTATGACTGCCGTCTGACAAGTGACATTGATTTGTTTTTGAATTGTTGCAATTTGCGGCTCAGCCTCATGGTTTACCAAATAACATATGTGTATAGGTTAGTGTTTAAGCCATTAATTTTGTATACTGTGTAGTATTACGCAAACAAACATTCTACTTACATGTCACTGTATATTTATAACATAATTTTTACAAAATAAAACAATGGCATCCTTAGAAATTAGGGATGAAGCTTCACAGTCCATTGTGAACTTCTTGAAAGCTAATGTCCCTAGGTCTGATATTCCCAATATAGAAAGTGAGTTAAAAAAGGATTTTTTACTCGCTAAAAAGAGAAGCAAAGAACAAAAAGCAAAGAAACATGTTAAAAAGAAATCTAAAGTATTGACCAGAAAAGAAAAGAAGGCTCTCGGTTTTTTTGCCATACCACGAAAAAGTGTACGATATAATGATATATTAGCGATAAATCACATTTGGTCTGACTATATTATTCAATTGCTGGAATTAGATAAGCCCATACCAGACTATTCAAGTAAAAATTGGGATCAATTCTCACAATCATTATATAAAGCTGATTTTCATGGATGTCTACTACAAGTAGTTAGATCAAAATGCCCTAGTTATGTTGGGAAAAAGGGAATTTGTATCATGGATACAAAAAATACATTTAAAATTGTATCAATGGATAACATAGTCACTACTTTACCAAAAAAAGACTGTGTTTTTGAATTGTATATAAACGACATTAGATTATGTATTTTTGGTAAGCATCTGTGTGTAAGACCAGCAGAACGAGCAACAAAAAAACTAAAAAGTTATTTACATCTTGATTTATAATTCTAACTATATCTACACTAATATTAAAAAAAAATATTGTTTGTAAGTTTGTATATAATATCTAAAAGTACTGATATGATTCTAAAAATTCTTCAAATTTATAATAATATACACTATGCTATTTTTTTAAGCCTTAATAAAACTAGCTGTCGAGTTGCTTTATTGACATGCTCTGCCTAAAAGGTCTTGAATATAATAAAATGTATGGCAAAAAAATTTGTCCATATAGATACCTCTGTGTTAATAAAGTATTTATATCCAAAAAACTTGACTTTTAATTTGTAACATTAATATTATCAATTAACATACATAACGTTAAAATATTCTGTAGTTCAATACATGACATGTGTAAAAGATGTAAATTATGCCCCATTGTTATCCTGCTAAATATATCTTTTATTGTTAATGTTTCAATCAACCATGATGGTGTAAAACATGTATTATAATATGATATATGAATTACCCTTGTTTCGGGTGCATCCCTATTAGGGTTGTCAACCGTACTATAATATATAGTATTGTACTATATTTATGAGAATTGAGACTTGCCAAACGTGTAAATGTAGCGTTTTCGTATTTATGTATCCTACCGGCGTGAGCGATCTCGAAATGGCTCTAATGATTTCGCTGAAATTTTTAATGTGGGGGTTTTCTGGGGTGACAAATCGATCTAGATTAGTCTTAAGGTCTAGGAAAACGCATGTTTTAGAGTTTTCATGTGGTTTTCTTTCCCATTATTCCACGCAAAATACGGTCGATAATTTCGCACATTAGGGCATAAGCATCGTGACCACCCGGTCAAAGCATAAGATTGACAATCACAGGGGTCCGGGTTCGAATCTTTGGAAGAAAGTTTTTAATTGTTTTTTTTCGTATTTCTTTTAAGTTTTTAGTTTTTTTTGTTTTTAAGCCAAATTAAAAAGAGAATTGTACTTTTGGCGAAAAACTTCCAGTCCGTTCGCCCAGATACTATTACAATAAATACTATTAAAATAATAAGGTTTACAGAATATATATATATAGACCCCGTAACAATAGTTTTTTTTTGTTTGTTTACGCAAAAAGTACTGAACCGATTTTTACTTAATTTTGTCTAGTAATAACTTATTATTCAGGTCAACTTTAAGGATATCTTTTACCACAGGAAATTCTTTCATTCCCATGGGAAAACATAATAACTGGTTCTATCGAGTCGTCCCTAGATTAATACGTGTCTTCTTCTCCCTGCCCATTTCAAAATCACTTGGGATCGGCGCAGTACATCTTCTGTACTGCTGAAAGGATTTGGCAAAAGTTTTACGACCGGCCGCCTGCCTGACGTCAACCCTCCTTGGGACTGCTGCTTATGGAATATTCTACTCGGAATACCTGATTATAATAATAAAGCAATTGCAAATTGTATTTTCATTACTGGAAGCTCATGAAAACTTAGAATTGATATATGACAAAATGTATCAACTGGTTTCTCTAAACGGAAACGGTAACATTTATTAATTTCTTATTCTTGGAAATACTCCACTTTAGCAATTGGGCTACTAAAATACGCAAACCCGTTTCAGAAAGAATTTGAAAGGATTCACCGTCGCTCCGCTCGGGCTCGTCCCTGGGTGATTACGTCGTTTTTGAGATTAGCACGCATATAGCACAAATAGACAAAAAATCTAAAAATCATTGTTTTGGGTTTTATTGCATTCATGAACGAATTAGTGGCTAATTCATTCATGATTGCGTTAATAAAGAGCCTCAACAATAATCTTTCTCAAATATCTTCCATGCATAGACAGCGATCAGTTACACTTTTAGGGTATAGAGTAGTGGTAAGGTAGGTATAGATGTATACATATGAACATACATAACTAATAATTTATTTTGTTGCCATAGGATGGATGGTGGAGTTCAAGCTTAAAGTATCATAGGTATATCACTATAAAAAAGTACCTACGTAGATCTAAGTACTTTTCATACGCAAATTGTACTAATTCTACGTAATTTTCTATTCTGGCCTACGTCTTTATCAAAATTCGGCAACACTGCTGTGCACTCAGAAATGAATAAATGATTTTTTTATCGATAGTTGCCTTGCCGACCGATGCAGCTGAAACAAAGTTGCGCCGCGCGAACTGTCAAACGCCCGAACTGTCAAACGCGCGAAGTTTAAATAGTCGTTAAGTTTTCTAAATATTTTCCAATTTTCTGCGCAATTTTCTTAATTTTTATTTCTCTAAGAACCTTCTACAAAGTACTAGAAAATTTAAAATAGATGAATGAAATCGGTAAAATCAACAAGTTATGGCGTGACGAAGGGAAATAAGGATTCATTTTTATATATACGAGTATGTAATAATATTATAATATTCCATGGTAAGCTAAGAGGCTTGTGTTATGGATACCAAATAGTAGACACACTATACATATAACTTTAAATACATACATATTATAAATATAAACACCCATGCTGGAGTACAAATATTCATGCTCATATTTTCATAAATGAATCCCCCAGCGGGACTCAAACCTGCGACCGCCGGTCATATAACAAGTAGGGTCATTACAAACTGAGCCAAACTGACAAACGTGTCGTCAATATGGACAGATAAATATGAAAACTTTGCAAGCTGGTACATTTGCTTATCACTCTTGGCTGTTATAAAATAGTTGCGCATTCGGTGACATTTCCGACTATAATTGATCTAAATTACAGACGTTAAAAAAGAAAATAGACTTCAGACAATGACTCATAAGTGCGATCGCTATGTTGACTTAATAAGTTACCGAATTTCGTAAGTACTATTTGCTGACAAAATCTAGGTCTAGGAATTCAGTTGTAAAATTTTACAAATACCTAAATCTAAAAGGAGATTGCACTCTATAGTTTAAACAAATTATCAAGACAACCATTTTTCGTTTTTAGGAGATCTATTAGCAGACAGTAATTTCAGTGACCTTACATTCGCTTATATCACCGTGTGTGATGTAATATCTAAAATGAATGATGCTGATGGCGGTATCGCTGTCATAATGTTCGCTAACTTCTTTTTAAGTATTGTCATTACTGGATATTATGAGGATCTCCTTTTTTCGGTGTTACCAGGTAATTATTATCCAAAATTTACATGCATAGCAACATTCAGATATTTTGATAATTATGTAGTCCCGACCTACAAATAAATAATATTATTTATTCGTAGGTCGACGTCCGACGTGCATCGGAAAACCTAAAATTTAAGCTATCACAGAATAAGATATTTATATAAACAACATAATATTTTATATTTTTTTGGTCCAGGGGACTGACTATTAGGGCAACACGTTTTATGATCATAAAATGGTAAAACAAAGCCCTTTTTTAAAACGGTTTTTATTCTTATACCAGTGTATTGCTTCTTATTTTTATTATTATTTCGAAACTTTAACTTACACTTCGCTTCAACTTGAAATTAAAATATTAATATTTTCAGTAGAAATAAGAACAGAACGTTATCAAAAATGTTTGTATAATTTTAGTTAATTTCACGCTCATACAATTAACTTGGTGCATGCTATACGTCTTGAAGATTTTAGTTTTTATTGAAACGCTTCATATCTCAGGTAAGATTATTTTTAGAAATAAATATCATCTTAAAAAATATATTGAAAAATAAACAATATAAGAGCGCGTATTAAGGCTTAAGGATGATGCTCGAAAATTATCTATACCTGTACATACGAGTATAATAAAATTGTAACTAAGCCGAATCTGTACATTCTTATCGATCTATATATCT
>OX638249.1:9505000-9700000 GCA_951806755.1 Brenthis hecate
TTATTATATACATTGATCTTAATTTTTAATTATTTATTGTTATTATTTTTATTAATTATAAATTCTAATTCATATTAGGTATTGTAAAAATTAAGAAAAAAGTTTAAATTAATAAACATTCTTTATATACATAATAATTAATATAACATTAGATCTAATACTATTATTATAAAATAACTGAATATGAAAGGATTTTATTAATAATTAATAAATGCCTACTTTCTTAAATTGTTTTAATAGAATTTTTAGTAAGCGCAAGAAATGAAAGGCTTTTTTATTTTAATTTATTTATTTAATGTATTTAGTTTGTGTTCGGTGTTTGGCACGTGTTTATGATTCTCGGTGCTTGTGGCAAGCGCCGAGCATGTGGACGCGGCTTAACAGATGTTTACTAAAAAATTTTAACTCTTGTGAGGAAGCACCTTAAAATTTAATATACAACTATAGCTCGGATAGGTTCGGCAGGAGTCGGTTACGTTCAGTTCAGTCAGTCGCTCCGGTGATCGGTCCAATATATTCGTTTACTCGCTCCATCTCACTCCTGCACATGTGGAACTATATGGAACTGTGAACCTGTTTCAATTGACATCTCGGATTGGAACGATATCGTTCCGGCCTAGGACATAGTTCCGGGAACTATTTCAATCCGGACCTACGCATGTCTAGTCAACATGTATGATACATTTTACTGCGGGAAAATATCACATTTCCAAGAAATCTATCTAGTTTATAATAAAATGGGGAAAAAAATGTCGTCATAAACATCTATTAATGTCCATTGAAATAGTACTGCATTAAGAATACAGCATACTATTCAAAGAAAGCTAAAAATGTGTTTAAAAAACGATGGAATCTCAAACAAATGCAAAATTCAAAATTCTTATCATAGACACATAAAGCAGATTGACACTAAAGCATGGCTCTTAGGAACAATGTCGGGTAGATTTCAGTCGAGCTTGCTTTGTAGGTAGGTAGGAATATAAAAAAACAAAAGGCGCTGCAACAGAGATTCTGTATAGGTTGCTAAAATAAACGTAATTACCAGTAAATTGATCACCAAACTCGCTAATTTTGGCAAACGCGTCCCTACTGAGTTAGATGTGATGTTCATACAGCTTATTCTGAATGAACCAGCTTTTATACCGAAGGGACTGCTTACTATAAATCGATCTTTAATAATAAAGGTAAAGTATAATGTAATTAATAATTGTAAATAACCTATATATATATATATATATATATATATATATATATATATATATATATATATATATATATATCCAAAGCAATTAACGCTTGTATCAAAACAAAATCAAACTTAAAAAACATACCTACCTACTCACACGCACGCATGAATACACAATTTTAACATTGTTTTAAGTCTGATAATACGATACACTCTGATTACTATAATTATTCTGCTTATCAAAAAATGGAACTCGAAGTAATGAATAGGTACACTAATGAATTTTATTCGGTAGGTACTTTCTTAGATTTACGCGAATATTTGACATCTATAGATATTAGATACTGTCTATTTGATATCTATAAAGCAGTAACTTAGCGAAATCTGTACATAAAATATTTTTTACAAACAATGACTATTAACATATTATATACATAATATAGACCCCAAAACAATATCTAGTTATTAAATTTTTTGTCTGTTTGTCTGTATATCTGTTTGTGTGTGCGTGTAATGAACCGATTTCAGCGAAACTTGGTGAAGTGATAACTTATTACTCGGGTCAACATTTAGGATACCTTTTACTTTAGGAAAAACTTTCTTTTCAACGGGAAAACACAATAACTGATTATATCGAGTCGTCCTCAGAAACCTTCCTCTGGCTAAACCTTAAGACATTATTACATCAAAACGTACTAAAAAATTGTAAGTCTTGAAAAGGCCTACAGAAAAATCTGCAATAGTATACATAATTCGTTGGCTCACAATTACAAGGTTCTATGTTACAATTTTAGTACTTATTTAGTTATTAATGCTACAAGGTTTTATGTGTCATTAGCTACAGTTTTGCAAAAACAAACTTCTAGATAGCGGCACTATAACTACAAAATATTCAATTTTACATAGTTCTATGTTGTTGTTTTTACGATAACAAAATAACGAGGTTCTATGTAAAAATTACTAAACTTTATTAAAATTAACATAGAACCTTGTAATAGTGAGCCAACGAATTATGTCTGTCTCCGAAGGTACAATCGCAATACCTATTCTTATCTATACGTATAATAAAATTCTAACTAAGCCGAATCTGTACATTAAATATTTTTTGGAAAATCTAATTGAAATAGACATTATTATAGATACAGTGTCCGAATCTATAGATTTTAGAATTTCTGTCTGTCGTCTGTTACCGCATCACGAGAAAACCACTGGATAGATTTTGATGAAATTTGGTATGATGATAGGTGGTTATCCGGGTCAACATATAAGATACTTTTTACAAGAAAATATCTCATTTCTGAAAAAAATATAAAAACTGCATTGTAAGTGTATATACTAATTTGTAAAACCTAAGAATTTGGTTTTTGATCATCAGAACGCGGGCGGAGCCGCGGGCAGTGCTAGTCCTATACATATAATAAAACTTAGTCAAATCGATGCGCATGAAACAGCCAATTACTCAAATACCACCAATAAAAATTGGACCTGGAAAATGGGCTGTTAGCAATGAACAAAAAGCCAAATGCTTTGCTGATCATCTGGAAAACACATTTAATCCAAATGAATGCCAAACAGATTTTGAACTTACAACAGATGAAGTCCTAAACGACCATCTAAATATAAAATTGGTTTCACCGAAAGAAGTCTTGAGGGAAATCAAACATAATATTAATCCAAAAAAATCACCTGGATTTGATCTTATTTCAGGCGAAATACTACACAATTTACCAAAAAGAGCCCTAGTAAAGCTAACAAATTTTATTAACGCTGCCCTAAGGCTGAAATATGTGCCAGATTTATGGAAAGTAGCAGAAGTAATTATGATACCGAAACCAGGAAAACCGCCTAATGAGATAACATCATACCGGCCAATTTCCCTATTACCTATAATGTCCAAACTATTTGAAAAACTTTTACTAAAGAGGATAAAACCAATATTAGAAACCAAGGGACTTGTTCCAGACCACCAATTCGGATTCAGGGAAAAACACTCCACAATAGACCAAATCCATAGAATCACACATATCATCGAGAAAACTCTAGAGGAAAAACAAGTCTGCTCTACTGTCTTTCTAAACGTCGCACAGGCATTTGATAAAGTGTGGCATGATGGCCTTGTACTAAAACTAAGAAAAATGCTACCTAAGTCATATTCGGATATACTAGAATCGTATATATCAGACAGAGTATTTAGAATAAGGCACGAAGATGCCTACTCTGAAATTAAAAGTATAAGAGCTGGGGTGCCACAAGGTAGCGTATTGGGTCCGGTCCTGTACCTTTTATACATCAGTGATATCCCCGAATTAGAAAATAATACCATCGCGACTTTTGCTGATGACACTGCCATAATGGCGGTTGGAAATTCTCACGCAGAAGCAGCTGTAAAGGTTCAAATAGCGGTTAATAAAATCCATGACTGGACATTACAATGGAAAATAAAGTTAAATGAATCAAAATCGATTCATATAAACTTCACCAACAAAAAAGAAGATTACCATCCGATATTTATTAACAATAACATCATACCATATGAAAATACAGCAAAGTATTTAGGAATGACGCTTGACGCGAAGCTACGCTGGAAAGCTCACGTTAAGAAGAAAAAAGAAGAATTGGATTTCCGGTACAAAAAGATGTATTGGCTGTTGGGAAGACATTCCTCTCTGTCCGTGCACAACAAAATATTATTATATAAACAAGTCCTGATGCCAGTGTGGACCTATGGTATACAGCTGTGGGGCTGTACCAAAAAGAGCAATATTCTTATCATCCAACGATTCCAAAATAAAGTTCTCAGGGGAATAGTTAATGCACCCTGGTACGTAAGAAATGACGATCTCCATCGGGACCTCAACGTAGAGATTGTCGATAAAGTGATAAAAAAATACGCAGAAGCTCACGAGCAAAGACTTCATAAACATGTGAATATCGAGGCAATCCAGCTCCTGACAACACGGACATAGTGAGAAGGCTCAAAAGAACTAAACCTTTTGAGTTAGTGTAATGTTAAAAAAAATTAGTGTAATGTAGTGAAAGTAATAATATTATAGTGCTACCAATACAGAACACAAGAACAAAGTGTCTTCGCCTTAACTAGAGACTTTAAGAAAAGTGCCATTGGACACATTCTTAGATATATTATTTTATAAAACTAAGTTAAAGTTAAATTACTCATTAGCCTTGTAGGCTAGATCGTAATAATATTAGGTTACAATATTTTAGTACTGTTACCTAGAAAAAAAAAAAAAAAAAATCGATGCGCGCGTTTCACGCAAAAAGTACTGAACTACTGAACGATTTTACGTATTTTTTTTACCGATTTTTGTACAAATTGCGTGGTACGTTATTCCGGTCATCAAAATGAAGCTACTCACGGAAAATTAGCTTGATACTAATCAAATGAAAAAATGAATCATGGATCCCGGACTATAAGATATTCTAATAATATTTAAATAAAATAGGACTACTTATTAGAAGCTTAATGCCACCCTTCATATTTTATGATTTTTATTGCCTACATATATGTACATAATCCTTCACTGTCACTAAAAAATAATAAATCAAAGTCATTGTGTAATCTATATTTATACGATCAATTTATACTATATATCAATATTTAAAATTATACGTGATATTTCATCGATTTTTTCTTTTGTTTGAAGTCGGTTTTTATTTTTTTGTTAAAAAGTTTTTATTTTTCCCTTTTTAGTGTAGACAGTAGTAGCAAAGTAAGGATTCTAACGTGTTAGACTTGTCAAATCAAACAAAATAAGCCTAAACTCAAAGTATCTACTATTAACCGTTGAAGAGTTCGACCTATCCACCTTCTGGCCTTACCATCAGATCAGGCCAACAATACCGAACCACTGTACTATCAACGGAAATAGAAACACTTGCAAACTTTCATGTCAATATGACAATTAGAAGTAGGTTAAATTCATCATTAGCTATTTTTCCACCCTTAGGGGTGGTATTTTTTTTTGGAATTTAAATGGGACCAATCTGGAAGTATACACTTTCATACAACACAAAAATTGTCCAAATCAGTTAATAAATGACGAAATTCTGAGGTAACAAACATAAAAAAAATACAGTCGAATTGAGAACCTCCTCCTTTTTGAAGTCGGTTGAAAATAACATAGATGTCAGCTTGTTAGTATGTTAATTGTTAGTTAAAAAGCCCATGTTAACCGAGTTACATGATTCTAAAGTCGTAACATTGTATTCGAGTATACATAGTATTATCATTGTACTCTCTTACTCTTACTTTTGAAAGATGGAGTAGAAAAATGTGCAAAAAATAGAGGTAGTGGAGCTTGCTAAATAAGTAAAATGAAAATTTATTTACCGACTATACATACGTTTAACATTTTTTTAAATCCTGTTTTATATTTTTGAGTTACGATCGCTAAATTAAATTTGTTTTCCATATATCTTTAAGAAATATATGAAACACTGACTTATTTTTGCAAATAATAAAGTATGTTGATTACTTTGTATGACCTTGCCCCTAGTGATTTTTATTTATATATAAGTTTGAAAGAGTCTCTCAGACGGCAGAGATTCGAAAATGATAAAGCAGTAGATAGTCGCTGCAGTACAGGATTCTATAGGTGCTAAGGATAAAGAGTTTTTTAAGGGAAAGGAATTTTAAGCTTAGAAAAATGATACTCCAAGTGTATTATGCTAAAAGGCGACTATTTCAAAAAATAAAATAACATTTGTTAAAAGTTACCGGCAATATCGTTCTCACTTCTCACTTTTTATTGAACGCCCCTCGTAAATGCTTTCTAACCGCTGCGCTGTGTTCTGTAAAATCACCAAAAAAGAGTGTCTTTTCAAGATTTCATTTTAAAATCCAAATTAAAATATGCTTCATTATCATTGGGTTTTCTGACTAATTCCATGCGCTAACTAAGGGTTAGAATATATAAAAATATCCAAATAAAGTCGAAGCTGGAACTAGTTATTAAATGATTACTATCTATCTAATGATGGATTCATAAAAAATGTGATTTTATGTTTTCATAATTTATTTACCAACCCAATATGTATAAAAAAAAGCTAAAAGCGTAATTAGTCATCCCCAAAGCATAATGATTAGTTGGATGGATCATAATCTAACATTCCATCGATTCGTCGACGGTTAACATTTTAAAAGCAGTTTTTGTCTTTCATAAGTACATACGTAACGATTAGACGATTTTGCCACCAATAATATTATAAATATAATATTTAAAGTACAAAAACATTTTTGTACTAGCATTAACGTTAACCCAATGAATAGTAAAGGATGTATAGTAAGGAGTACTTTTGCATTGGTACTAAAAGTTTGCCGTATTTTTGGAGTCGCGCCGCTTCGCTTCGAGAAAATTCGGAACGGATACAGGGCTACTGCGTCGTATTATTACGCAATTTATAGTTACATTTATGTAACATGTTTAAGTAAGTTATTTTCAAATTAATATTTTTCTTCTGTTACTTTGAAAATTAGTGTCCCCAATGGCCTTGAGTGTTTATGCGGGTCTTAGCGCGCTGCACCCGCGCGCCCCGCAAGAAAGCATCAAACAATCCACAATCAAAGAATACGAATAGACATAGGCGCGCGGCAAAGTTTATTGTTTATTTAGTTTATCTGCCTACGAGCGATACAATCCGAAAAGAGTCAAAGAGATGCAATGCTAAAATTATCGTACTATATAATATAATTATTTATAATCCTACTAATAGTCTAAAATACGTGAATCTAGATGAAATTTGGCAAATATAATAATAAGTAAATATCATTGTAGGTAGTTTCTCTGTTATGCGGTAACAGATAGACAGTTAGACATAAAAATTCTAAAAACTATACACTTGGCCTCTGTATCGATAATAATGTCTATTATTATTATTTAATGTACAGATTCGACTCAGTTAGAATTTTATTATATGTATACACTATAGAAACTGCAAAATATTCACCCATAATCTATTGGGGCTTCCATGCACATTTATATGTGTACGTATATACATACATACACCTATATTATATATATACATATATATGTATATACACACACACACATATTTTATTTCTTAGTATTTAAATGATTCCACGTCCCACGAAAAAAAATTTTCAATAAAAATATTGTTAAAGAGTTGATGATTCACATATATTTTTTTCAAGCATTTCGGTCAAGCCATAAACGAGAAGTATGCTTTAGAAAGTAACTCTTTGGGGGTACTAATCGCCTTAATAAATAATCTTTAAAATATTATTAACATAGTAATAATAAAATTAATTACGTATATATTTATAATATAGTAAAACAGCTCAGAAGGGTTTTCCAGGAAAACAAATATTTGGCAATTAACAATTATATTTCTCGCTTTTTCTGTATACTCATTTTACATTTATATTTTATATTCCTAACTCATATAATCCGAATCACCGACTGTCCACTTGACATATCAAAAATCTATTGTCAAAATCTACAAACTGGCACATAAAATAACTGAATGTTACAGTAGTTTATATTCAAATGTATAGTAGTATATATTCAAATAAAGTTCTAATATAGTAGTATATATTTATAATGTTTGCTTTATAAGTAACGATTGTTAATAAATTTATAAGAGAAGTGTATAAAAAAAAGGACTATAGGAATTTTAGTGAAGCTGCATAAAAAAGTAAGACATTAATTAATGACGCGTACCTATATATATTTTTTCAAATGTTACATAGTTATAAGCCGTCGCTTTTTTTTTATATAATTACTTTATAATATTGCTCTATATTACTGGCGTAATCACACGTTCTTTTGAGGAGTTAACATTTTTTCGCTTATAATAATTTCTCATAAATAATATTATTGATCTATGTAACATAAGGGAAAAAAACATATTTTAAAGAACAATAAATAGTTAAATATGTCAGTCATGGCTTAGGGTTAATAAATTATGATCAAGCATGTATAGATCAGTACACAAATATCATTTATTATATTTATGTATTTTTATATGAATGACATTTTTAACCGACGTCCAAAAAGGAGGAGGTTCTCAATTCGTCGGAATCTTTTTTTTAATGTACCTATATTCACCGATTACTCGAAGACGCCTGAACCGATTTGGATTTTTTTTTGTTTCGAAGGGTATACTTGACAGGTGGTCCCATTTAAATTTTACCGATATCGGTTGAGCGGTTTTATATAAAATCAACAATAAATTATTTTTTTAAATAAATTGCTTAGTCGAATATGTTCTTAAAAAACTTTCTTCTTACGAATTACTTACCTGCTTATTACGTCTACACTAAAAATGTAAAAATAAAAACTTTTTAAATAAAAAATAAAAACCAACTTCCAGGCACAAAAATGTAAAAAATAACTAAACGGGGTTTTCATTTAGAATAGATACCTAATCAGATATTTTCGAAATCGGTGTCAGCCGACAATATTTTAAGATATGAGTATCTAATAGGTAAATATGATTGATTACGTATGAACTCTAATATAGTTAAAATATAATAGGTACATCAATTTATGATGTATTTCATGTATGGAAATATATTAGATTTGCTTTGCATCGGCTGGCGCCGAGTTCGAAAATATCTGTTTAGCTTTTTAATCTATGGTAAATTTACAGATGCGATTCTGATTATGCTTCTTTCCATGGATCTGTATAAGCGAACCCATGTACTGTCAAATCTTGCATATGCTTTGCCAGACTTTATAACCGCTTCAATGTCTGTATCGTGTGGAGGATATTATGGATTGAAGAGAATGAGAAATATGATAATACATTTAAATCGACTTGATAAGGTTGTATTTGTATAGAGTCTATGCAAATCTTACATGATTATTGTTAGATACTTAGTTTCTAGTACTAGCAACTTCTTTAATCCAGTGGCTTGACTGTACGGCTCCGAGTTATAAGGTGTTGGGCTCAAAATCGAGATTAATCTAGAAGAATCAATCGACCTTTGAATAAGAAATCGTCTATAGCCTAAATTTCCACAGGATATGGGAAGTTGGTCGATCGTACTGTCTTAGACTCTTAGTCATTAATTTATGGGAATAGATCACATGTGTGGTCACGTTCACATTTTCTAATTAGTCTCGAATACCCATATTATATATTATACCTATTATCTACATAATATGTATTACCTCCAATGAAATTTCAGGCTCGTAGAGCCTCAGATGTACATATGTACATTGTACGAGTACATGTATACTTTTGGGTGTATTTGATATTATATTTCGCTTAGCCTTTCTTGAAAATTGCTTTCTACACGTATGTAATTTGGTTATATAATTTAAGCGAGGATCGCTTGCTATATGTATAGTAAAGTATTGTAATAATTAGTGATCGGAATAGGCTGAATGTATTTACCTAAACTTGGCGACGATATTGGCGTATAGTTGTTATAACCATGAAATTCACGGGAGTTTCTAGTTTGAAGTCCCGGAAATTTATAGTTCTATAGTTCCCGGAGTAGAGGATCCCGGCAGAATGTTTAAAAAATAACAATAAACACGTTCCAAATATATGAGCACTTCTAATCACAGGTACTGATTGACTATTGAGTAGAACTTGAAATTCCCGGGATCAGTAAAATATTTTATAGTGTGGTCTTGAAACTATTGCATCATCGCATCGTTTGTATTGACCAGATTGGCTGCGATATGCGATCTTCACACGAAACACAGTCCATTTACGTATTAACGACCTTTTTTGTAAAATGTAATACCCATTATATTGCTATTTCAGTTTAATCAGAAAAGTAACAATACCTGTGATTAAAAGTGTGTAAATATTTCAAACGCGTTTATTTCTATTTTTTAAACATTAACTAGAATTACGAACTATAAATTAGCGGGACTTTGAACAAGAAATTCCCGGGACTTCCGTGGTTATAACAACTCTATGTATCGTCGCAAAGTTTAGGTCAGACATTCAGCCTATTCAGATCACTGGTAATAAATAATAAGCTTATTTAATAATAAGTATATTCTATTTTTCAGGTTAAGAAGAACATCGTTGATAAATCTGATACTAAAAAAATGAAAAACAGAGATAAATTGAGTTTAGTTATAATTGTTTCATATATAGCTTTTGGTCTTACTTGTCAAGTGATAAAAATTCATACTTTAATGGCATACTTTAAATCAGACAGTACGTATCTAGAAAAATCTCATACTTAGTACCCACTACAAAAATTATTGTATCATGTTTTCTTTGAAACACCATATATAGGGCAGATACTTACAGAAAATAGCACAAGTATATATGTATATCGGTAACGTACTTTACAATTTGGAGCTAGAACTTCAAGTATATGTCAATAAGATTCACTACTCCTTTTTAGTACACCTTGTATATTGTGTAGATGGGTACAAGAAACGTACTAAAATAGACAATTCATACGAATGAAGGTCATTCAATTATTTTTTCGCTATGTTCAAATTGGCTTAAAAATTTTCAATGACAATCAAATAAAATAAATCAAGCAGTTTATAGACCTTTGAAGAGGCTAATTACGCCGCTATTCGTAAGCCGTCAACCCTGGACCATAGACCGTACCGCAATAGTCTTTTAAGCCACTAATCACTATGGAAAGTGGTTCCTTTAAAAGAAACTTATATCTTTGATTAGTTTCCTATTTAAAATTTGAGAAGTAGTCTAATTATACAAAAATAATAATATAAATGCTCATAATAAATGTAACTCAAAAATTCAGTATCCGGGCACTCAAACTGTCATTGAACTATATATTTATAAACATATTCGCAATTGAAACATAATATATTTGTCGGCGCAGGGCGGCCAACATCAGAATTATTCATTATAGTGGGCGTGAACTTAAATAATGTCTTTTAACAAATACAGTAGATTTAATCAACTAAGTCAGTTACACTTCATACACTCAGAGCTAAGTAACAATGTTCACAAAATAAAGCACAAATTATACGTTACACAATCAATAATGATAAACAAATTCGGAAATAAGTAATTCGTCGTATACGTGGTGCACGGGCGATCCAAATCTGACATTCCTTTTATTATTTCTCTAATAGTCAACTTTATTCTTTATTTTTATTTGTTTTTAAAACCTGCCAGTTTGTATCATCCTGCTACCATCGCTTTGACGCTTTACTAGAGTGTGCTGTGGCAGTGTGGCCTGACTTCACACTCGAATCCGATGAGCTCGCCGAAACCTCCAGATGGCGCACTGAGCGCGCCGTCATATTTATTGCTTTCCTTCACCATAGCAAAGCTTTTACAATATTTATTCTCAACAAACCTTTTTTTAGCATTGATGGAAATGTCAAATGACATTTTAAGTACCTTAGTGTATTTTAATATGAATTTAATGGAAATACAAATGGTAATGGTACGCCTAGAAACTTACAAAACTCTAAAACTGATTAATAACAAAATGGAGGGGGTGCTTTCCGTGGACATAGTTGGTAATGCATAATAAAATTTTATTATAATTTATTATTTCGATTACATTTATATTCTTGCACTTTCTGTTGCTTCTCTCGGAATAACAAATTACAATACACTTTTCTGACGCTTCGACATATCTGACATTATTCAGAGCCCATGTTTTTCATTTGCCTTTTTACCGACATTGTAAAAGGAACTTGTTTTTTCTGTGAATTCTTCTACCTATCGAGTGGCCTATCGAGCCGGGAGGAGTATTGAATGAAGAGTAGTTGGACCATGTACCACCTACTTTTTTCACCTAATAACCGGGTGCTTAGTAATAATTTTCTTATGAGTTTATTCTCCTGCCCATTCAAAATGAAAAGAAAACCCAGGGGCAACCCATATGGCACATCGAACCTACCGATGTAGGAGACCCAGTATTTTTTTACCAAAATATTGCTTCTCATCAGTAGTTAACTCTTTCCAAGTCTTTGATCAAGCTTATTTGCTGGATCGTTTACTGCTACCCATCTGGAACGATGGTATTCCATGATGAGGTAATAATACAGGCGAAGGAAAGTTCTAACAGTTGGTTCTTTGGGGTATTGGGATACTTTATTAAAATACATACCTATCTGATGAATAGCGTAGTTACTGCCTAAGAAACCATTTAATGAATTCCTATAAAGTAGGGTTATATTGGTGTACGAATATTTTATTTTTTCCAAAAAAAAAAGAAACGCTGAAAATATATTTTCTCTTTCTGTTTCAGAAAGCAAATATGTAAGGTTTTTGAAATTCAAGCATATATGTTCCATATCACACGCTTACGTCACAGTGTGTGATGTTATATCGGCGATGAATAAAACAGATGGCGGGATTATTCTTGTAATATTTACTTACGTTGTCATAACGTTAATAGCTAGATTTTATTATGGAATTCTGCTATTCTGGAAGTTACCAAGTAAATATTTTTAGTAAGTGGACTCTACATTTATTTAGAATATTTCTGCTTTTAAATTATTATTTTTTATTACAGTCCAACTTACCATAATGCAAAGTGTATGGTGTGCCCTCTGTATATTTAGAGTAATGGTATTTATTGAGACATGCCATGTTATCAGCTCAGAGGTAATTATTATTTTTATTTGGGTTAACTTAGTTTTTTTTTTAATTTTATTATCATGATATAAATTGAAGGATTGCTACAATATATATAGCGGTTAAAAGAAGACAGTTTGCCACAGTTGACGATTAGAATATTATTTTTATTCTTTACTTTTATGTGCTAACAGTACCCCTTAAATGAATACAAAAATAATAATGTGGCATTTACTTATACATATGTACCCTACGAATAAATAATAAGTCAGGAAATGTATTTGCGTTTAAAAAATAACCCAACAAAAGTCGTGCTTAAGTAGGCGGGGCTTAAAAGTCGTGTTCAGCGCGTCATTATTTGGACATTATTCTCGCAAGCGAGCACATGTCAAATTTTCGCGTGTGTTTTAATTTTTATCATTGTGAACTACAGTTGTGCATCATCATACCAGCATGTTTTGTGAAGTGGTGCACGAACCATACAAGATTAAAATGTCCAGGAATCTCTTTTCACTAGTAAGTAGTAAGTAGCAAAATTATAATTCTAAGTATTTGTTAAAAGATGATCAAATGACAAATACGTTGTCAAACCGAGATGGCCAATGCTATGCAAAATGAAGTCAATCAATTTTTGACCTAATTGAAATGTAAATCGATACAATTTAGATATTTTTATAATAGTAATGTATTTTGCTTATTTTGTTTTTTTTTAGTCTCAATGCCGATCCAATTCGGCAAAAGAAGTGAATAGCTGCAGTTAAGCTATAAAATCAAGAGTATGACTGGGTTTCTGTGAAAACCAGCAGAGTATGCTCCGTTCATTCTGATAAAAAATACCGCAGTACCAGTTTGTACGGTGAGTACTTACAGTTTTATTATTAAAATAATTACGTTATTATATTAAATCTGAAATTAAGCTTTTTTTTCACGCAGCTTATTTGTCCCGAAGAAACGTCGTCATCTTTAAGAGATACTACAGAAAATGAAAAAAATAAACAATAATGAACGCTTACAGTTGAAATGTAATGTAGGTTAGACTTTTACGACTTGTGGGAATAACTATAGCATTAAAAAAATCCGTTCATTGTTTGGTCTAACTAAACCACGTTTAATTTTTTAGACCAATAAAAATTCAGCCTCTGCAAATTTTGAAGTGTGTGATTTACCTGAGTTGCTCAATAAAACAATTACTGCAGATCCCTCAAGCGCATAAGGCACAAAATAGTTAATTGGTGAGGTTTGACTATTATTTTTTGCTTTAACCGTATATACGTACCAATTTAAATAGAGATAGTCTTTCATAAATTTTAAAGTGATCTTCAATATTATATTCAGAAGCAACACTGAATGTAATGACGGGGTTGGAGATGAAACTAGAAAAATAAATTTAAAAATAATCTTGTTTCAATTCTTTTAAAAAGGGAGTTTAAACGTTTCTAAAAAGCTAACAGTTGCATCTGTGTCTTGAAAATTAGGCATGTTTATTGTTTGATTGTTGCGAACAAAACTTGAACGCTTCAGCCGCACTTTGACTTAAGGTTTGAGTTGCTGGTTTCACGTGAAAAAATGTATATTAATGTCACGTTGAATTTCTCAGAATCCGTCTTCACTACATTGCGAAGTAAGACTCTCTTTTAATGTCTTCTAGAAAAAACTTACAAAAATTAATCATATTTCGCGGGACATAGTGTTAAAAAAAAACAAAAATATATGACGGAGGAAGAACCTCCGTATTGTTTTTAATAAAAATACAAATGTGATATATATTATAAAAAACATTGTACAATAATATTGTTTTATTATTGACTTGGTCCAATCCACTTATTGCATAACATCATCCATGCCGCTATGACTCAGCTGTCATAGCAGACATTGCAGCACGCGCGCAAACCGATCCCTGCTTTCGGTCTGAACTTAAACCAATCACCAAGCATATCTGTTTATAACCTCAGAAGTGATTCATAATTTGAATCATACGTCGTTTTGGTTTAAAGTAGGGCTACGTTTTCACTTTTTTTGTGCGTAATTTGTTCTGAATTAGACTTCCTGCTTTGTTATTTATTCGTAGTACATATACCACTTATACCAGCTTCATGGTACACTTTTCAGTACATGAAACCTTGTAAAATCGTCAGCTACCATTAGATATATAACTTAATTTAACTATTTCTTTATCTAACAATTCTCCGATATAATGATATCAATATACTTTGTTCTAGAATGTGATACAATATTAGAACACAACTTTTGAGCAGACTGGTTGTCATTATACAAAGTAATTTTACTACGAAATTATTTTTGTATACATAGCTTCTTTACAAGAATCAGAAACCGCCATGTACTCAGCCTTAGCGCTCGAAGCGCGACAGTGCGCTGTTTGCGACTTTCCCATGATACTATTGATTTACCAAGGCAAAATACATATGCTGTGTAGGATTTCCGATCCAATTAGTCTCCACATCAATCAATATAGGCAAATTCTATAATTTCAATATTACTTTTTTCAAAAAATAGCGATGAAATATCGTTGAATTGGCTTAAGTAGCTAACACTATGATCAATATCAGGTCTGGTACATATTGCTAAATACATTAAGCAACCAATCAAACTCATATAATCAAAGTTACAATTATTCACATTTGTAACCTCTCTTTGTAATTTTATTCCTACTTCCATAGGAGTTTTTACATCCTTACATTCTGCCATTTTAAACTTTAGCAATGTCTTCTTTTGATGTAACTGAATTGATCCAAAGTATAATTTCCGTTAGGTAATCTGGTAATTTTTATACCTAAAAATTGATGTGCCGGTCCTAAATCCTTCATCTCAAATTGATTCATCGAATTTTCTTTGATTAGCTTTGCTTTCTGGGAAGTTTTTGAAGAAAATAACATTATATCATATACATAAATAGCTATATACAAAATTTCATTGCCATCATTGCATATATACACAAATGGTTCTGAAGAAAACCTCTTGAAATGTAATTGATTAATTCAAATATCATTAATTCTCTCATACAATGCCTTAGCAGATTGTTTTAATCCATAAATTGCCTTGTTAATCTTGTAAACCCTATGCTTATTATTATCAATTACAAAACTTGCGGGTTGTTCCATGTAAACATTTTCTTTTAAAATTCCATTCAAAAATGCCGTTTTAAAGTCCAAGTGCGCAATCAACATGTTATACTGAGCAGCTAATGCTAGCAATATTCTGATCTGATTGATGAGTATCGGACTACAGGAGAAAATGTTTCATGATAATCTATCTCATATTTTTGGGTAAAGCTTTTAGCCACCAAGCGAGCTTTATATTTTAAGATCTCTCCATAAAGCTATCTCTTTTTGCTAAACACTCATTTGCATTTTATATGCTTATTGCCTGGAGATAAAACAACTAGAGTCCAACATTTGCTTGTGATGAAAGAGTCATACTCATCTTTTATTGCCTGTTGCCAATGTTTTAATCGCGACATCTCAGTATCTCCTCCACTTTAGTAGGTAAGTCCTCCTCAGACATCTCTGCTAATCTAGCGAACTCCAATGTTTGAGCTTCTTCGAATGATAGTTCCCCAGAATCCTCAGAGTCAATGCTGATAAGCTTCCTCCTCGAGAGTTTTACCATAGTTCGAACATCGTCCTCAAACTGTTCCAGTATCGCTAAATCGTCGGCTTCATCTATAATTTTGTGTCGATCATTTAACTCTGCCCCGCCATCATGCATTAATACTTTTCGGACGACATATTCGAGTGTTAAGTTAAACAGCATTGGTGATAGTGCATCTCCTTGTTTTAGCCCAGTGGTCACTAACAACTCTGCCGTGAGTGTTCCTCCTACTCTGACCCTTAACTTAATAAACTGTGTGGCTGGTTTATTAATCCTGAGTATATTTCTTAGTTTTCTGATTCTTAACTCTTTCTTATATTAAAATCTTTTAGAATACCAGAGCTTCCTATTAATGAAATAATTTTCAAAATCGGATCAGTACTTTCAGAAATTACCCCCTAATTCTTAACTTAACTTACTTTACCTATTTACTATATTAGTATAGGCACAGATATATAATACTATACAGGTTTACTTGAGAAAGTAAAATCCGGTTTCTTACTCATAATTATTAAACAACTTGACCGTAACTGGAAGCTTTATATTGAGAGAGCATTTCCGTTTTCGTCGTTAAAGTACCAGTTGACGTACTTTTATTCACCTTAAAACCGGCAGTAGGTGGCGCCACCTGGCGTTCGCGCGCCCTTTGAGGTTTTCTTGTAAAATCGAGCGCCATTTTAATCTCATTGGCGTTTAAGTTTTCGTCGGAACAACATATTTACATTAAGCACTACTAGTGTCTTGCAAAAAATTGTGAAATAATTATTAAATGTTTAAGTTATATTCTAAAACGTTGGAATAAACAACAAAGTGATAAATCGAATAAAGCGAATTTTATACGCAGTAAGTATCTACCTTCAATTTAGGAATAAAAAGTGAGTAAATTGAACATACATAGTTTTTGTTTCGGTTTATACCGTTAATAATGAATTATTTGCATATCTTATTATGGTATATTTTTAAGTGACGATTTACTTTATATTTTAAAGAGGTGTCTAAGGACACCTTTTTAACAGTTTTTGGCGTACAGATTGTTACATTTTTATTTAACATTTTCTTTGATTTCTAGAAATGAATGAGGAACCTAGTAATTTCGAGGCACAGGCCGTAGCGGGTCCTAGTGGAGAGGCACGCAAACGAAAACAAAGCTCTGTTAGTAGTACTACTAGCAGCTCTTCGAGTTCATCCTCGTCGTCGGATGACAGACGAAAGAACTGTCGCCAAATACCCTGTTCATTGGTATTAGACGAATATAACATGATACGTAGATACAACACATATCATAATAATTATATGTATGTAACTGTTAAACATATGATTTACTGATTGCTGGTATTGAACATGTACTGATTTAATGTACGAGGGTCTGGTCCCTCGCTAGTGGCCTCCAACCTCCCCTATAGCCACCCCGAGCCTCGCTAAACTGATAACCGTTCTGATTTAATAAACTAATTTAACTGATCTCACATCACTGGTCTGATTTATCTGATAACATGTTAACACATGTCTATACTGAATCGAATACTCTGAATCTGATTTCTGATCAAGCAATCTGCTCACATGCAATAACATTGAATATTCACAAACTGGTAAAATAAATCCACTTACTTGAGAACACACGGTGTGGCGCCTGATCTGCCTCGCTCGCGTTTCGACCGTGTCTGTGTCAAATCTCAATCTATCCTATCGAACTCTTTTCGTACTACCGTCACGTTAATGACAAATAATAATTTGAATGATTAAACATTTATTTCGCGATTACCCTACGGTATTCGCGACAAGAACCGACGACGTAAGTATAAGAAAAGCAAGCGAGCTAAACGTATAGACCCTCGGATGGATAAGCTATTGAAGGAAATGGGTGAGCTAAGACAAATTGTTTCTTTGAATAATAATGATAAAACATGGCAAGATAGTGTGTCAATTTATCCAAACCAAGAAGAGCTATGCGAGCAACTCAGTTTTAAGCATGACCGAGATGACAATAGTTTTTCTTTTGAAATAGAAACTAAATTAAAGGAACCTTCTGTTCCTAAGACCCCTGAAAGTTATTTAAAAATGTTGTCGGATGTCCAAAGATTTGGTAGCACCTCATGGTCTGATGTAAGATACGCTGAAACACAAAAACTCTATAATCATACTCCAGGTTTTACAGACCTGGAAACAAATGATGAAGTTAAAATGTTTGACAATTTACGTCATCTTGCGTATGTCGATAAAGCTTATGCTGCTATAACATATTGCATACTAAAACAAAAAAAATCACTACAGGAAGTTATTCGAAATCTTATCTCTTGGGCAAAGAGACTAATTCGATTAATATTGATAATTTAGGTGACAAGGGGGATGAATTATTTTTAAAAGGAGACTTGTTTAAAATTTCATCCGACCTATTACAATTAGTATGTGGCCATAGGGCTGAAAGTATTGAGATGCGTCGTGAAACAATCACAGGCCAGGTTCGCGACCCTTTAGTAAGAACATCTTTGAATAAAATCCCACCATCAATAACGCATTTATTTGATTCCGAAGCATTTTCTTTAGCCATAGAAAAATCTGGTGGGGTCCGCAAAGTTTTTTGGCCTCCAAAAAATAGTATACCTTCACAAGCAAGGGTAACCCAAATGAACCACCGCCCCTCGCGGGGGCAGAATATACGAAAATCTATAGTTCCATCGCGTGGAGCTCAATGTAATTGCTATGAACAAAATAATCAAACTACTATGCACTTGCATGGTTGTAACAATCCACCCTCGCGGGGTGAAATATATTATAATAATCAGCTTCCTCAATACCCTATGAATGTCAACCAATACAGAGGGTAATTTCAAAACAGAGGCTCGCGGCCCGGTCGTGGAAGTATTAGAGGCCGTGGAAATTCTCGCGGAATTACCAGAGGTGGACATAATTTCAATAAAAAACAATGATGTGAAACAATTTCGAGCAGGTCAGTTAGCGCTTTATTACGAGGAATGGGTGAAAATGGGAGCACCAAAAGTAATTTTAAAACTGATTCAAGGTTATCGCATACCCTTTTTTCAAAAACCGCCCCTTATTTATCCAAACCTATTGAAAGGACCATTTCAAACTCCGGTCTCAGAGAAAATGTCTGTAATAGTGCAAAAAATGAAATCTCAGGGCATTCTGTTGGCAGTAACATACACAGCCAGTTTCATTTACCCTCTCTTTCTCGTACCCAAAGCCAACGGAACAACCCGACCCATCTTCAACCTCAAAGCACTCAACGAATATGTATTGGTCAAACCGTTTCACTTGATAAACATGCACAAAATACCAAATTTTCTTCAACCGCGGGACTGGATGTGCAAAATAGATTTATCTCAAGCATACTTTCATCTAAAAATAGCAGAGTCTCAAAGGCGTTTTCTACGCCTCATTTACAATCAAGAATTATTGGAGATGACTTGCCTCCCATTCGGCCTGAGCACAGCTCCGAAAACATTTTCAATTTTAACGAATTGGATAGCTCAAACAATCAGAGAACGATGGCATGTCAGAATAGTAGTATATTTGGACGATTATCTAATAGTACATCAAAACGCTCAAATGCTTTTAAATCATGTCAAACTAACAATACAATTATTACAAAAATTAGGATGGCACGTAAACGCGGAAAAATCAGTACTAGTCTCTCAGAAGAGTATAAATTACTTAGGAATAATTTGGAAACCCTGGATCAATCTAAAAGCTTTGCCAAACGAAAAAATAAACGTGATAAAAGAAGAACTGAATCTGATGCTAGGGCTAGGGAAAGCGACACTAAAACAATTACAAAGAATAGTAGGGCTCCTAAATTTTGCCAGTTTTGTAGTTCCACGGGGCCGACTCAAACATCGACAAATGTTAATGTTTCTAAATACAATACCAAAACAATCATCCAATGCCTACCCTCTACCACAAGGTGTGTGCAGCGAACTGAGCTGGTGGATTCAGAATTGCCAGATAACAACACCATTACATTATCACCCTCCAGTGAACTTTCTAGTGACCGATGCATCGGACGTAGCATGGGGAGCACAAATAAACAATCAAGCTTTCTGGGGCAACTGGTCTTTAGAGGAAAAACATCTACATTCCAACCAGAAAGAGATGCTTGCCATACTACATGCTCTTCAGAATCAGGCTCATTCCTTGCAGGGCAGCTCAGTCCTAATACAATGCGACAACAAGACAGCAGTCGCTCAGTTACGGAAAGAAGGAGGTACGAAATCCAAATACCTTATGAACATAACCTATCAGATTATGGCATTATTAGATCAATATCAAATACATTTCACAATACACCATATTCCAGGCAAGTACAATCAAGCCGATCAACTATCGCGTCATCGTCAGCTTCCCGAGTGGCACCTATTACCGGCCTGTGTGGAAATGGTGTTTGCGAAGTGGGGAATCCCGGTAATAGACTTATTTGCCTCAAAAACTGCTCATGTAGTTTACAATTATGTATCCCTAGATTTGAGAGACCATCAAGCTTTATTTCACGACGCGTTCAGTATTCCATGGAACTACCCGTTGGCATGGGTGTTTCCACCACCATTTCTGATTCCCAGAGTACTGGCTCATTTGAATCAGTCAATAGGAGCTTTTCTAATAGTTGTCCCCCGTTGGGAGAGAGTATTCTGGCGAGCAGACGTCAAAACTTGAGCACTCGAACCACCGTTAACGTTAACCAATTTACACAAACATCTAATAGATACGTCAACGGGACTGCCACCACCACAGGTTCAACACATTCTTTTGGAAGTTTGGAAATGTGGGGGTGGGCTGACGCCATAGAATCATGGAATACTAAACAATTATCATTGCTTAAAACTTCTTGGCGTAAATCAACTCTGAAAACATACGAAGTAGCTTGGAATCGTTGGGTATCATGGTCTAAAGAGAATAACGTTAATCCAATAAATCCTAATGGATCCCAGTTAGCACAATTCTTATCAGATTTATATTTCATTTATAAATTATCTTACAATACTATACTCTTACACAAATCAGTAGTATCTACATTATGTAACTCTGAAACATCTAGTAAGTTAAGTTCACACGTGCTAGTAAAACATATATTGAAATCAATTGCTTTAAAAAATCCAAAACATATTAAAGCACCTATTTGGGATATAGATAAATTAGAATCATTTTTAGCAAGTTACACAGTAGATTTAAATAACATATTCCAAATATCGCGTCATACGGCTATTTTATTACTATTATGCTCTGGGCGACGAATACATGACCTTACATTGCTAAGAATTGACCCGGATCACCTCATAAAAAGTAATGACAGTATTACATTAATACCTGAATTCGGTTCAAAAACAGATAGTAATAACTATAGGCAGTCTAGTTGGAGGTTTCTTTTGAATCCTCGTAACTGTAATCTGAATCCGGTTTTTTGGATAAATAAAACTATTGCAGTATTAAATGAAAGACGCGATACTGCAAAATCATTTAATCTTTTTATTACAGTAAGAGGAATGGCTAGACCTGCATCACGCACTGTAATAGCAGGCTGGGTAAAAACTATACTCCGAGATCCTGGTATCACATCTACACCGGGAAGTGTTCGGTCTGCAGTCGCCTCTAAGAGTTGTTTGGATAATGCTTCTGTCGATGATATCCTAGCTAGAGGCAATTGGCGATCAGCTAACACATTTCATAAATTTTACAAACGTGAAGTAGTAAGAAACATTGAATCCAGAAATGTAACACAATTATTTTCACCAATAAATTAAAAATGTAGAATCTCTTTCATGTAGAATGTAGATTATTATATCTAATATTACTTATATACTATGGTAAATTCTGATTTTTGATTAAAATTACTTCTATTCTATTCACATTGGCGTTTTAATTTAAATAAGCCGTAATTTACAGTAGGTTGCGCCACCAGGCGAAAACAAACAGACTCTCAATATAAAGTTTCCAGTTACGGGCAAGTTGTTTAATAGCAGCGTTTTACCTGAAATAAAACGCTTATTAAAATACTTACCTAACTGGAAGATTTCACTTTAATTTCTGCCTGGTGGTTATAAAGCCAATGAGATTAAAATGGCGCTCGATTTTACAAGAAAACCTCAAAGGGCGCGCGAACGCCAGGTGGCGCCACCTACTGCCGGTTTTAAGGTTAATAAAAGTACGTCAACTGGTACTTTAACGACGGAAACGGAAATGCTCTCTCAATATAAAGCTTCCGGTTAGGTAAGTATTTTAATAAGCGTTTTATTTCAGGTAAAACGCTGCTATTATATAAATAACTAGTAGTACCCGCGGCTTCGCCCGCATGCAAACTTCGCTAACAAAATTCACAGGATCACCCGCCGGACTAATCTAAATACTACCTAAAAATTTCGTCAAAATTGCTCCAGCTGTTTTGGAGTCCATAGAAAACATACATACACACACCGATTTTTATTTTATTTAATCAACAATTTAAATTTATTTATTGCTCGGAAAATGGAGTCTTTTATGAAAATTTAGTGATACACCGACTGCAGCACCCTCTATCGGATCCATTTGTGAGTTCAAACCTTGCAGGGACCCCACTCGAACATACACAAAAAATATCATTGTAATCGTCCCTGCCGTTTAAGAGATGATCAGTGGCACACCGACTGCAATGCCACCTACCGGGTCCATTTGTATTGTCAGACCTTGCAGGGACCCATTAAAACATACAAACAAAATTTCATTCAAATCGGTCCAGTCCTTTAGGAGGAGTAGGTTAACAAACACACGTACAGAAGAATTATTTATTAAGATAGCTTCATGTTGTTTGTTCACGTGTAGTAGTTGCTACTGCCTACTACAATTTATAGAATTGTGTCAATAAAGATATATTCAATATCCAATAGTGATTTTTATGCCTACTGCAATTTTTATGAATGCATTTGTGTTTATTGATAATTATAATAAAATTGATATAGTAAACGCATAATAGCACAGGTACATTAGAAACAATTTTAATTATTATAATTTTTTAAAGGTAACAAAAATAAACGTGAATCTGGATACGCTGATACAAAAAGTGACGAATATTGGGAAGCGAATACCGTGTGAAGTGGAGCTGATGTTTAAGCAACTTATGCTTAATAAACCAAATTACTCGCCGATGGAAGTGTTCACACCAGAACGATCTACCATTTTGACAGTAATACATTCCTACCATCTACTCAATAAATCTCTAACTTTGACTGAAAAACAAAGCACAATAAACGTCTAAAAGCATGAAATTTTGCATGAGAGTTTTTTATATAAAAAATTACACTGAGGGTGAAGCTCCATTAAGATTAAAGTACCTGGGTTACCGAGCTTCGCTCGGAGTTTTAGGCCTAAAGTACAATTTTCCTTTTTTTTTAAAAAAAACTAAAAACTTGAAAGATATAAGTTAAAAAAAGTGTTAAAAAAAGTCCTCTAATGGGAAATCCTATCACTCACTAACTCTTTTTTTGATTTTATAAAAGAAACGTTTTAAAATTGAAATTCACTTTTAAACGTTTTAGTCTACAGTCCCCAATCAATGGGCGGGCGGGTTTATTTAATGATTAATAACAAGCTAAAACTTCACGAGTAGCTTCGCCCAACTTTTCCTGAACTACGATTTTATAGTGGTAGATACAATTATTGTAGATTGATACCGAACACGTCGAAATGGTGATTATCTAAAATTTATTACTAACAGGTTATTTAAATCTTAAGATAATCCAACATAAAACAAGAAAAAAATGTTGTCCTACAATACAGATGGTCTGGAGCAAATGGTCCCCCTTTCTAAACTTGTTAAAATAACAACGTCATAAAGTTTATTAATAACTGGCTGATTTTCATATTATTTATTATTCAAAATATGCATAACTAGTGACAAACCCTCGCTCCGCTCGGGTTCATCTCTAATGTACCTTTTAACGGTTAGTATAGATTTTTCAGAGATGAGATATTTTCTCGCAGAAAAAAGTATCCTACATGTTGACCCGGATAACCAGCTATCATCATACCAAATTCATCAAAATCTGTCCAGTTTTTTTCTCACGATGCGTTCCCAGACAGACAGACATAAAATCAAAAAACTCTATATTCGGCCTCTATATCAATAATAATTACTATATAAATAAAATTTTCCAAAAAAAAATAATGTACTGTAACACCAATTGTATAGCCGAGCCATAATGATGCCTCGCCATAGCCAAGCGAAGCTAAGCCAAAGCCAAAGCCATCCGGTTCGTTAACTGTCTGCCGGTTGTAAGTGACGTCACATCCAACCGCCTAATGAAGAGGGTATAAATGCCCAGAATCCAGATTGTTAATAATTTCTCTGATTATTCTTGTGTTAGCATCGAAATAAGTAAAAACTCTGTCAGTTTGTACAGTGTTCATTATTAAATTAATAGTTTGCATAAAATGCGTACGTGTTTGTTTTACCTCTGTCGTTTTAGTACAGATTCGACTCAGTTAGAATTTTATTGTATTTAGAATGTTATGTATAGATTGAATGATCCAATCGTCCTACAAATAGAATAGTAGGATTTCTCAGCCCTACGCTCGGATATAGTCGCCCCACGGTGATACTCGGTAATAAGCTAATTTTTGTTTTTTTTTTCGTTAAGAAATACAATGAGAAACACTATATTACAAATGTCCTACAAATGTGTTTGTTTGATTGTTTGTTTGTTTGTTCGTTTGTCTGTCCTTCTTTCACGTCAAAACGGAGTGACGGATTGGCGTAATTTTCTGTGTAGTGATAATTGGAGGGCTGGAGAGTGACATAAGCTACTTTTTACCGCAGGATATCATCTAATTCCCACGGGATAACGCGTTATAATACAATAAAAAAATTCATTATAATCAGAATTACTTGAAACTTAGTATTAGTGCTCTTCAATAAAATTAAATAAATACGTGTTTTGGCATTTTTCGAAATTCATTCTATAAGCCATAAGGGGGTTAAATAGGGGATGTAGGTTTATATGAAACTGCCTTTTTAGAGATTTTTTAGTTTTAGCGCGAGCGAAGCCGCGGGTTCTGCTAGTAAAGTAATAAATTTTGGACAATCACCATTCGACATGTTACGTATCAATCCACAATTGTATCTACCACTATCAAACTTTTGTAGAAGGAAAAGTTGAGCGTCTCGTCAAAACCCTGCTATACGTGAAATAGCTTGTTATTAATCATTAAAAACCCCGTTGGGGACTGTAGACTATTTATTTGTTGCAGATATCCAGTGCAGTCCTTACCTATGTACTATTCACGTTGCAACTGAAAAAGTGAATATGTAGAATCGAATTTCGTCGTTCCTATTAAATATAGAAGAATTAAATAAAATAAACATTTTTTATTGATTCAATTGCGTTGTTAAAATTTTAAATCATTTGATTAATTTTAATATTCACTTTTCTTTTGAAACCAGCTGTACTTAGAGGACAGAGTCTAACTGTAATTTTTAATTTAATTTAAACATAAAAAAATCACACCGTTGTCTTTACCCTGTTTTAAATAAATAATAACCATAATCTGGGTGTATTCGAATCATCTTTTTATTTTACCTGAGCTAAACCTATTGAGAAATGAGATATATTATATATACTTAAAAGAGAAAGAGACAGGCTATTCCAGTGAAAGAAAACAATGGAGAGAAACCATTATAAAAGATAATAAAATACTGATTCAATTTAAACCACCAGAGTGATAGAAGTTATTTTTCATATTTTACATATAAGATAAAATTTTTGGCTATTACACATTTATTTTGAATTTTGATGTAAGATAGAAATTGTGGGCACTTTTAACCCCCGACGTAAAAACGACGGGGTGTTTGTCGAGTTTGATTTGTCTGTGTGTGTGTGTGTGTGTCTCTGTGTGGCATCGTAGCTCCCGCACGTATGAACCGATTTTGATTTTTTTTTGTTTGAAAGGTAAATTAGTCGGGAGTGTTCTTAGCTAAGTTTGATGAAAATCGGTCCAAGATGGCCGCCGCCACAAAATGGCGGATTACATATTTTTTCACAACTCTCTCAATATGGGTATCAAATGAAAGGGCTTGACTATTAGAACATTTACCATGATAAATTTCAAATCCAAGATGGCCGCCACTACAAAATGGCGAAGTACATGTCGGTTTTTTAATTTAATTTATATTTTACAGAATATATAATTCATTAGGTTGTCTGACAATTTAACAAGTATAATGCAAATCAAAAATGGGAATATATAAAAATATTAAAGTAAAATCGAAGGTTATAACTTATAACTAATTATTAAAAGATTAATATCTTCATTCCTTTTTTATGATTTAACCAATTGTTTACTTACCTTAAATAATAAAAAGGGTGATTAGTCACCGCCAAAGCATAATCATCAATATAATCTGACACTATCGATTCAGTGATGGTTAGTTCTAAATGCTTTCAAAGTGTACAAACATATTAACTTAAAATAATATAAAATAAAATAAAAACTACGCATACAATAGGACAGCTGTAGGCTGAAGAAAATTGAACAGTGAAGGATGTGTTGTACGCGGTACTTTGGCATTGGTGTTAAAAATTTGTCGCATTTTTGGAATGGCGCCGCTTCGCTTCGAGAAACTTCGACGGATACAAAGCTACCGTGTCATATTATTACGTAATTTATAGTTACATTCTAGTGACATGTTTAAGTGAGTTTACTTAAAAAATATTATTATTCTTTTTGGCTTTTAGTGTCAAAATTTTTGAAAGCATTATTTTTAAAACGAAGCTAATTAAATAAAAAGGGTGGTCTGTCCAAGGAAGCGGGTGATAAAAATTGTGTAAAGCTTAACCTCGAAAGACACACTAGATATATAATAATCATATACCTTAATGATAATTGTTTTAAATGATAAATTTAATACTATCAAATTTTGAAATTTAGGTACTTTGCTTTACTTAAAAATTTACTAAACAAAAACAGTTAAAGACATCAAGGGAAAAGGGACAACTCTTAGGAGTTATTTTTATTAAAATCATGATTACTTACGCGATACTCTAAAGTACCGCTTTATTTATACTTATCATAATGACAATTTATTAATTTGTAACGTGAGTTACAATATCCATCGTATATTTTATTTACAGATATATTCCCGATTTTGAGTTTGTCCATGGACTTCCAAAAGCGAACGGTTAAAGCAAAGACACTGTTCAATCTTGCATTTGTTTTACCAGATTTGATAACCGCGTATGTTTCTTCAGGACTTGGAGGATATTATGGTTTGCATAGAATGAATAAAATGATAATGTGTTTAACTCGACTTGATGAGGTTGTATTCGTTTAGATTCTATGAAAATATTAAAATAATTATTGTCTTATACTTTTGATAACTATAACTGCTAGTTTTGTGGCTAGGTTACCTATATGACTATCATTAAGTCAACCGGGTCAAGTCGAAAAGTAAATAAAATAGGTTGCTCTGATTTAAAATTTTGTGAAACCGGAACTTGATCGGACCGGAAATGTGCTGTTTAAGATATTGCTTTGGGGTCGTCCAATAATCACGTAATGTTTTTAGCAATTTGTTCTAGCTAACTATTATGATTTATGAAGCAATAGAGTCTACAAGCATTGTGCACATGCAAACTGCAGTTCACACATTTTTTTGTGATATTATATTCAAAATAAAATATAATGTTCTATTTTTGACGTCGTTACATTTTATTATGTAGTTACATATTTTACACAAAGTTATCTTTTAAGACATACATTTTGTTTCTTAATATATTCTATTTTTTAGGCTAAATTGAACCTAAATGATACTAAAAAAATTAAAAAGAGAATTAACATGAATTCAGTCATATTTATATTGTATGTTGCTACCATTCTAATTTTTTACATAATGGAACTTCGAAATTTATTAATAAACTATACAACTGAAAGTACGTATCCACATATTTTGTGCGAAAAGTACGAGTTTCAATAGTGCAAATCCGGTAGCAGTCAGCCTCTGCCCCGGACTTTGCTTGTACCTACGTAGGTCACTAAATAAGTTTTGTCGTACGTATAATATATGTAAGGTATTGTTCAGATAAGGATAGATTCGTAAAGGCAAACTAATATAAACAATAATAGTACAAGTTTTGTGACGTGCAGTAGCTTTGCAGATTTATTGCAATATTTTGAAAATTAAGCATGACTGAATTTACTAGTCGCGACGTTCGTGTAATAATTTTATATTATTTTAAGCGTGGCTTTACTAAGTACAATGTTTTGAACAAATGAGTGGTGCATTAAGTCATACTTGTCCTTCTTTAAGGACTATAGAAATGTGATTTATTCAGTTAATTACCGATAATTTTAACTTGTAGGACGATTCGAAGTCGGGTAGGCCAATAGAGATAACTACCGATAAAAAAGTCAAGGCATTGTGAAAACTACTTAAAGAAGACCAGTATGTGTAGTATCGACAGATCGAGGAAATCCTAAATTTAAATGCAACGACTGTTTATCGAATTCTTCACGACGATTTAAAAGTTAGGAAACTCTGAACACTCTGGGTGCCGTATTCGATGACTGAGGAGCTGAGGAACCAACGTATGAATTGGCGTCATGAGACGTTAAAAAAATTTGGTGGCGGTCGATCTAAGTACGTCAATTCAATCTTTATATGTGACGAAACTTGGCTTTACTGTTTTGATGTCCCAACTAAATCTCAGAGTAAAGTGTGGGTGTTTCAAGATGAAGATCCGCCGACATCCGTCAAAATGTCTCGATCAGTTAAAAAAAGAATAGTAGCAGTATTTTTCTCAAAACGCGGAAAATTATCCACCATCTTGCTTTATAAACAGAAGACTGTTACTGCAAAATGGTACACTGAAGAATGTTTGCCACGAGTTTTAGAAGCGTTGAAAAACGAGCGACCAAACTCAAGACTCGACACTTGGTTTTTGCATCAGGACAACGCTCCCGCACATCAGGCTGGCAAAACTGCAGATTATTTGCGTCAAGCTGGAGTGAAACTACTAGGTCATCCTCCTTACAGCCCAGACTTAGCGCCATGTGATTTTGCGCTTTTTCCTTATGTGAAAAAACAATTAAAAGGGCGTAAGTTCTCTAATGATGGAGAGCTTATAGGCGCATTTAAAGAGATATGCGGTAATATTCCAAATGGTTTCTAGAGCGAAGTATTTACTACATGGTTCGAACGTATGAGAGCATATATTAGTGCTAATGGAAATAATTTTGAAAAAAATAAATAAATAAAAAAGTACGACAAAACTTATGTAGTGACCTAGTACAATATCAACCATCAACGACGTAAAATTTCTTTCATTTGACAATGCATACTTATATATGTACATAAATGCACCATTTCAAATTAAAATCTCTTTCTAACTAAAAATGATGTAGCTTTGCCCAATGCCCATGTCAGTCCTGAATGAAGTATTGATTGGAAATAACGGATTTCCTCGCCTTTAAATTTTCATATTTTTTCTATTTAAAATAATTATACGAGTAATTATGTGTAATAATAATAGACTGTTGAGAAGGCGGACGTCCGGTAATCTCATCCAATAGCCCAGTTTGGTAGCCCATCCAAATTCTATTCCATATATCCTTTTAGTTTTCCATATTTTCCATAGTTCCTACGCTGTATTATATAATTATTTATATATTTATGACTTCTAAAACCATTACATTTTTCTGCCAAAATAGTTAAATAATTTTAATAATATTCATTTAAATTAAATTATTTAAAATACTTGATCCTTTCGTACTAAAATATTTTAATTTTCTAAAGATAGAAACCATTATTCGGAGACTATCTCTGAGCAATTCTCTATGGGATACTCAGAGATGGATCCCGTGCAAGGTGACTTCTCCGCGCGCCCCTTATAAGGTGGTTCCATATTAATATGTAATATGAAAATTACCAAAAGAATTTAAACTTTTGGTGCGTTATTAAACGGAAAAATTGTTAAACAACTAATAAAAGTAATTAATGGACAAGGTAAAATATGAATAACCTTCTATTTTTTTACAAAGCTATAACATAACCAAAACTCTTTACGTTTTCGAACCTAAAATAATGAAATTATTCTTTACTTCATATCTTCAAAAGACAGTCTTTAACTTTACCTAAGTTAAAGACTGTAGTTTAATAGTTGATTACATGAATTAACAATAATTTAGATATAAAAATGGAAACATTTTTGAAATCAATTACTTCAAATCTACTGCAATGTATGAAAATAAATCAGTATGTTTCAAATATACCGGTGTTTTATATTTAATGCAGCGGTGTCTTGTTTCTTTTAGTTAGTATAATGTTATTTGCTTTTTTTTTAAAAACGGAAGTCCACATATTTATTATATAATTTTAATTTTTGGAAGGCTAGGGTTTGTCACACCCGACCTTGTACACGTTGGGTTAAACAAACTCGAATCTCCTACGGGGCCTTCACGTGTTCGACACAGGTCCATAGACCATCACGCAAGCCTTCCAAAGAATTGAGCTCCTTCGAGTCCGTGAAATCCAGAGATAATAATAAAAAAATGAATTAAAATTATGAGTAATAATTTTTCATTTTTATAAATTAAAAAATTATTAATTATATATATATATATATATATATATATATATATATATATATATATATATATATATATAAATAATTAGTATAAAATATAACATAGGTATATTATTTAAATTATTAATAATGACTTGACTCTGACTTCTGCGACACTTATTTTTCTAATGTATTGACTTACCCCTCACTTTTAGTCACGCGTAAAGAAATTTTACTTCAATAAAACCTCTATATTGTACACACAAAAGAAGAAGAAAATAAAACAATGTACTTAATGCTACCATAGGTAAATGCACAAGAGGAGGCCTTATCGCTAGACACTTAAACAACGATTTCTTCCAGGCAACTTTGGGTGTAGGAAAAAGCAAAGTGTATAGCAATGCCTATGAATATTATTTCCTCCATGACCGCGGACACGCGGGCGTGTCAGTTAACGATAGATTTCTTAAAATTTTAACTAATTTCTTAGAAATTTACCTGGACGTGTTAAAAATAAGAAAAATGTTTTTCGTCCTCAGATAAGTATCAGATATTATAATTTTTAATTTTTAAAAACTTCAAATGTATAATAATATTTTAAATTTTATAATCAGGCTACAATAATTTAAGTGTTGAGTGTTGACTGTTGTCAATTGTCAGCAGTCAGTTGTCAGCAGTCAGTTGTCAGTTGTCAACTTCAAACTCGTCACTACCACTATACTGGCCAGCGTGTCGCTGTCGAGTGTCGCTGAAGCCTCAAGCTGGATAAATAAATTAATCTAAGAACTACTTTCATTGCTAAGTATAATATAATTGTTTATTTTTACTATTTACCATGGCTGAAATTGACAAATTGACGATAGGTACGTACAGGTGTTCTTTCGAATTAATAACCTTATATCATAGGTTTCTTAAAAAATATATTCTTTAAGAAAAAATCAAATACCTTAGTGTTGTATTGTATTATAGGAGAAATATATACATCTGAGAAAAAGGGTAGTGATGAAAATGGAGACGGATCCGCCGAAAACCCTTTTAAGACAATTTTACAAGCCATGCGTCACGCCGGCAAGGAACCGTTTCCCACAATATATGTGGATTCTAAAGAAGAAGGAAAAGACTTTGATGTAGTTGCGAAATCTCAGTTAAAAAAAATTCAAAAGATCTGGGTACGTGAGGTTCATAAAGCTGCGGAGAAGGCTAAAGTTGAAGATGAAAACTTGGAAAAGAGACAACAGAACATAGAAGAAGCAAAGAAAATAATTATTGAAGAGGACCCTACACTTCCAAAAGCCAAAGTTGTGAAAATAATTAAAGGTAACTTATTGTTTATTTGACAAATTTGTCAAATTTTTTAACAAAAAAATATATATAAATTTACTTATAAAAATAAAGAATATAATTTTTATATAGGTATATCGTTTCAATAAATCTATACCTATAAAAAATAAAATAACGGAAATAACTTAATAAAACAGCACAAGATATTTATCTTGTTGTGTTAGTTTTTATTTGGATCAATAGTGATGCTGCAATGCAGTATGTATATTGCATCATGATGCACTTTTACATTTAAAAAAATATATAATATGTACCATGTATTAATTATATTATTTAATTGTTATAAGTAATAAATAAATATTATTTAAAAAAATATAAATTATTTTGTCTTAAAAAAAATTTATTATAAATTTTTGGCTATTGCCTTTAAATTTAATGTTTTGGGTACTATACCCAGTATATATTTTTATTTCTAACTGAGAGCTCAAAATATATGGTGTGCTTTTTTTAAAAGTGAATGATTGTTTATTGTGTTTTCGACATTTGAAAAGTTCAAAACTGAATGTTGGTAGCATAACATTTAGGTCATGTAAGGTGTTATGAGAATGTAGTATATTAAACAATATAAAATATCTTTTGTGTTAGTTAAGGACATCTGCACAATACATTTTTACAAATACTAAAATTTAATATTAAAAAAAAATAAAATTTTTACTTTAACTTTACTTGCCTATTAAGATTTTCATAGATTTCCAATCTTTAGTAATCATAATATTATTATTTTTTTTCTGATGATAGTGACATAGGCTACTTTTTACTGCAGGAGATTATTTCATTCCCATGGGAAAATATGATATAATTCAACCCACAACAACTTATCATACCTATTTAGTCTATCTATTCCATACTAACCATTTAAACATACTGAGGGACAAAGTTGAGTTAATAGTATATTATTCTGTGATTAAATCATATAAATAAAAAAGAAAGTACACATGTTTATCCTCTATGCATTCCTAACCCCTTGATCAATATACATCTGCGAAGGTTCCTGATGCTTGTCTTTTATGTGTTCTTAAACCATTAAAGTTTAGGGACGCACCCGAGCGAAGCGAGGGTTACGTCGCTAGTTTCATATAGATCTGTCCAGCCATAAAAGCAATGGAGGAGTAACAATCATACAGATACAAACTTTTTCATATATAAAATAGTAGGTAGATATGTATAGATTTCTTTCTCTTTCATAAGCTGGAGAACATCGCGGTGAGAGGATCTGTGTGCGTGGGTGGGTGCATCGCCTGCGTCGCCAGGGCAAGGTCCTAGCCTTCCTCACGCTGCGTGATGGTACAGGCTACTTGCAATGTGTACTCCACGGCAAGCTCTGCCAAACTTATTCTGCCATGATTCTCTCCACCGAGTCCTCTGTTGCAGTGTATGGGCAGCTCGAAGTTGTGCCTGAAGGGAAGACTGTATGTATGGGTTTGGCAATCTTTTTCATATAATATTAATAATATCCTGTCTGACTTTGGCCATGACGGCCAATCACACTAATACTAGCCAACTGCGCAGGAGCTAGGAGACATTATATTTGTATAAGAGTTATAAGGTGTTGTATATATATCTGGTTTTATATAAAGGCTTCGCTCGCGTACTTAATTTATAGGTAACTAGCATTGCGCGCGGCTCCGCCCGCGTTCAGATGACCAAAAACCAAATTCTTAGGTTTTACATATTAGTATAGTCTTACATTGCAGTTTTTGTATTTTTTCTCAGAAATGAGTCATTTTGCCGCGGTAAAAAGTATCCTATATGTTGACCCGAATAATCAGCTATCATCATACCAAATTTCATCAAAATCCCTCAAGTGGTTTTTCTGTGATGCGGTAACAGACAGACAGACAAAATTTCTAAAAACTATAGATTCGGCCTCTGTATCGATAATAATGCCTACTTCAATAAGATTTTCCAAAAATATTTAATGTATTGATTCGGTTTAGTTAGAATTTTATTATATGTATAAATCTATCTATTTTATTATATGTATAATCTATGGATTGAAAGATGATGTTTTATGTAAACTTCCTCGAATAGCCAACAAAATGCAATAAGAATTTCTCAAATATGGTTGATTTTTCTAGAGATTATCGAATTTAAATAAACAATTTATAATATTAAAAAGTATTTGTTCCTCTCCAACTCCTTTAGGGATTGAATTTCCAAAAATCCTTTCTTAGCAAATGCATATTTCCTGTGGGTTATAATTGTATGTGTGTGTATGTTTATCCTCCACGTTGAAACGGCTAACGGATTTGAACGTTTATTATACAGAAAGACTAGGTTAGACCTGGAATAACGTATAAGCTCATGTTAGGCACCATAGGGGAAGTACGAGTGAAGCGAGGGTAATTCGCTAGTATGTAGATAAAAAATAATAGATAGCAGGATAGAAAGGATTTTTGTTTAATTAATTTTAATATTTGAAGTGACTATTCGCCCGATCAAAGGGTCAACGGGAAGTTTTCCTGTAGCTGACCCGTGCATCTATGGGATCTGAAGATCCACGGGAAAATTTCCCGTACTTCTCAGAATTTTTACATTTACCTACTTTACATTTACTTACCTCTCAAAAACAAATTATGTGATGTTTGTTTTCAATTTGTGGTATTTTTTTAATTTTTAGGGTGTCAATGTTGTTGTTTGATACATTTTATGTATGACATGAATTATGGAACTCGGCCGCAGGGATTGGGATGGGAGGAATTTAACATAAATGAACTTATTTTCTCACATCTAAAGATATCTCGAAGAAATCTCTTTAAGAGATTAGTTATCCTTTGTCCACTTTCTGTTACTTTATTTTGTACAACATATTTTATGGTACATATTACATTATAAAAAAAATTGTAATTGTTTTGACTTATTTTGATTGTATTCACAGGCACCTGGTGGTCATGAACTGACAGCTGACTACTGGGAGGTTATAGGATTGGCTCCCCCGGGTGGTGCCGATGCATTGCTCAATGAAGATGCCCTGCCCGATGTTCAATTGGATAATAGGTATTCAGATTAATATTTTTTGTTTGCTTGGGAAACTGTGTGAAGTGGGTTTAAATCCTTAGATAAAAATCCAAAGCCCTAGGGGATATTTTCACTGTATGAATCATTTCCAACATGATTACCACTTGTCTTACAGTGAAGGAACCCATCGTGAAGACTTTAGGAAAGTCATGTGAAATTCGCTCAGCACTTGTCCAGTGTGATGGTTTATGGTCTGATCCTCCTAATCCTATCACGCCTAAACCGCTGAACCAATTTTGATGAAATTTGGTATAGAGATAGATGGGACCTTGGACAAGGACATAGACTACATTTTGTCGCTAAAGTACACCTCATGATAGTTAATTTTTTAAGATTCCATACCCAAAGGGTAAAACGGGATCCTATTATTAAGACTCCGCTGTCCGTCCGTTTGTCTGTCCGTCTATCACCAGGCTGTATCTCATGAACCGGATAGTTAGACAGTTGAAAGTTACACAGATGACGTATTTCTGTTGCCGCTATAACAACAAATACTAAAAAACGAAATAAATATTTAAGGGAGCTCCCATATAACAAACGTGATTTCTTTGCTCGGTTTTGCTCGATATTGATAACGGCAACAGGTAGACGAAGTTGAAATATTCACAGAATATTAAGTTATTTATTTACTTCGAAAATAAATAATTAAATTAAAATAAAACAAATATTTAAGGGGACCTTTTTTACCGTTTTTATAGATAATGGTGCGGAGCCCTTCGTGCACGAGTCCAACTCGCACTTAGACGGTTTTTATCTATTTAAAAAGTATCTAGGGACGCACTCGAGCGAAACGAGAGTAAATAGCTAGTCTTAAAATTATGTATGGCATTCACATGTCTCTACCAACAGGCATATAATGCTCCGAGGTGAGAACACTACCAAAGTGTTGCGAGCTCGAGCGGCGGTCACGCGCGCCTTCAGGGAGCACTTCGAGGGCCGCCTCTATACTGAGGTTACCCCTCCAACGCTAGTGCAGACACAGTGCGAGGGAGGTTCTACGCTGTTCAAGTTTGATTATTTTGGGTAAGTTCCAGTGGCGAAGGATGAAATTTTAGCAGAAGTAAGCCATTCCAAAATAAAAAATCTTATTGAAATTGTCATTATTATGGATACAGAGGTCGAATCTATAGTTTTTAGAAATTCTGTCTGTCTGTAAACGTATCATGAAAAAATCACTGGACAGATTTTGATAAAATTTTGTATGATGATAGCTGGTTATCCGGGCCAACATTTAGGATACTTTTTACTGCGGCAAAATGTCTCATCTCTGAGAAATCTATACTAAACGTTAAATCGTAACTAGGGACGAACCCGAGTGGAGCGAGTGTGAGTCGCTAATATACATATAAATCTTACAAATAAAGCTTTAAGTCGATGATATGTGTATCATTAGGCAGGAGGCGTACCTGACGCAGAGCTCGCAGCTGTACCTGGAGACGTGCCTGGCGGCGCTGGGCGACGTGTACTGCATCGCGCAGTCCTACAGGGCGGAGCAGTCGCGCACACGGCGACATCTCGCCGAGTGAGTATTAATTTGTCTTTAATCTATACTAATATTATAAACAGGTAAAGTTTGTGAGTTTGTGACGTTGTAGGGGGTAATCTCTGGATCTACTGAACATGGGAAGGACATAGGATCCTTAGTTCTAGATCCTCGATACTTTTTATTCCGGAAATCATCCTTTAAGGGGATGAAAATGGCGAACCGGTTCATTGGAAAAAGAGAATAAAAAAGTACTAGATAATGGAATAATCTCATAATGATATTCAATCAGTTATTGTATCTCTTTATCTTAATCATTGTATACCTTTGTATACAGATACAGCCACGTAGAAGCTGAATGCCCCTTCATTAGCTTCGAAGACTTGCTGGACAGGATAGAGGATCTGGTGGTGGATGTAGTGGACCGAGTGCTGGCCTCTCCAGATGGACATCTCATATATGAACTGAACCCCAAGTTTAAGGTTTATAAACTATTTATATTACCATACAAAATATGAGTAAACGTGTAAACAATGGTTTTCGAAATAAGTTTTTTTTTGGTCATTTTGTGGTTATCTGCCGATGTATAGAGGGTATTATTAAAATTTTTATAACGAAATCAATCTATGCACATAATATAATTCTAACAGATTTGAATCTGTACATTAATTTTTTTTTTTGGAAAATCTTATTGAAATAGTCATTAATATCGATACAGAGGCCGAATCTATAGTTTTTAGAATTTTCGTCTGTGTGTCTGTATGTGACCGCATCACGAGAAAACCACTGGACAGATTTTCATGAAATTTGGTATAATGATAGCTGGTTACCTGGGTCCAACATTTGTGATACTTTTTACTGCGGGAAAATGTTCCTGAAACATATATAATAACCGCTAGAATGTATTGATGTATAATATATAAATAATAATATGTATCTATAAAATATAGAGATAAATAAGTTGAATTATTGTTCTTTTTCAGAAACCAGAGAAACCATTCAAACGTATGCCATACACCGAAGCCATCGAGTACTTACGGGCCAATAACATTACGAAGGATGATGGCAGTTTCTATGAGTTTGGAGAGGTAAGATCTATGTCGATATGTATAAATTACAGTATTTTTAATATTATAGAGTTACTTCGATGTTATAAAATGAGTTATAAAACGAAAAAAAATTTATTGGACCAGTAGATCCAGAGATTAGCGCATTCAAATAAACAAACTCTACAGCTTTGTATATTAGTAAGTATAAGTATAGATAAATAAGTAACCTATAATAATATTATAAAAAGGCAGAGTTTGTTTCTTTGTTTGTTTGAACGCGCTTATCTCAGCAACTACTAATCCGATTTGAAAAATTATTTTTGCATTAGATAGCCCGTTTATCGAGGAAGACTTATATATATTATATAGTCTACCTATTCCATACTAACCGTTAAAACTTATCTAGGGGACGAACAAGAGCGAAGCGAGGGTGAGTCACTAGTTTTAAATAGAGAGCCGGGAGAAAAGTTAAGTTTCGAATATTTTGCTGTATTGCATTTGAAACTAAATATAGTGTCAAATATTACTGTAAATCTTAAAGTATTAGTTTGATTTGAAAAAACTCATTTAAGGATTCGTCGTTATACATCAAAGCAAAATAGTTAATACAGGCCTCCGTTTTGAGGAGCCTTGTTTGAAAGCTTTATGTAGCTTTAAGCTTTAGTGATTTGAAATATGTAATAATAACTAGGGACTTACCCTCACTTCTCTCGGGTATCCTTATAAGCCTTAAGTAGCCCATGTGGTACTCCATATAAGTATATTATAGTCCATGTGCACATTAAATTTCATCTAAATCCATTCAAATGTTACAGAGAATTTACAAACACACACACAAACACACATACAAATTTTCACAACTTTAAAAATAAATATGTTTGGACATTAACACACAGCACTGTCTAGTTCCATGGTAAGCGACGAGGCTTGTGTTATGGATACCAGATAGTTGATACACTACACATAATATATGTATAACTTTAAATACATACATAATATAAATATAAACACCCATGACTAGAGTACAAACATTCGTGCTCGTCACGCAAATAAATGCCCCCCAGCGGAACTCGAATCCGCGACCGCTGGCACAACAAATATGATCACTACTAACTGAGCCAAACGTGTCGTCAATAATCCGTTTGTATCCCAGGATATACCAGAAGGTCCTGAACGTAAGATGACCGATGCCATCGGTGTGCCGATACTTCTATGCAAGTTCCCAGCTGAGATCAAGTCGTTCTACATGTACCGTTGTCCTGAGGACAAGAGGCTGACCGAGTCTGTCGATCTGTTGATGCCGGGTGTTGGGGAGATTGTTGGTGGCTCTATGAGGATGTGGGATCATGAAGAGCTGATGGAAGGTGAGTTGGACCGAGTTTAGATAGTAATGTCCTCGTGACCGGTAGACGTGGTGGCCAATCTCACTGAGACTAGCCAACTGTAGAAGATATTGTAGGGTACAAGTTTATTGTCAAAGTTCGATGATATGATAAGTGAGTTAAGGTACAAGAGCGATGGCTTTACGTACTCTACACTAAATTAGTAGGCCCGACCGGCTCGGGAATCGAACCCAGGACTTCTGCATTTGCAGTCGTTCATAGCTAGTACCAGACCCACAATATTGTTAAGACACTCAGGCTAAATGCAGACAAGCAAGCTTTGTCTCTAGAGCTATTCTGCTCATTACGCCAAGAATCCTCATTAGATCTTCAACAAATTTTCATGAGACCAACTTAAAGTTACTACCTTTCAATCCATCCAAGAACCATCGAATCCGGATCTCTTAAGGCGGAGATATCCAGTAGCCCCCTTTTTGGAGGAAATACGCCTCTAATCAAAAATCTCCGACGACAAAAAAATCTATAAATTCGTAAAACCTGTATACCAAGTTGCGTCCAGATCGGTTGTAAAATACGACCTGTAGTGAAGCACCAACAAATTGACAGACAACAAATTTTGAAAGACTTGAAGCAAAGAAGCTTCGCTCGCTCGATCAATAAATAAACACATATAATATTTTCAGGCTATAAACGGGAGAACATCGATCCTACACCCTACTACTGGTATACCGACCAGCGTCGTTTCGGATCTGTACCACATGGTGGCTATGGACTAGGACTGGAACGTTTTCTTTGCTGGCTGCTGGACCGCTACCACATTCGTGAAGTCTGCCTCTATCCACGATTCCTAGATCGTTGCACCCCCTAAATATCCTAAATGTATCCTAAACACCCTAAAACATACTGCCACAGTATAATAATCCATACAGTAGTCCATCCGCCCAATTTTTTTAACTTGTTACTTTTTTAGATTTACGGCGAATATTTGATTATTTTAAATAAAACGTATCTTTTTGGATTTTTTCGCGGAATCATTTTGATATTTTGATTCCGATTTTTCTTAATTTTTTTAACATTTTAAAATTACATTGTAGATCAATGATATTGCTTGAATAATTAAAATTTTTGATTTTCTCTATGTTTATAAATATAATAATAATAAGATTACTGATATTAGTTTAAGAAAAATAAGATTACTGATATTAGTTTAAGAATAATTAGTTTAAGAAAAATTGTTTTGTTTAAAATGCAAGGGTTGTCAAATATCAATTTTCATGGCGGTTTCGATTCAAGCAATTAAAGTTATACTCGACAACCCTAAAGTTGTTTCCCGACTTGCCATGTAAAAGTAAGTATGACAGTCGGGTGCGTTTCAACCATAGGCGCAGAGAATGGACTGAGCAATATTCTCATGAAATTGTTCACTAGAAAAAGAGAAAGCGAACTTACGGCCAATACACGTCTTGTACTCTAATTTGAATTTATAAATGGAATTAAAAAAAAAATGTAATATTATAATGGAATGTAACATGGTTATAAATACCTATCTTCTTTTCGTATTTCAATTAACACAGAAGACTTCTGGCTGTATATTCATTATTGTCTGTTGCTTTTCCGCCATTTTTAGCCGACGGCTGGCAAAGAGACACTCAATTCACTCTATCTCTTTCACTTCGCACGACACTTACTAAATGCCTTCGTTAAACCACTGTATGGATAAGTAGACTGTGATACTACACATAATACTATATGTACTGGCATTTTCCAACATTCAGCAACATCTTGATATGATTCTGTGATCAACGAATTTGTTTTGCATTTAAACATAAAAGTTTGTAGTGGAGTTTATTATTATCAAAAAGCTAGTAAAGTTGAATTTTTTTGTATATTATTTATTTCGCTTCCATTTTTTTGTATATTGTACTTTTCACTTAATAAAATGTTGATCAGTAATTTTTTTCTTTATTTATAATAATTTAGAAACTAAGTATAACTAACTCCTTTTTAGGTGAATATGATATTATGAAAGAGTTTTTAGTGACGCAGAAGAACGTTGATTATTTCTTCTTTATACAAGTTGTGGCACGGGAATTCCCTTACTAAAAAAAATATACAACAAAAAGTATTGGATATATCGTTTCAATATATTTCTTTAATAGCAGTACATATAAAGTGTTTTTTAATTGCTTTTCGACAATGATATCTTGAAGGTGACGATAGTTATGCTCAGTACATTGGGAGAGTCGAAATCTACAGTTTTGGTCCTTTTTGTCCAGCATTTCTACGTCGATCATGGCGATATGTATTGTATTGTATTCAGCCCTTTTTGACGTCCCACTGCTGGGCACGGGCCTCCCTTCAATAAGAGGGGGATCAGGTCATAGTCCACTACGCTGGCCAAATGCGGGTTGGCAGACTTCACATGTCTTTCGAAAACTTTCTAGGTTCTCTCAGACATGCAGGTTTCCTCACGATTTTTTCCTTCAGCGTAAGGCAAGCGGTAATCATGTTAGAAATGATTCGCACATGAAAATATCAGAGGTGCGAGGCCCAGGATTTGAACCCGCTTCACTCGGTTTCCCAAGCGAGCGCGTTACCACTGGGCTACCACTGCCTTATGGCGATAGCAGCAAAAATATTGTTCGTTTTCAGACGATTGGTATACACCAAAGATTTAAGACATCCACATAAAAAAGAAATCACGGTGCTAAATCTGGCAAGCATGCTGGCCACTCGAAATCACCCCTAAAAGAGATAAAACTCTCGAAATAGTGCGAACACTTCCCCAAAAGTACAAAGCAAAAGAGTTCACAATGCAAGAGACATAAAAAGTAGTGTCAGCAGTGGCGCTGTCTTGCTAGAACCACACATCCCCCACATTCATTTCTTCAAGTTCAGAAAGAAAAAAATATCACCATCTTAAAATAACGATCAGAAGCGACTGTAACCGCCTTATTATTATCTTCAAAAAAAACTATCGTCCAATAATGCTGATTCTGGATAACGCGCACCAAACAGTCGTTTTGCATCTGGGTGTCTCGCATAAAGTTTTCGGGGATTTGTGTCACTTCAATATCGTAATTTTTGTTTATTCACGTATCTCGACAGATGAAAATGTGCCTCGGCGCTGAAGAACACAAGGGTATCATGCGACGAATTGTAAACAAAAGCTCACGTTTCCGTGTAATAAAATCGCGTGGGTTAAGTTTTTACATCACCGCCAGGGAAGTCGAAAAGTAGCTGCATGTTTATATTTGCATATATGATGTATCAAGTAAATCATAATAAAGTACGTAATTTTAAAGCTGCGTTAGAGTTCATTCCGCACGGCAGCTTTATTTTAAAACAATTGTCAGCCATATAAACACCCTATTTGGTAGACACCGTAGGAGACATTTTGTGGTTGAATAAGTAGAAGTATGCACTGATACGGGCATTTCATTAATTTATAAAATATATAATGTACTGGCGACTTACCCTCAGAGGCGGCCTTAGGAGGTGGCAAGCAGGGCAACCGCCCGGGGCCTCGCTCTTGTAGGGGCCTCGCGCCTTCGCACAACAACCCAAGTGTATCAGAATCTCCTGCCTTACGCCGGACATTACAAAACCCACATCGCGCCAGTACAAGCATGTAGCGTTTAATTCAATAAGCTATTAATATTAAATTTTACGTTATTATAGTAATTACAGTAAAGAGTGAATTAGTAAAAAAAATGCGTACAACTGCTTGTAATTTTTTAATTAATTTTATGTTCAAAAATATTTTCTAAATGAGTTCGCGCGATTGTGATCCCAGTAGAAAAATGGAGTTTGGTAGTTCAAAAAGGCAACAAGCCATCAAAAGAAAGAAAAAGGCAGGTAGACGAAAATCTGTATGGGTCTCTATATAAATATATAAAAGGTGATGGTCAAGTAGCTTCTAAGTCCTTAAGACCTTTCAGTGACTAAAAGTGACATGTTATTGCATTCTAAGCCTAACCCAGCTGAAATAATTTTTTCGACATCGTCTGGGATGCCGCTGCTACCTAGCGAAGATAATAGTAAGTAAACAACATCATTGTTACTCCACCGCCGCCGCCGTCGTTAACACTATCCAGCCAGAAATACTTATCTAAATCTATATCTACATTCATGCGAATTTGGAGGCGGTATTGAAAATCTGAATACTTAAAATGACAGATGCAGACCGAATTGAGATTTCATCGAAAGATCCAATCCGCGCTAAGACAGATTTTTTTTTCCGTAAACGATAGTGGACGGCGATTCAGTGAATAGGTATCATTACAATAAAATATTAGCTTATGGCGAAAAATTGGACAAGCACTGGATGATTTATTCACAAACAAAACATGCCATTTACTTCTTCTGTCGATTGTTCAGAATAGAATATAAGGAATTGGGTCCAGTGCAGAACTTTGCAATTGGAAACACTTGGGTAAATATTTAAAGTTTCACGACTTCGGCTGCACAAAGAGTATATGTTGAAACGGTTAAATTTAGAGAACGGGTTGTGAATGGATTATTAAATTTAGAGAACGGATTAAAAAGCTGTACAACTATTGACTTTTAGCCCAGAGGCTTTTCTTCATTGGCCGCCCAGAGTGAAGCGCAAGAGCCAAGTCCTTAAAAGGGTAGAAGTTCTCAATCTGTAAAGTAACGGGGAAACCCACGAGCACTTGCGATGGTGAAACCGCACACACTGCACACTTCTCGAACTCTTTTTTTCAATACTACACTTATTGCCTTAGTCTTAGAAGAAAGTGCAAAATGGAAATCAATCTCAGCACAATAAATTGTACCGGATATAGTGATGACATTTATTTATTTTACAACGTAAATAAATTTCTAATTACATTAAGTTTTAGCTAATCTCTAAGTTAGTCGTGCATCTACGACGAATATATAGAAAATATAACAATGAAAAAATATTTACAGAGTGCTTTCAAGGCAATGGGTACAAATAATTTAATATGCCTCAATACAAAGTCTGATACGTGTTTTATTTGCCTTTCATTTTATTGACTTAGACTAGTTATAGGTAAATCTAGATTTAGAATATAAATGTTTGATTATTATTACCGATAGTTGGTAAATTTATTGTAAGTACATATGTAGACTAAAATGGCGTGGACCTAAATAGTGGGTATATCGCATACATATTTTATAATTCATCATTATACAAACGGCGCCATCTACTTTGTAAAATGGTGAAGGTGAATTAATGATACTTCTCTACATACTTTATTTTGCCGAAATATGTAGTCATTATTTACAAATAAATAAAATGTTATAAAATCAATTAATTTACAAAACGATATCTTCCATTTCTGACATCTCAAATGCTTTATGATATGAGATCCTAATCTTTGTGGTGATCCCGTCAGTCTTATTCCATGCGAAATATATATATTTTTTAAAATAAAACATATTAACATACACGACCAGGGGGGTTGTCACCAAAAATTTGCTCAATGTTATTTGTAATTTAAAAAAAAAATGAAATGAAACTTCTTTAGAATCGTTGTGATTTAAAACTCGATGAAACGGAACTACAACACTAAAAAGAGACAAACACATAAATATATAGGATTAAAACGGCGAGTGAATGAAATATAATAGGTACATTGCCATGATAACCGTTGTTATTGTCTGACAAATATAAAATACTATATTCTTTCCGTATATGATATTCTATAAATATATGATTGTAATATGTCTAGCATGCCTTATTTAATTATTGATTTGTTTTAATTTAATTGCGATATTTGCCAAAAAAGGTTTAATTTTAATATTTGAGATAGAAAATACAGGAAGTGACAAATATTAAAATTAATTACTGAATAATATGTAATGTATATTTATGTCAAATAAAATGTTAAATGACTTTTAAACTTGGTAAAAATATAAAAAAAAAATAAACCTTACAATCATCCTACACCTGATATTCTATATTCATCTCATTCTCTCGTAGGTGAATTTTCTGAACTTTTACTTCTACCGTGATTAAATTGCACACACGCACATTTTTTTTTAAAAGTATAAGAACCCTTTTCCTGTGATAAATTAGTACCTATCAATCGGAAGTAAATAGACTTGTTGAAAATGCCATCCTACTGTTGGCCGCCTTTTTCGAATCCACATTACCTGATATCCAGGAATAAACAGGTAAATTGAAGTACCTAGTTAATTTGCTTGTATCGGATCGTATTTTCCGAAACCAACCAAGTATCAAAATGTAGATAAATATTTTATTATAATATTAATGATATAGAATTGTTGTGCGAAAACATCTCCAGACCTAGAGGTTTTTTTAATTAAAAATAGCATGGAGCCATTTTTTGGCAACAACCTCCCTGGGTCGAGTTTGTTTATACGTTTTATGGTTTACGAAATAAATTTCACCTGGAAAAAGAGTGCGAGGTCCACCACATAGTTCGGGATCTTATTGGACTATTAAAGCAAACGTGTTGATTTACTGCAGCATCCCAAACATGGAGAACAAAAAGTCTAAAGACAAGGCATCATGTGTAGTTGTCGTAGACTAAACAAAAATAAAAAAAACACACAGACAGAGGTACAAAAGCAAATAATATAAAATATAGCCCCATATGTTATTTAGAATTTATTTAAATTAATCTACTTTATCTTATAATACTGTATATTTACATACTGCTTCATAGTACATTATTAATAAAGTTTGATTATGATAACCATACTAGTGTACATCAGAACTATGGAGGGTAGAGGGGAGGCGTCTGTGTATGAAAAAATGTCCATCAAAACGCGTTTAATAAGAGTGGTGCTGCTCCAAAAGCAGAGTAAGATAGAGAAATAAACAAAGATGGTTATATTAACCAAATTATTTTAGGCTACGTAAATAGGTTGAGGTTTTGTATATTGGTATTTCACATTTCATTTCACTACTTTAGTAATAATCTTTTTTTAATTTTTGAACTCAGCACACTTCACTCCATCTACAACAGCTAAATTCATATCATAGTTTTTCGCACGCCAGTGGCATCTATTTTCAGCATACAGCTGGACACCTTTTCAACTTCCCTCCCATATAAGACGGTTCTCCTTACCTCTACCCTCCATAATAAGAACTAATCAGCAAACGTTCTTGCAAGTTTATCGACAACAATTCGAGTCCGTTCGGAAATGTACTGATCTATTTTTCCCAGAACTTTCACGAAATAAAGCATGTGCTGTACGCCCTTTTTAAATTTCTCCATTCTTTCAGCACTAGATTCTTCTTCATATCTGAGTCTTGGGAAAGGCATTGGTGATCCAACTTTCGGTGCCCTGAAAGAACTATGAATGCTTGGTTTCAACTTTGGTACGTTTAAACCGGGTACTCTAAGTCTAGGGGGCTTTAACTTTGGTAATAATTTTGGAATGAAACTACTAGGTGGAGCAACAGCCACTGGTGCTGTTGTATCACCTTGCCCATCCTGGTCAAAATCTGGCTCGATGATGAACTGCCCATCTTTCACAGCCTGAGGGATGGCTCGATGGATCAGATTGCAAAATGAATTAACGTCAAAGCGTGAATTACTTTTCAATAATTCAGCTGACCTGCTTCTAGATATCTGTGCTGGATCCTGGAAATATAATATACGAAATTTAAGTAAAAATATTTAAATTGAAAATTTATTTTTAGGTTAAATATGTACTAAATAACCAAACCATCAAAATATAAAATAAAACCACGACAAAATCCGAAAAGATTTTCATTAAAATATTGGCATTAATCTACGAAAGTATTATTGTAATTTATTGATGTATAGCACAAATTAACGGATTCTAATATTTCAGATTGCTTTAGAATACAAATAAGGAAATTTAAATAAACGTTTTAATCTATTGTAGTGTAAACTTATCAAATAAAAGAAATCTTTATTAAGAACTAGCGATTCACCCTCGCTTCGCTTGGGCTCGTTCCTAGGTACCTGTACGTTTTAACGATAAGTATAGAATAGACTATATATACATATATGTACAATGTACATACATAGGTATAGAAAAGTAGGTAAGTACTATAAAAAATAAAATGGATATATATATATATATATATATATATATATATATATATATATATATATATATATCCCTTACTTAAGAAATGATTGATTTTCCATTGAATCTTCCACCCCCCCTTGGGTGACCCTTATATATAATGTTTTTCGGGATGAAAACTATCCTATGTCATAATATATTTCCATACCAAATTTCATCTAAATCGGTTCAGTGGATTAGGCGTGAAAAAGTGACAGACATACAGACAGACGAAGTTTAATATTACTTTCGCATTTAATATTAGTATGGATATATAAAGCTGGCTTTTTAGTGGTATATCATTATCGGCTTGGGCTAAACATTGATAAGGCAGGCAGTGAGTCGCTACATTGCCTTTAATATAACAATATATAATAAAAATAGTTATTGCGAGTGTTCCTTAGGAGATAGATATTTGTATATGCTCGACTTGGGGGCACTGCCTTGCCCCCCGATCTACTACGGAATTTTCTGTAGACCTTTTTAAGGCCTTCAATTTTCTAGTAGGTACATTGTTTTAATTTATCTCTTAAGGTTTACCCAGCGTTAGCCATATAAATTTCTATGGACAACTCAATAGTTACTGTGTTTTGTCCTTTAGGAATAGAGTAAAAGGTATCCTAAATGTTGACCCGAATAATAAGTTATCACTTCGCCAAATTTCATTGAAATCGGTTCATTACTTTTTGCGTGAAACGCGCACACACAAACAGAAATACAGGCAAACACAAACAGACAAAAATTATAATAACTATTGTTTTGGAGTACATATTGTGTACATAATACGTTACAGTCATTATTTTTAAAAAATATTCCATGTAGAGATGTCGCTAAGTCACTGCTTTATTATAGTATAGATTAGGATTTATTATTATGAGATATTAATAATATACATATAAACAATTCCCCCCGCCTTAAATAAAGGGAATGCACGCAATATTAGTAGGTAATACCGGTCAAATACATATAAGACCATTCAGTTGCTTCGGTAGTCTAGTGTAGAGTCAGAGAGTAGCGTCCTGGATTCGAGTCCTGGGCTAGACCAAGTATTAGATGTTTTGTAACAGCAGGTTACTGTGAATTTCTTGACAAAATATAGATAGATATACTAGCATTGCCCGCGGCTCTGCCCGCGTTCGGATGACCAAAAACCAAATTCTTAGGTTTTACATATTAGTATACTCTTACATTGCAGTTTTTGTATTTTTTCTCAGAAATAAGAGATTTCCCGCGGTAAAAAGTGTCCTATATGTTGATCCGCATAACCAGCTATCACCATACCAAAATTCATCAAAATCCCCCCAATAGTTTTTCTGTGATGCGGTTACAGACAGACAAAAATTCTAAAAACTATACATTCGGCCTCTCTATCCATAATAATGTTTATTTCAATCAGATTTTCCAAAAAATATTTAATATCTTTGGATAGTTGGTTTTGTTTACCCCCGTGCCACGGAGATCACGTAAAGCTATCGATTCTGTGCCTGATCTCCACCAGTGTCACTCTTATATACACTATCACTATTACATACACTAATGTTATAGAAGCCGTATTTATGAATTTGAAGGTACATACATAATATGTCGATGTTAAGTCTGAATTAGCTATTAAATTCTGAAAAATCTTTCAATAGTCTTTTATCCCAATCTAGTATTGGCGTTTGCCCGCAGTTCTGCTTATACAATTTATGTATGTGTAATTGCTCTGCTCTAAAGAGTTGTAAAAATAAAAATACTTATTACTTTTATATTTATCTTAAAATAACATTAGTACTATGGATTAATTAAAAAAAAATCTTTCGTATTTAGTGTATTCTTGAAAGTTCATTGACAATGATAATGCTATACTAAGACAATATAAGCCCATATGCCAAGTTTTACTAAACCGGCACATTTTCTTACAATATGAAATCTATTAGCCATAAATTCTCTAGCGAACCTATGTTGAAGTAAAATTATTATAATTTGATACTAAAAAATAATCATATCCCTCGCACACGTGACAAAAACTGTCAGACATTGAGTTTTAGTAATGAAATCAAAATGTAATGCAACTTTTATTTCAATAAATAAACAATTAAAATATGCGCACCTCATCAGATCCACAGTCAATTGTCACTCGTAATGGAGGAGGAGCACTCTGCACTAGCTCTACCTGCAATTTAATCCATTCACTTTAAATTTACTTTTTCACTTTAACAATATTCTTTTTATTAAGGAATATATATGTTATCAAGAAAATATACTGTTTTCCAAACGTTAAACCACAAAACACTGCACTATTGATAGAAAATAAGTTATTGACTCGTATAGCTAAGATTCTCAAATATTTTTGATGCTAATGAATTCTCATCTACATGTGCTGGTGTGATGAAGAAATACCAACCAAAAGTAAAGCGGCTAACGCCACGTACCGAGACATGCTAGTCGTGTCAAGTTTACATTTAACTCGCTTGCCTCAAAAGAGTCACGTACATAGTTAAAATTGTAGGATCAGCGTTCTTGGAGACAATCGTGCTGGGTGAATCCAATAAATGATTAATGTTTATGTATTAATATTTAATTATATATTTTTCTAAGAAAAAGTATATTAGAAATACAAAAAATTATATAGAAATGAACTGAATATTATACAGAAATTTATATAGAATAAAGATTCATTTTTGTTGTTTTTAATTCCGCGGTTACCTACTGTTTGCTGATCTGCTTGTTTAAATACGTAAGAATCTAGAAGAAATGGATGTTTATTTCAATTAGCCATATACATATGTTATATTCCCATGTAACAATGGGAATTTCTAGAAGATATGTAGAATAAAAAAGTTTAATTGTACATATCTTATAAGCATTGAAATCCATCTAGTCGAGTAAAAGACCAACAGAAAATTCCTTTTCATCAAAGTATATGTACCTGTATTTATTTTAAACTATAAAATGTTTAACCTTGACCTTATATGGTATAAGATTGTAAAACAGTTTTCCCATAAAATATTCAAATTCTCAATACAATCGACGAATTTGTACAAATTCCAAAAATAAAACAGATTTGCCCAGGTTGATATACGAAAGCTGAGGTCATCAAGGCTGAATACATTCAGTAGTGACTTATCTATCTTACGTGATACCAAAATATGTAAATTGTGAGTAAACGATGCAGTGGTTTACCAACGGTTGTTACGCGGGCGCACTAGTTTTGTATCTCATTGCGAAGTATTACTTTGAGAATGAATGTAAGAAGAGGCTTGGTATGGACCTGCCTGGTGCTGCTTGCTGTAAGCATTGTACAGGTATGTCTCTATTAAATAAATTTGACCCTTGGTTGTGTGGTCTGCTACGGCAGGATAGCCGCCGGGGCGTCGTGGTTGAGTGCGTAAGCGATCCTGCGACGCGACGCCCCAACAAGACGGGGGAGGTTCTGTTAGGTTTTAGTGGTTAGTACTGGCTTTTCTAGCTAGAGAGTTCTACACAATCTGTATGTACTATACAGGTGGTATACATAAAAGGCATTTCCCAACATTTTTTTTTTTTATATATATATATATATATATATATATATATATATATATATATAAAAAAATAGTTATATAAAACATCCTATAATAAAAATTTAAAAAAGTGTCCCGAAGTTAATAACATTTTTTGTTTAATTTTTTTTTTAATTTAAGAGTATTCAAGTGGAAAGCTTAATGTTTATAGTGGAATTTTATTATATTTAATTTTATATATATATATATATATATATATATATATATATATATATATATATATATATATATATATATAAATAATACACTATAAGTTCAAGACCTATTTACTATTGAAACCGAATTTGTGTTTTTGTTGGCATAGTTATTACCGCTATTCAAAGACGTCATTTTTTTCGTAAAAAATAAAATATAATAAAAATAAAAAAATAAAAACACTTTCATCTAAATCTTACAATAAAATTACATGAATTTGTTTTTATTTAAGTCTGCTTTATTCTATTTTTAACTTAGGCATAACAAAATTATGTGTATTTGGATGCAGATTACGACGTCGTAGACTCTACCCAAGAGCATATTATGGCATATTAGTCAACTATGGGAATATATTATTTATCAATTATAAGAAATATATTATATATATTATACAAAAAAAATAATAATCAGACGACATGTTGAGCTCAGTTTGTAGTGACCCTACTTGCGGTGCCAGCGGTCGCGGGTTCGGGTCCCGCTGGGGCATTCATTTGTGTGATGAGCACGAATGTTTGTACTCTACTCATGGGTGTTTATATTTATAATATGTATGTATTTAAAGTTATATATGTGTAGTATCAGCTATCTGGTATCCATAACACAAGCCTCGAGGCTTACCATGGAACTAGATGGCGCTGTGTGTTAATGTCGCAACATATTTATTTATTTATTATAATTTATTTTGTTTTCATAAAGCATTTGTACATTATTTTATTTAATATATCAGTCTTTTTCAATTATTTCGGATCTCACACCGCTTAATTAGTATGTTTGTTTTGGCTATATATGTATTTCTTTTATCAGGCTTTATTGATCAGGCAACAAATATTATACAGATGTCCCTAATAGTTATATTCATAATTTTTTTTTTCAGGCCAGTATATTAACAAAGAAATCGCTGCTAACTCCAATGAGACAATCGTGTTTCACATGCAAGGCGGAAGACAGGCCGATGGCGTGGCCGCTCATATCTCAGCTCGTGAAGCTCAAGGATACATTGATGAAAGCTGTCAATGTACTAACGGACAAATTTAAGAGCAAAAATCTAATATAAATAGTTTAAGTATTTAAAAAGAAATATCATGAACTACTGCAGTTGGTATCTGAAAGTGACAAAGGTTTCAAGTGAAACACAAATATATAAAAGTGTTTTTTCATGTTGTAGATATATAAATCTTTATAAAATTTTACTGTGTAAATTGTAAGAGATATTTTTTTTTTAATTTTATTAAATAATTTTAAATTAGTAAATTGTTTATTATGTCTAACTTCCTGTTAAAAATGAGAATAATCAAATGTTATATTTAGTGAAGTATTTTAATTATTGTTTCTTACTTCACAATATAACCGCTCGACGGATTTGAGTGAAATTAAGAATGGAGACAGTTTATACAGAGCGAACAGACACAGTAAAAAATTAGTAAATTCTAAGTTAATCGAATGGATCGGATGTATCGTATGAAATTTAATCTGAATAGTTCTTGGGGTTATACCATAAAAAATGGTTAAAAACTTATTACAAGTTATAAGTTATTGCTCTTTATTGATTAGGTACGAGAATATTTAATAGTCGTGCATACGGTAACCTGGACCTGCCTTGCTTATCAGAATAACTACAGCTTTTTTTAAAAAAATGGTTATATTAAGTATACAAATGTAAGTTTATTTATGGTTTATGTTATTGTAAAAAATACTAGTGGATGAATCAGAGCAAAGCAAGGATCCGTGTTTATTATTGGTAAATAAAGGAAAATAAAACGAAAAGATATAACATAAATATAGATTAATATAAAAAAAACACCTTATAGTAAAAGTTTCTTAAATCGTAAAAATTCTGGTGTGGTCAAAGATCCAGATTTTTTTAATTTCAATAATTTTTCCAAGATGTGCTTCTTTGTTTTTGGTTTCGGTGCAGGAACTTTCACTGGTTTTAACTCCGAGCCTAAAGCTTTTTGTAACTTTATTTTACTTAATATTGGAATACGAAGAGGCCTCATTAATTTAGTCAGACTAGGTAATTTTGGTGGTAAAATAGGCAAAATTGGTAACAAGGGTAATTTCGGTAATCTGGGTATTGGTATTAAAGGTAAGAGAGGTAATTTAGGTAACCTGGGTAGTTTACGCAATTTTTTAGACCGTATTGCTGATTTTATACGTGATTTAAGTTTTGCTTTCATTACCGGCGATTTGGAAGAGAGTTTGAGTGAGGGTAAAGACGTGGGTAACTTAAGTGGTCTTGACACTCCAGGCTTTATATTGATAGTGACAGGGGCATGGTGAGAATTTTTCTTTATTATCAAAGGATTCGAATTTCGTCTGAAATCACCAGATAAAAGGCCGAGGTTCAAGCTGCTGGAATATTGTATCTGCAAGAAAGTTTAATATTCAATAAATAACTCATTAAACGCACTTACAAATTTCTGTACCTAAATCCTAGTAACATTTTTATTTCATATATTTTTATTTTTTATGTTAATCTCATCTAAATAAGAAGTAATTAGTTTTTTTATGGTTAGCTATGTATGTTTCTCAATAAATATCAATCAGTCTATTCTTTTGTTCTTTTTTTTTAAATGAATCCTTTTTTATTATTTTTTCATTCAACATCAAAATGAGCAATAACTGTAAACCATATTTGTATTTTAACACGAAAATTAAAAGAATATACATTTGTATATACAGGGTCATTTTTAATTTACTTAAAACCTTTTGGGAATATACTATTTACATCATAACAACAACATCTGTAACAAGAAAAAATAATATTTCTTAAATTTTTATTTTCATACAAAAATAAAAATATTTTTTTGCACCTTCTAAACTTTAAGTTCTAGCATCTGGCCAAGTTTGAATGAGTAAGCGCGGCTTCTTACAACCCTCCACCCCTCCCCCTCCACCGGACACGCACTTTCTTTTGCTAATGCTGGACTATTTCCGTTTAAAAGGTGCAATAAAAATATTTTTAATTTTGTTAAATTTAAGATACATTTTTTTTCTTACAGATGTTGTTGTTATGTTGTAAATAGTGTATTCTTTAAACCAGTAATACCTATTTCAAATAAATTGTGTGCGGCAATTTTCAACAGTCAAGAAAGCAAAAGCAGTTTTTAAATTAATTAAATAAACTATCAAATATCCATTCCCAGATTCGTAGATACTTTAGTATATAGAAACAATTGTATTAAAAGAATTATTGAAATGGCCGCTTTAATTGCAATTGAAGGAAAAATTAGAAATAAACAAATATTGCTACTAAAAAAAGAGTACTTACAAAAGTTAAAATCCAAATAAATTGAAAATAAATAATTAATTTAACAGTCATTTTACATAAAACTGTGAGTCCGCATTGACTTAAACACGGTTAAAAATAAACTGCTCTCAGCGATACAAGTTACATTATCTTCAGATATGGTTATGATTAATCACGTGATGCAACAGTTAAATACTGAGCTCGGCTTCCACTGTACACATTTAGTGAATTTCGTCTTTACTGACGATACTTTGAAATATTGACAGTGTTTAAAAAATTATAAAAATTAATTATTAAGTCCTTTATCAAGAATATTTATTTGGGGCGTAATAATTCAAGTGCTTTTCCTTAAGTTTCTTTGAATTATAATATCGCAAAATAACTAGGCTATTCTTATAACACAATTAAATTAATTTTCTAATAGGATCGTTGATTTTGAATGCATATTTTAAACCGCATCTCTTAATAGAATATTGTTAGAAGCAAAGGAAAAACAGTTTTTGCGTTATTTATAAGTTTTTTAATGATAACATATTTCATAAAATAAGTGATAATTTATTTGCCTGATAAAACTTAAATTTGAATGATGAAATAAAAAATCAATTATCAACACGTTTCATCTTATCATATGAAAATTTAGTCATTGAGATATCTCTGTAAGCAATCACGTCTGAGAAGTTTCAATATCAACTCCTTAAATAGCTAACACTTTATGTTTTTTCAACATATCCAAGCAAGATTTAATTTTGTCTAGAGCAAAAATGGGGAGGCAAAAATTTTTTTGGGCCTCCTTTTGCGTAATGATGTTCACTTCAAATTTTGTTATAGCATGCGACGAAAAGGGATTGTGTTTGGTAAGTTAAATGCTTTTAATAAAATTTAATCTTTTCATCACTTCTGTTATGAATTTTAATTATTTTCCCATTATTACAGCTGGAAGCTTTAAAGGAGATGAAGGAATGCAAGAAAACTGTATTGGCTTCGTAAGTAAATTAATATATTTTTATTATTTACTTCGATTCGATAGTTACTAATGTGCTTGTTTCTATTTTACAGACTTTTGAAACCGTTATTAGCATCAAAACTTGGTAAGTACTCTACAAGATTATTATAAGCCGAAGTAAATAAAAATAATGCAACTTTAACGACCAATACTATCTTCTTTACAGAAAAGAAGGATAAATCGCTTTGCAGTAAATGTGGACATAAAGAGCTTTCGCCTCCGCCAGCTACGATTGTGTTGATGCCAGCCGCTCCTCCTGCGCCACCCTGTTTGCCTCCATGCGCTTTACCAGCAGCGTTACCTCCAATAATTTTATCTGCGCCACCCCCAGCTCCTTGCTTACCACAACTAGTTTTACCACCTCCACCTCTAATTTTACCGGCTCCTGCTCCACCACCTCTTATATTCCAAGCCCCGCCTACACCATTATGTCTTCCAGCGCCTCAACCAGCCCCCATTTTCCTGCCTGCACCACCACCAGCCCCTCTATGTCTTCCAGCTCCACCTCCACCTCCTGTATGTCTTCCAGCCCCACCGGCGCCCATATTCTTACCTGCCCCACCCCCAGCCCCCATGATGCTACCCCCAGCGCCGCTCTACCACCCTGCACCAGCACCTCCACCAATAGTAATATCTCTAGTACCACCAGCACCACCTCCATGTCCTTGTGGTTTGCCACCCCCTGGATTACCGATGAATGCTTATATGGTACCGCCTCCTGTCCCAATTACTTTGGAGCCAAAACCTTTAGAACATAAGTCTTGTGGGTGCTATCATTATTAATAATTTTTAAGCATAGTATTTATTAAGTATAAAAGTTTATTTTTGTAATTTAAAACTAATTTATGTCAAAATAAAAGTCTTTTTACTAAATTTCGTATTTCAATATTTAACAAACAGTTTAATACATAGTATGTGTAATGTAAACAGCATGTTATTACGGAGCGTGTAGTCTATAATTTGGGTGGTTTCCTTGCAAATGCAATTCGTTTAAGGATTAATTCAAATATGGGTCTTTCAACACAACATGTACTTATATATTATAAACATATACACATGAGTATTTTTGTACATTTTAAATTATTATAATAGGAATTGTATTTACTATCTCTGGTTTATTTAAAAGTTGAATACTATTTTAAATAATGAAGAGAATTATGTGCATCCATCCATATCCATTCCAAACTAATATTATATATGTGAAAGTGTATTTGTTTGTTTGTTTGTCTTTCTTTCCCGTCAAAACAGATTGGCGGATCGGTGGTATCACAAATCATATAATGGTGATATCTATTTCACACGAACCGTTAGGACGAACTCGAGTGAAGCGAGGGTGAACCGCTAGTTTATAAATAAATTAATTCTATTCGTGATATCAAACGTTGTAAACTCTCTTATGACATTTATAATTATAGCTACCCATACACTTTAAAGGAAGAGCATCTAAAATTTTTCCTTAAAAGAAAATTCAGGTAACTGATGAAAGCTTTGAAATAATAAAATATGTACAAACAAAAACACTATAAAAGGCGATATAAGTGAGGTACCAATTCTACTGAAAGACAGACAGCAATAAACACGTCGCAATGACACTCTTAGCAGCCATCGCAGAATTATTCCGATACCAAGTCGTTGGAAGCATTATCGTTTTAACATGTCTGCCTGATCATGGTAACATATAAAATTTACTTTTTGTAAATTAATTTTATATTTGTTAGTGGGTATTATTTTCGCATTATAAAAATCAACGGATTGTCGGTTTTATTGGATAGAGGTAGTTTACAGGATTCTCCTTATCTATACATATAATAAAATCGTAACTTAGCCGAATCGGTACATTAAATATTTTTTGAAAAATCTTATTGAACTAAACATTATTATTGATACAGAGGCCGAATCTATAGTTTTTAGGATTTTTGTCTGTCTGCCTGTTACCGCATCACAGAAGAACCACTGGAAGGGATTTTGATGAAATTTGGTATGGTGATAGCTGGTTATCCAGGTCAACATATAGGATACTTTTTACCACGGGAAAATATCTTATTTCTGAGAAAAAATACAAAAACTGCAATGTAAGAGTATACTAATATGTAAAATCAAATAATTTGGTTTTTGGTCATCTGAACGCGGGCGAATGCTAGTATCTATATATATTCCTCAAGATAATAATGCAAATATATTGCAATAAATTACTTGGATACGTCTACTAAGGGCCTCATGAGATTGCTATGATGGAGATTCATAAAATCATAATATGAAATAAATAGGTATATGTATGTTCATACGTGAAATTTAAAAATTATTCTGAATTTTATTTATTGCTTAATATATAAAAAGAATTTTTAATTTTTTTTTTTTTCATTTATTTATTTTATATAAAAAGAAAAGAAATATATATTATACGATAATTAATGTGCTATCTACATAAAAATATGTACTAAAAATGAGATCTGTAAGAATTAATTTGAAGCTCAAAAGCGAATTACAAACTAATCCTACTTAATTTTATTATTTATCTTCAACAGATCGTATAAAAATTGCACGTGAACTCTACAAACATGACATTCCTGTATCTTTTTCTTCTGACCCAACTTCGCTTGAACAAGTAAAAGATTACAAACTGCAAGGTGTTTTGTACATACCATCACCAAACGTCTTACTGGATAACGTATGAATTTTAAAATATTTTTTGTTATACGAATTATTGTATATCTTCATATGTAAAATTCCGGCGTGCGTGTGTTTATCATTCTTCTCCTCCTAAACAGCTTGATCAATGTTAGAAACTGGTAGGTGTTTTCAATTTTCCACCATATTTTTTGTTGGAATCGACACATAAAAATATAATTCCAAATTTTCAGTGCCTTTAGGCTAAATACCAGGAAGGCGCCTATAAGTTACTCCAGGTCATACTCTATCGGTTTACTAAATTCATCCAAATTCGTTTAGCCGTTTCAACGTGAAAAAGTAACAGACATACACACACAAACTTTCATTTTTATAATACAAGTCCGCCAACACGCAACTGTAACCACCTTTCAAATAGTCACAATTGGGGTATTTAAGCACGTGTGGGAGAAATATGAGCGGGTGAAGCCGTATTAGTCTCTAGTATATTTTTTCTATTTACAGATGGACCGTAAATATTTTTCAAACTTATACAAATGGATTATATTATATGGATCCTTACCAGATATAGCGCAAAGTGTTCGTTACGATGCAGATATTTTTTTTGTGAAAGCACCTTCGGAAGCTAATGGTAATTAACATAAAATCGGTTACCAAATTATTATTTTTTTTATATTTATTTTTGGTGTGTTTGACTCGACATTTCTGCCAAGTGCAAATTGATTAGGTTACACTTCAAGAGGTGGTTCTGGTTATAGAATCAAAGGTTAGGTTGGCTACTTACAAAAAAATGAATGATTGTAACCCTTACACGCTTTAGGGTTGAAGTAAAACTTACCACAATTAAATTAAAAGAAACAAAATATAAATATAATAATTTTATAAATTTGTTAATAAAATTATTAATAAATTTGACTCTCACTTCCGCGACACTGATTTTTCCAATGTATTGACTTATCCCTCAGTCACGAATAAAGAAGATTTACTTCAATAAGAAAATCAACTGGAGAACTCTTAAGGGTTCGCGCGAACCCTTTAAGACACACTGCTGTTATTATTTCATATTATATCTCTCTTGAAAGGGTTTTTGTTTAGGTACTAGATTTACATCAGCAGTAGACAACATTCATATTTACGATGTGTACACACATCCACGAGACGGCGCTACCGTGTCGCTTTGGGGGAAGTGGACTGTACAAGACGGACTTCAAGTTATATATAACCGGGAAAGGTTACTTCGACGAAGAAACTTACGCAAATACCCTTTAAAGATAGCCACTCCGGTAAGCTTGTTAAAATAATAGGAAAAATAAAAATGCATTCTAGTATAATTAAGCATATGTATTTATTTAAAACCTAAATAAAGCACAAACGACTAAAAAAAAGTGAACAAAACTTATAGTAGAGTTACTCAGTTACATTATTCCCAAATAAAAAAAAACCACTAACAAATGCCTAATACCCGGAATTAGAGGCTTATTAAATCAAATCAAAATATAAATGCTTCATTCAAATAGACTTTTACAAGCGCTTTTGAATCGTCAATTTTACATTTTAAATTTAAATTAAATGTCAGTGTAGTTAGTCCGTGAGGAATCTACCACTGGCTCGGAATGCAGTTCTGCTGAGAAGAACCGGCAGAAACTCAATAGTTGCTCTCTTAAAATAATAGAGTAGTGAATAGATTATGGTAGTATATTCCTCACGGACGTACCTATTGACATATAATTTAAATTTTGGTAATTTAAAAGTAACGATTCAAAAGTGATTGTAGAAGTCAGTTTGAATCTATACTAATATTATAAAGAGGCAAAGAGGCAGAGTTTGTTTATTTGTTTGAATGCGCAAATCTCAGGAACTAATAATCTGATTAAAAAAATCCTTCTTGCATTAGATAGCCTGTTTATTGAGGAAGGCTATAGGCTATATATCATATCGTTAAAACGTAGGGACGATGTCACTAGTAAAGTATATTTTGATTTAATATACTAAATACATACAAGAGCCTCAATAAGGGTAAAACTATGGTTGAGTTTCGACCACGGGGCGATGACTAGTTATAATAAATTAATACTGCAAATATAATTATTTTAATCCCTCCACGACCGCGGACAAGGCGGCGTTACAGTTAACAATAGATTTCTTAGAAATTTAATTAATTTCTTAGAAATTTACCTGGGGGTGTTAATGTAAAAAATACTGAATAATATAATAAAAATAATTATAAGTAAAAAAAAAATAAAATACGAACTCTCATAAACAACATTTGTCAGGTGTGGGGTTCGAACCCACGCTCCCTCTCGGGAACCAGAGCTTAAATCTGGCGCCTTAGACCACTCGGCCAACCTGACTTACGACATATAGTGCGAAATAACGAAATAAGTTCGTAAATTTTCTTACTTTTATTAGTATAAAAATATTTTTTTATCTTATTGATAAAATAATGACTTAATAATTACAATTTAAATCATTAGCTTCAATTGTTTAATAAAAATCAATTATGATAAAATTAATTTAATCATAATAATATGATTAAAGTAGAGTTCGTTAAAATAAATTCTTACATTTTTTTGTTATATATATTTATACGTTTGTATCTACTATATACTAGCAGAACCCGCGGCTTCGCTCGCGGTAAAACTACAAAAAAGTCTCTAATAAAGGTAGTTTCATACAAACTTTCATCTCCTATTTTACCCCCTTATAGAATGATTTTCGAAAAATGCTAAAACACGTATTTATTTAATTTTATTGAAGAGCATTAATACCAAGTTTCAAGTAATTCTGATCATAAATATTTTTGGATTGTTTTATAACGTGTTATCCCGTGGGAATTAAATAATCTTCCGCGGTAAAAAGTAGCCTATGTCATTCTCCAGCTCTCCAACTATCTCCATACAAAAAATCACGCCAATCCGTCTCTCCGTATCAAAATGAAAAAAGGACAAACAAACAAACAAACAAACAAACAAACAAACAAACAAACAAACAAACAAACAAACAAACAAACAAACAAACAAACAAACAAACAAACAAACAAACAAACAAACAAACAAACAAACAAACAAACAAACAAACAAACAAACAAACAAACACACTTTCACATTTATAATATTTCTTACGGTTACAGTAATCCTTTCACCAGAGGTTGTCTGTAAGAAATTGCTCATAGCAATAAGACCGCCTTTGCATGCCATTTGTTATTTTTCTTGTTCTTTTCATTTGATGTAGTTTTTATTTTCTGTAGTTTCAATATAATAATAAATAATATATATATATATATATATATATATATATATATATATATATATATATATATATATCTTTATATGTATATATATATATATATAATTTTACCTTACAGTATGGATCTTATACAAAGGAATCCTACAATGGCACGTTATTAGATTATTTATTGGATGAGACAATCACAGAGAGAGACTCTGGAGTGCGCATAGGATATTACGTCGCGAACATTATACTCGAAACATTGAACGCCACGTAAGTAAATGGTTACTTCATCTCCAAACCACTCGTATAATTTTTTTACTTACGATACTTACTCTCAATAGATCATTCTACAATAACAAATGAGAAACTTTGTTCGTATGTGTATGTTTGTTACTCTTTCTCGCAGAAACGGCTGCATGAGTAACACATAGGCTATTGCTAGGAATAAAATTGCCAAAAGGTGTCGCTGCTTACATATAAATAAATTTAAGTGGTTGTAAATTACAATTTCAAATAAATATATTTTCTCATGTTTAATTTATACGATACCAATAGCTAAACAACCTTTTGTCTGTCTGTTTGTCCGGAATAATCTTTGGCCCGAACCGGTTATAACGAAACTTGAACTGAAAGATAGAGAAGTCTGATACGTAAATGGTATGTTTTATTTCGGGAATATGGGATTCTAGGGCGAAAATCGAAAATATTTACACAAAATTCAAATTTCCGACTACATGAAAAAGTCTGCTGTAGCATATACATAAGTATCTATAATATAACTAGCGGACCCGACAGACGTTGTCCTGTCTACACGTCTTTAATTTGAAAATTTCAACTTTTTGGACAAAATTGTGAATCTAAACCATTCCCAGATCCCCTTGAACACACACAAAAAATTTCATCAAAATCGGTCCAGTCGTTTGAGAGAAGTTCAGTGACATACACACTCACAGAAGAATTATATATATAAAGATAATCAAAAAATTCTTTTAATAGAGACTAAAATTATTGAAAGGCTACTTTATCAAAATTATTTTCAGTGAAGTGATGATACCCACCATGCTTTGGGGTTCAAATATAAACAACGACAGCATGATATCGGAGCTCAACTACGGCAAGTCAGACCTGTCCGGCGCTATTCTACGGATTATGCACACGAGATTTGACAAATTGGACTATTTTATGCCTCTATGGCCGTTTCAGTAAATTGTTATTCTTTAAGCATTCTGTATTAAAAACTCTAAGCTCTAATTAATACCGATTTCTAAAAAAGGACAGGATATTTATTTGGGTGTTTTTATCGGAGGAAGGTTTAATTTAAAAAAAAATAGGAAAATATACCACCCTTAGGGTGGAATAAGTACAATTAAAGTGATTTTTAAGTCTATGTTATTTTTAGTGTAGTTTAGAGAAAGTTAGTCTAATTAATTTATACTTAAAATGGTTATTGGCCTGCGACTGCGACTCTGCTCACGTTGTAGATATGTCGATAAAATCTAGAAAAATTCTTAATAAAGAAAATATTCCATGTTGTTGATTCTTTAGAGTTTCAAAGTTTATAAATTACTATCGTTCATGAAGACGTATGTAAGCTGGAATAACAAAATTCAGACACATAACATTTTCGGAAACCATATTGTGTAACTCCCATATACATTAACGATATATCGATATAATTATCGAAGCAATATACTTTAGAAATCGATAAAAAATACAAAATAACTAAAAACTTATAAATTTTTAGATGTGAGATACTTAGAAATACAGTCGACTTTTCAGTATCGGTTTCACTTACCTGGGAGAACGTGAGAGTAACAGCAATATGTTTTTGGAACCCTTCACAGTGAATGTGTGGTGGTGTTGCTTGAGCCTTTTCCTAATTCTGGCAATAGCACAACGTGTTACAGCGAAAAGTATCGTGGAGAAGGAAGGAGCGTATATCTCCGCTCTTGCCACTTACATGCAACAAGGTCGCTTAAATATTATATTTTTCATTTATGTAGTATGTATGTATTCAGACTTTTTTAATGTCCCACTGCTGTGCACGGGGGAGGCCCGAATTTAATACAAGAGGATCACGCTATAGTCCACCACGTGCGGGGCGGACTTAACTTGTCTTTCGAAAACTTGCTACATTCTCTCAGACATGCAGGTTTCCTCACGATGTTTTCCTTCACCGTAAGACACGCGGTAATTATTTTGTAAATGATTCGCACATGAAAATGACAGAGGTGCGACACTCGGGACTTGAACCCGCCACTTGGTTTGCCAAGCGCGTTACCACTGGGCTAAGATTGTCTTTTTTAAGTAGTATACGTTCTTTCGGCAGTTCAGTTTCTGATATTAACCTTAGTATTGTCTCAAATTATTGTCTTTTAAACCGTCACCAAAACTTTAAAAAAAGCTCTTCAATTAGTACCTATATTCTAAGAATAATATTTTTCACAGATGCGAGCGCTGTACCTCAAGGGATATCCGGGAGATGGACTTTTGTCGTTTTATCCATTTCCGCGATGCTTATCCACGCTTATTATACTTCGGCGATTGTTTCTGCACTGATGAGCGCTGGCAGAAATGGGCCGGACTCGCTTACGTCTTTGGGAGATTCGAGATATGCTATAGCCTCCGAGGACTACGAATGGATGCGATTTTTGATGTTTGATGTAGGTTTTTTTTAGTATTATCATTTTATTTGTGAATGCGTAAATATTAAATATTAATTACGAGATACTTGAAATTTAATTGTAATTGTGAAATTATTTTGCTATACGAAAGGAAAATCAAAATAGACGCGAAGAAAAAGTGCTTAGCCATTATTCCATCCGTAACAAAATCTTTATAGAACGCAAATAAAATAATTTAAAAAATTACCTATCTTCTTATATATTCTTATTATATATATATATATATATATATATATATATATATATATATATATATATATATATATATATATATATATCTAAAATTTCCATGTCAGAATGTTAGTTACCGTACTCCTCCGAAACGGCTTTACCGATTTTTACCAAATTTTATATGCGTATTCAGTAGGTCTGAGAATCGGCTACTATCTATTTTCCATACCCCTAAGTGATAAGGCTGGCCCACATTAGGGACGAACCCGGGCGGAGCGAGGGTGAGTCGCTAGTATAGATATAGTTGTTATTAGAAATTCTATAATTTTTCCGAAATTTTCAAACTGACAACAAACTGACATTGTACTAATGACAAACAGATAAAAACAAACTTTGAAGATTTAGAATATTTAAAAAAGAAGAAAATGACGTCAGAATTCTATCAAGATATACATAAAGCGGTACATCTCATAGGAGCAGGAAACACGGCGTATCACACCGAGTATAATCAGCTCTATCCACATTTGAAGTCGTTTACCGATGACCAATTGTGCAAGTTACAGTATATTGATACTGTTCCAGAGGTAAGGTAACAAGGATAGATGGATGCAATAAGAATTTGTCGTATATTGTTTAAATTAACGAAATTAGTTCTTTTAATCGGCTAATCACTTCTACAATATATCGTGTGCCTATATTACATATCTTACTAAGTTAAAAAGTTCTCTTAGTTTAATATTTGAAGAAAAGCAAAAAAAAATACAACACAACAAGTACTCCAATACATGTAGATTGTAGGTATGATAATGTACAATATACAGTTATATCTTCTGATAACTCATTTCTTAAATGTTTATAAATTAAGTTATTTTTAACGACACGTTTGGCTCAGTTTGTAGTGATCCTGCTTGCTATGTAAACGGTCGCGGGTTCGAGTGCCGCTGGGGTCATTAATTTGTGTGATGAGCACGAATGTTTGTACTCCAGTCATGGGGGTTTATATTTATAATATGTATATATTTAAAGCTTTATATTATGCTATATATTATGTAGTGTATCAACTATCTGGTATCCATAACACAAACCTCGTAGCTTGCCATGGAACTAGATGGCGCTGTGTGTTAATGTCCCTACATATTTATTCTTTATTTTAGATATTAACCTACTTGACGACAACCAAACGAGGCCAATGGACCAATACCTTCAAAATTATAAGCAATTGGCTCCTAGAGATTGGTATAAGCAAGCGTTTTGTCTCCCGCCTTCGCTCCAAGCCACCTCTCTGCCGCGCTGCATTATTAGCTGAAAGGGTCAATATTAATGATATCGCCCCTGTATTGATATTTACATTCACTGGTGTTATTGCCTCTCTTATACTGTTAGGTGTAGAAATATTAGTTTTTAAATTTAAAGGGAAAAAATCGGATGTATCGACATCCGATTTGATCGAAAATTTGGAGGATGACGATTAAGAAATAGCGTTTTCGCACTCTTTTTGAAGTTATACTTCTTTTCATGTTTGGAAAAAAATATGAGATTAAAATTTTTACGATTCGCGCGCACACCGACAGCCAAAAATTGACATGATGAGGTTAGCTGCATTCCTTTTGCAGAGAGTTGTGACATACGTGATGAAATCTTTAAATATTTTTGTTCGGTTACACCAAAGATGTATAACTTCTTACCTGCACACATACTTATTTGCAAATCACCCTCGTGTCGCTCTGTATCTGTGTAAGTAACGCCATCTTTTTGCAATTTTTATCACTTGCAATAAATGTAGCCTATGTTTTACTCCAGAACATCCAAATCCGGATCTTAGGCGTAAAATTGGGCATTCAGGAATAACAAACATACACACATAAACTTTTGCATTCACAATAGTAATGCGGTTACTTTAAGTATAATAAGCTGATCTATGTTTAATCTAAACTATTATTATAAAGAGGTAAAGTTTGTGAGTTTGTGAGGTTGTTGGGGGTAATCTCTGGATCTACTAAATCGATTTAGATGAAATTTGGTAAGAAGAAAATCATTCATAAAGGGGGTGAAAATGGGGATGAAAAATTTGTATGGGGAATTAATCTGGGGACGAAAACGAGCGAAGCGAGGGTGAGTCGCTAGTTAATTACAATCGTTTTTACTCGTTGGTAGGTATTTTTAGTATTCAAAAAATTGTATCTTTTTCATTAATTCTATCCAGAGTATTGTATTATGTGACACAAATATATCTTTTATGTATTATTATTATATTTCGATTTATATATCAACATGTAATTCCTATACAAAATATGAGAAATATAATAATATTCACTTTTAAACGACTTACGTTTTATTTCACAAAAACCCATGAAATTTTATAATTATTTTATAATCCAAATCACGCGCCAGCTACATATGTTTATCAAAGAGTCTTATCTACGAAACTCAGCATCTTCAAACTATCACGTTTAGGTTTCAATTATCGATTATATTCTATTTAAATATCAGTGTGAAGTAATAAAGTAAGCGCAATGTTGTGTAAAGTACTGTAGGAGTTGGTAATAGCGAAAATGTTGAAGCTATCAATACTCTGTGCTCTATCGATCGCCCTGTGTTGTGCAACGCCAAGCTGCCATGAATTGCACCAATCACAGGTATGGTATTTATTACTACTAATCTATACATACAGATAAATAAAATTGAAGTGTCTGTTTGTAATGCGAAAATAACAGCTTCTTACTAAATGCATATGGAATTATATACGGTATTTATAAGAAAAACACAATTTTTATATTTTTGTCTGTCTGTCTGTCAGTTTGTTCCGGCTAATCTCCGAAACGGCTGGGCCAATTTTGACGGGATTTTCACTGGCAGGTAGTTAATGTTATAGGGAGTAACTTAGGCTACTTTTGTTTCAGTAAAAGAATTAGAGTTCCGCTCAAATAAAATTAAAATTTACCTAGGGACGAACCCTAGCGAAGCGAGGGTGAGTCGCTAGCTAGTATTGTATACTAGCGATATACCCTTGCTTTGCTTGGGTGCGTCTTTAGGTCCCTAATAGTAGCACATTTTACTTCAGGTTATAGTCTATATTTTGTACTAACTACTAAACAATCAAATCTGTTCAGCCTTTTCAGCGTAAAGGAGTAACAACATACAAACTCTCGTATTTATAGTAGTAGACCGAGCTGAATAAAATTATAGTTTTTTTTTAATTATTTGAAAGCGCTAATCTTCGTAAAGTTAGAACTATCGACTGATAGAAAGAACATTTTAAATTTGCATTATATTTGTATATTTGAAAAGATTTTTAGCATTTTAGAGCCTAATTATTGAGAAATTTAAAAACTAAGCAGTTATATTTGAATAAACTATGCGAGCTAAGCTGCGGGGAAGAGCTAGATTTTTATAAGTAGCGACTCGACCTCGTTTCGGTATGTCCCTTACTACTTGTACAAAATACACATACATATACTTTATCTCTGCGCAAAAAAGCAGAAATAACCTCCTAATGATGAACTTTTTCTCGCAATCAATAGCTAAAAAAAGCAGTCAGTATGCGTTTTTAACCATCTATGATCATTGATACTATTTATATATGCAAAGAGATATTAAAGTTATTTTACATTTTGAATAATTCTTTTGAGTTCCCTACATCTCGACTCTATTATAAGCACCTTGGTGTAAGTTGAATAAAATGTTTATGTTAGTAAAATTTAAATTAGAATTTAACTGTGACCATAGTACCTACTTGGAACATTTATTATAGCTCGAAGAATGGAAATAGAGGTTCTATTGTTTATTTTAAGACAACTCCTGAAAACATGCCCAATATAACAAATAATATATGAAACATTTTTTCTTTCAGTTGGCATCGCTTAATGATCGGATGACACAAATGATCAATTCATTGTACACCTCACGTAAGTTAAAAATCGATTACGAAGCTAAGTGTAAATAAACAAAATACCTACGTATTGTCGATCTTGCAATTCTATATACCTACCTACAGAATATTTTAACTGACAAACATTTTTTTTTACGAGGCTATTAATTAATTGCCTTTTGTGACTTTCTTACTTATTATATGTACCTACCTACTCGCAATTTATACTAATATTATAAATGTGAAAGTTTAAATGTTTGGATGTCTTTTTCCTCAATCACGCCAGAAATGGCTGAACGGGTATGGATGAAATTTGTTAAAGACAGATTATAGTCTAGAATAGCACATAGGCTGTTTTTTATCTCGGACGGTTCCCGTGGGATAAATTTGTTTTTATTTTTCACGATTTACATTTATACAGCTTAAACATATTAAGAATGTTTTTTAAAGGGATTAATTTCTCATGAGAAATGTATGTATTAAAATGAAAATGTTCCTTTGTTACTCTCCAATCCAAACTCTTTTCAGAAAAGACAAGCTGGCTTACTCCCCAGCACTTTTCAATTATTAAATAATTATCAAATAATATTTACCACTTTTTTTGTTTTCTAATATAAAATAAGTGATTTTTAGGTGCAGGAGATTTTGTATGCAAAAAAAATTATAACCTCATCCCACCTAGCTGAGCCGAGCTACTTATTCTAATTATTACTTATTTATTAGTCTATTCGTCCTTCCTTATAATTTATATATTTTATAAAGGACGAATAATTATTTTTTATTCGTCCTATTAAAGGACGAATAGACGATCCGAAAAAAATTGGCAGAAAAACTGAATAACTCGTTAAGCTTTACATGTAACTCAGATCACATGACTAGCAACCATATAACCTTGCTTCTAACTAAAGGAAAAGAGTCCTCCTTTATTTACCATATATATGTAAATGTTACTACTGAATCCCCTCTTGTAATTTATGTTTAATTCTATAATTTCAGCCATATCTGCCAAAACTCAGCCGCCATCAACGCCCCAATCGAGTTCGAATGCCACGCCCAGCGACTACACTTATGATACCTCATACTATCACTACCCATATGCTGCACCACAAGTTATATATGTATCTCCACCTATGCCCTATCTGCCACCTACATCAAATATTCCTCTAGCACCCACAAAAGCACCAAGTTACTACCCTCACATTCCAGAGTATCCTGAACTACCTAAGCCAACATGGTCACACTATTACGATCAGTATCCATCTCCTCCTGCTACATATCCGTCAGCTCCTAATCCTTATCCGTCATCTCCTCAATTAGCGCCACCTGCTTCTCCATATCCGCCACCCCCTAGCCCTTACTTACCTCCTCCAATACCTACTCCATATCCCCATTATTCATATTCTTGGGATAACTATCCTGAATATCCTAAACCAGTGTATCCGCCCCCTCCCCCGGTATACCCTCCCGTACCATCATATCCGTCGTTTTATCCAAGACAACCTGATATGCCGCCTTATTATGTTTAAAATTTTACTTTAATTTATATAGTGTATAAGGTTTAACTATCTGTAAAAATAAATAGATTATTATAAATTATGAAAGTGTTTTTTTCATTACTCGCGATAGAGTAATTAAGAAAAATAATTCAATGCTCGTTACATAAAATGAAGTTAACTTTTTGAGCTAGTTTACCAAGAATAGATCGGATGAACAATAATCGTAGGTGTACTCGTAGATCTTATTACATTATTTAAATATACTTCTGTCTCAAGAACTTTTTATTTTCTCAGAATAAAAAAATATCCTCAGTTGTGATCAAAATATTGAAATAAAAATAAATTTTGTCTACAATCACACTTCATATAAAATAGCATATACTTACTATTAAGAATCAGAATTAATTTTTCTAATATATTATATATGACAAAATAATATATAAACTAACACATACATACACTTACACAGTGGAGATATTAAAATAACGAACCTAAGTCTACTTCATTAACTTTCATTTCATTCAGCACTTTTCGTATATATTTAAAGTTTTTGCTTTCTAGTTGTTTCTAAAGCTAAGCTAAGATTTTTAATTTAATAAAAACATTTTATGTTTTGAAATGAAATGATTGTTACATTCATTTTAGGTTAGATATTCAAGTTACTACAAAAATAAATTAGTTCTGAAAATCCAAAGAAATTCATCAAATCTAGAAACGACAGACAATATAAAATGACCACATAAATGAGATATACCTATTAACGGAAGTCAATCATACCAAATTCACTGAAGCTAAATACTCGTATCTATTCGGTAGACACTTTATCAGGCCATAAGGCTATCGAAGTAAGTGCACAAATGTACTTTTTATTCTGTCACTTTCAAAATTCTTCACTTATTACTCTGGCTTGATTGTGTTTTTTTTTTGACAGAAAACTCAACATTTCCTTTGGCTCATTATGGAATTTGAACCAAGAAACGGCACGATCAAAATTATGGGCTAGTCTCTAGAGTCTAGTGTCTAAACCAACGATGTATACGAGGATTGGTAATTTCATGGCAAGTTTAGATATAATAAATAATAATCATAAATATGTTGGGACATTTACACACAGCACCATCTAGTTCCATGGTAAGCTATGAGGCTTGTGTTATGGAAACCAGATAGCTGATACACGACACATATATAGCTTTTCAATACATACATATTATAAATATAAACACCCAAGACTGGAGTACAAACATTCCTGCTCGTCACACAAATGAATGCCCCCAGCGGGACTCGAACCCGCGACCGCTGGCACAGAAAGTAGAGTCACTACAAACTGAGTCAAACGTTTCGTCCCTATATGTACCTACCTTAAATCAAACCTATAAGAACCAGAGTTTTCTAACAACTGAAATAATGCGATCGAAAATCTCATTACAATTATTATTATTTTACACAATGTTTACATAAATGTGACATGTTTTATCTGAATTTGTAAATCTTGTGTTGTAATTGTAACATTTCTACAAAAGAATTTCCTAATTTGATAATGTTTAGTATATAATATTACCCATTTTGTTGAACATACCATAATTTATTCAACATGAGAGCTTTCTACTTAGTTTTAGCTTTACTTATTCAGGTAAATAAAATATTTTGTTAATAAACGTATTTCATATTAATTTCACGAACTAGAAAATTGATGTTTTAAGAATAGATTGCCAATTGCACGAATTTATCTCAAACAAGCATACAATTTTTTTTTAGAAAATTTTGCAACTTCGTTAAAATTAAATACGACAGATACTAGCTAAATATAATTATTAAAACCGTATGTTATTTTCAGAATTCGTTTGCAGAAACTAATGTAGACAATGAAGGTAATGATATAGAATCACGTGATATTTTAAAAACGAAACCCGATGACGATATTGTTGTAAAAGAATATCAAGATGCGCCTAAAGACTGGATGGATTTATTTATTGGTACTAACAGCAATATATTCCCAACGTCTTCAGCAGCTTTAATGGCACAGGCTACGTTTTCTGACAAATCACCAGAAGAGCAACTTGATGAAATAAAATCCATGGCAAGTGAAATTACTAAAGCCATACAGAACGAAATGGCTAACCTTCTCTCCTATGCGATATCCATAACAGGCAAAGAAGAATGTGATAATAAATCAAGAAAAAAGAGATCTATCGAATCACCTATGGATAGCACAAAGCTTGTAATGAGATTATTGAAGCATATTAAGTCTAACAATGAATATCAGAATATTGCTATAGAAAAAATGATGAGTGCTCAAGAAATTGCAGATAAATATGGAATTGAATTCAATCCCGATCCAGAAATGCTCTCAGACCTTGCTGTAGTTGCGAACGAGCAAGCAAAGGAGATGTCCCAAATTCTAAAAGATGCGTGCGATCTAAAAAATGTGACACATAAAGACGAAATTCCATTAGCTAACATAACAAATAAGTTAATGGATTGTGCTGAAAAAGCATCTGTTCAAAAGAATACAACCCATAATGCTCCAAATGATGTTCACGATCATATACTCTACGTAGAACCAGGATTTACTGACTCTGATTCTTTTTCAAAGTACAACTACTATTACAATTATCCCTATGAATCACAAATAATGTCACCACCCGTACACCACGAACATCACCCCGTAAGCCCTCGGCCAAGTTTCTATGATTACATTTCAGTGAACCCAGCACAGGAATACTATCCCTATTGTTCTGTCGAACCTGCTACCACCATAATCTTGCCAATGGACGAACCAGTGAATCCTGAACCAGAATTGGTAGGAGAAGAGTATGAAGAAACGATTTCGTCTAAAGTTTTCATTGACCACGAGGAGGAACCAGGTGTATCTACAGTGAACCATGTAATGACGTATACGCTTTCAGAGAAAGCTCACTTCAGATCTCCTCAAATAGAGAGCTTACCGCAACAAATGCAATATTACTTTTTTTTAATGTAAATTATTATATTCTAGCTTTATTGTTTGTTAGTTTTGTTTTTATTATTAACTAATAAATATTAACAGAATTAATGACACATCTTTATAATATAAAAGAAATTCTTGGCCGGTGTTAGCTTGACCGATTTAGATGATTTTTTGTGTACTTACCCTGGATGGTTCTTCCAGAAACATTATTTAATTTTCCGAGCATTAAAAACATATAGACCTAACTTTTTAGGCTCCCAAACCTCTCTGTGTCTTTTACTTCACTTTTTTTATTTATCAATCAAATCACATTGATGTTCCCTCCATGCCTCGGAGATCACGTGTCACGTCGGTCCTGTGCCTGATCTCTCATCGCGAGTGTCGAATTGTCATCCCACCAGAGTAAGAGTGACAGGAATAGAGTGTACGATGTGTCAGCGCGTGTATGAACACACATAATATCTCCTGCGCAATAAGGGCTACCGGTCTTGAATTCGCCGTGAGAGGCGCTAGTGTAGAGTAAGGTCTGTACAAATGTCAAATTATACTGAACGTTTACTGTTTGCAAGCTTTTTATAGCGGATTTTTACTAATATAATGATTATTGTAAACATTGTGTCATTTATCCATTTGGTTATTATTATATTCTAGGTTGATTCCCCATACAAACTTTCATCCCTATGTTCACCCCCAGGATGATTTCCAGGATAAAAAGTTTCCTATGTCCTCCCCAGGGTCTCAAACTGTTTTTTTTAATTTCATCTAAATCGGTTCAGTAGATAGATCCAGAGATTACCCCCTACAACGTCACAAACTTTATCTTTTTATTATATTAGTATAGATTAATTATTTAAAACAAAATCCTGAAAAACTGGTGCCGCGCTAACAATTACTATTATTTGTATCTCTTTGGAATTCACGGGTTCGAAGGAGCTCTGTCCTTTTGAAGGCTTGAGTTGCGGAAAATATGGAAAACTAAATAGGGTTGTAGAATGGAGTTTGCATGGGCTTTAAAATGGGCTACTGGATGAGACTACCAGACGTCCATCTTCTCAACAGTCTTAGATTGAATATTTGGCCTTCCACTAGATGCGCTCATTATTATTGTATTAAATGTATGTACTCGTATGTCCATGCCGCACTAACAAATACTTTTTCAACGACAGCGATAGGACCTTATTCGCCAGTGGCGCCAACTGATGCCGCCAGAAAAAATTGACCACTGTGAGATTCCCGTTTCCTTTAAGATATTACTATATTTAAGACGATGTTACTTTGAAAAGAAGTAAATAAAAGTAAATTCATTAATTTAAGTAAAATTTATTTATAAAGTAATATACAAACTTACGTGTCTACATTGCGTTCTCTTTGGTTACATTTGGCACTTAATTATTGACTGGCGAATCACTCGATATCAATCTTATTACAATATGAAGGTGTTTTATTTTAATACAATATGATTTTAAAAATTGCGCTAATTTTTAAAATCTATATATAATATATCTTCTTTAAAATCTATATCTATCAAATTACACTTAATCGATACATTAAATAATAATTTATCTACATCTAAACATAAGATACAATTGTACACCCATACATACATACGTACGACTTACATACATTTTATAGTTTTTGTAGTTTTTTTTTTGTAATTTTAAAGTACAACTTCTTTAGGTGTAACTCAGTGGTAAGTCAATATCCCTGTCGCGGAAGTGAGAGTCAAAATTATCATTTATAATTTAAAATTATATTTATATTTTTATAATAATTATTACTTATAAGAATATATATTAATTACTAATAATTAAAAAAAATATATTATTTTTATATATTAATTTGTTATAGTTTGATTGCGGTATCTGCCACAGCGCCAAAGAAGATTTACTTCAACGGTTTTTTTTTGGTTAAAATTTGTTAACATTTATTTGTATTTTGGGGTGTTTTAAATATATTAATGCATGCATTTTTTTATTTAAATTTGATTTTAATTTTGATTGTTGCTTAAAATAAAATTAAATTTAGTCCAACCAAATAAGCTCTGAAATAGAAGTTTCAAAAAAAATACAGATTTTTTTGGTCGATGTTCTAGTAAAATATGCCTGTTAATTATATTAATTTATATTGGCGTAAATGAATTAAAAAAATAATAAAACTAATAAGAATAAGAAAAAAAATATACTATAGAGCTTTTGCTCAAAGCAATGTAAAAAGTGATTATTGACTTTCTGTTAGCTCCTAATTTGCAAAACTTTTTAGAACAAACAAATATTTGGAATATATTTTTTAAATAAAATGCTATCTCATTTTACCTCAAAATAGTTATAAGTATCCAAACATTCATTTAAAAAAAATCTGCGAATACCAAAAAATAAGACAGTAGTTCTTTTTTATTTAAAAACTGTGGAACATAATATTTTGTTTTGTCAAAACTTATTTAATTCGACATTATTTATAAATAAACATAAGTACAAAATGATGGAGACATCAGTTTTTTAAGGCACATAGGATAATTACATTAAAATAAATATGTTATTTAAACTACCTACTACTAAAAAATTAATTTTAAAATTGGATTTATATTTTTGGTGTATAAAAGAAATAGCAATACAGTCCTTTAGATATCTTTTGCTTATAAAAGTACTTTAGGTAAAGGAAAATTTAAAAATATAAATTTTAAATGTTTCCACAATTTCACCATTAAGGAGATAGTTATTATTTTCTATATATTCTATATATGGCGTTGTGTATATTTTATGACTAATTTAATTTTGGCTATTAATGGCTAAGCTTATGTTAGTTAATAAATGTTTTTTTTTCTTTAAATAATTTATATTTAATATCTTCATCAAATAAAATAATTGTACATTTGCAGATCAATGCCATCTATCGTCTATTTCAGCAAACAAAAATAATAATATGACTGTATTGCATACTAAATAATAGATAACTTATAAGTAATTATAATATTTGGTAACATTAAAAAGATCATAAAATATTTTTTTATCTTTAATATTAAAGAATATTTTTTTACCAATAGCCAAGGAATTCCTTCATTTTTACCAATTATAAAAAAACTAAAATAACATTATAAATACACTAAAAGTAAATATATAAATTTATTGCGAGATGTGAATACTTAATAATGAATATCACAATTATAGTAAATATTATAAGTTATCTGTGCGCGTAGTACGCGGTGTACGCACTGTTGTGGCCCGAGTGCGGCTGGTAGCTGGAAATTTAAATATATACAATAAATATTAAACATAATAACGTACAAATTCTTATTATTCAATGTATTAGAATACTAGCGACTTACGCCTCATTGACGGGGGAGGTTCCGTTGGGTTGTAGTGGGCGGTACTGGCTTTGCCGTTGAGTCCCACATAACCACCTGTATATATCGCACACCTAGATAAAGACCAGCACATCTCCAAAAAAACTAAATTCGAGTTATCACTATTATAGGAATCAGCGTTGAAAACTACATAAACTTCAAAGACACCCTGATGATTTTGAAGATGGAGAGATATTTTGAGTTGTGCTACTTTTTGTGTAAGTGTGCGTAAATGCATTTCCCAATATAAAAGAATAGCTCACCGCACGGGGTGCGCGTGCGCGTACAGCGGGCCGCTGGCGCTGGGCTCGCCGGCGTAGGGCGCCGCCAGCGGGCACGCGTCCGCCTCGCGCCGCCGCCCGCGCGCTGCGCCCTGCTCCGGCGGGCTGCGCGCGACGTGTAATGTGTGTTACATGTTGTTTTTGTTTTATGGTTAGTTAGTATATTAATAATAATAACTCTCTATTGTACACCCTACAGGAAGTATTTTTTCGAAAAAATAAAAGAAAAATAGTTGAGTTAGTACAGATTAAGTACAGATCGCTAGAACTGCGATCTTTTTTAGCCAACATAATGTATTATGTTGGCTAAAAAAGAAATTTGTAAAATAATTTGAAAAATAATACAAACATTAAAAATTATGTCAATAAAAATAAAAAAAAACTATATAAAATATATTTTTTTAATTAATCCATTAAATAACACATTAATAATTATATTTTTATTTCGCATTTTAAATAAATCTATTTTTTCGCAAATTTATTTAAATTTTTTGTGTCCGACTCCAATGTTTAAAGTGCTTTACAAACAGGATCACGGAAAAGTATTCAAACTATATTACTACAACAAATGAAATAATTTTAAATTGTATGTTTATAACAACACTAGTAAGACTGATGTACCTATTAAACTTTTAAAAATGAGTAAACAAAACTTTACGAAACCGCCACACAATAAAAACTTTTTAACAAAAAAATAAAAACCGACTTCAAACAAAAGCACTAAAAAGTGAAAAATAACTGATTGGTAGTTTTCATTTACTATACATACCTAATCAAATATTTTCGAAGTCGGTGTGCTTTGGCTAAGTAATTAAAGCCTACCTTTTAAATACATACCTAATCAAATATTTTTGAAATCGGTCCCAGCCCATACAAAGCAAAGCACACCGACTTCGAAAATATTTGATTAGGTATGTATAGTAAATGAAAACTACCAATCAGTTATTTTTCACTTTTTAGTGCTTTTGTTTGAAGTCGGTTTTTATTTTTTTGTTAAAAAGTTTTTATTTTTCCCTTTTTAGTGTAGACAATAGTAGCAACGTAAGGATTCTAACGTGTTAGGCTTGTCAAATCAAACAAAATAAGCCCAAACTCAAAGTATCTACTATTAGCCGTTGAAGAGTTCCACCTATCCACCTTCTGGCCTTGCCATCAGATCAGGTCAACAACACCGAACCACTGTACTATCAACGGAAATAGAAATACTTGCAAAGTTTCAAGTCAATATGACAATTAGAAGTAGGTTAAATTGATCATTAGTTGTTTTTCCACCCTTAGGGGTGGTATTTTTTTTTGAAATTTAAATGGGACTAATCTGGAAGTATACCCTTTCAAACAAAACAAAAATTGTCCAAATCGGTTAATAAATGACGGAGTTATGAGGTAACAAACATAAAAAAAAAACATACAGGCGAATTGAGAACCTCCTCCTTTTTGAAGTCGGTTGAAAACTAAATATCAAACGTAAATGACCCCAATATGTCGTTTTCATAAGTCTGTATTATATGTATTTATTATGTTTACTATAAACCATTTGATACGTCGGAAACATAAATCTAAAAAAATGCGATAAAATTCGAAAACAAAATTATTTATAGCATTTCATAGTTATTATTAAAAAAACGGAAAACTTATAGATATAACGAACTGAATTGCGAATTCATTACTATCTTTTCCGTATCCTTTGTAGCTAATTTTGGACTGTTTATTTTAAATACATACGATAAAATTGTTATTAGGGCGCAATGTCCCATGTCTCTCGAAGTTATATTCATCAATAAAGCGAATATTTATATTTACCGTATACAAAATCTATACTAATACCTATTATAGAGGCACTTTGTATGTTTGTTTGCGCTAACATCAAGAACTACTAATCCGATTTGAAAATTTCTTTTTGCATTAGCTTTATTGAGGAAGGCTATAGGTTATATATCATATCCCCCCCAACGTGCGTTAACTTTGTCGTGGGGGGGGGGGGGGGGGGGGGTCAGTAGTGCCCAGCAATACAGCCGGGCGCGAAGCCAAGAAACTCACAGGGAGGTGGCCCGCTTCGGTGGGCGGTGGGAGGTGGCCCTCTTCGGAGGGCGGTGTACCGTGCGGGTTGCTCCTGATACTTCTCTGATAGCAGAGTGGACCTTGGAGCAACCCCGTGGTTGTTGTGGTCTGCTTCGGCAGACCTGCCGTCTGGGCGTCGTAGTTGAATGCGTAAGCGATCCTGCGACGCCACATTAAGACGGGGTTTTGTTGGGTTTTAGTGGGTAGTACTGGCTTCGCCGGTGAGTCCCACACTTCGTGCGTAAATGCATTTCCCAACGTTAAAAAAAATAGGTTATATATCATATAATATATAGTCTATCTATTCCATACTAAGCGTTAAAACATACGTTTTAACGGTTAGTAGGGAACCAGTTCGCTTCACTCGGGTACGCCCTTAGGTACCTAAGGACGGACCCGAGTAAAGCGAAGGTGAGTCGCTAGTTATTTATAATTTATATTATCAACTCTAAATCCATTAGTAAAAAAAAAACTATCCTCTATGCCTATTAAAATGTAAAAAACCAACCGACCTATTTATAAACAACGCCCTCTAGGCGGAGTCGTGTTACTTGCTAATACTTTATTTTGACAAGCAACGACAAATGACGTCTATATATTAGTCAGATTAATCGATACCGGGAAGTGGTGAAAAAATGTTTTTTTTTATCCCATCCCAAGTTTACACACATGGCGAATATGACTTGATTGATGATACATTTGTTTTTAGAGTCGGACACACACGCTGACGATTTGGCTATAATGAAACTTGTGAATAAAAATCGTCATATTAAAACTTTTTGTTGTTATTTCGTTGTCTAAAATGGCCTAAAGTTCTGTATCTAAAATAATACAGGCAGTTACTGCTTATACGGATAGTAGGTACACATAGTGGAAATATAAATAAATATTCAAAACAATTATAAACGTGTAGGAACAATATATATTAATAAAACCTTGCCAACCTTGCTAGAGACTCACCCTCGCTCCGCTCGTGTTCGTCTTTAGGTACGTTTTAGCGGTTAGTATTCCTAGATATCTCAGAGATGAGATATTTTCCCGCACTAAAAATTATCCTAAATGTTGACCCGGATAACCAACGATCACCATACTAAATATCAAAATCCGTCCAGTGGTTTTCTCGTGATACGTTCCCAGGCAGACAGACAGACAAAAATTCTAAAAACTATCGGCCTGCGTGTCGATTATAATGACTATCTATTTCAATTTTATTATATTTTATTATAGATAAAAAATACATAGGAAACATTGTTAACACGAGATTTCATTTCTTTATAAATTAAATAATCTGTAACGTATAGCTTTCTTGATTTACGCGAATATTTGATGATAAAATATATATTTTATATTATACAGTATGTACTGTAATAACAAGTATATAATGTGTGTGTGTCCTTTGAGACGTCAAAAACCTTTGTCTCTCTCGTGACCATGATTGCTGTAAAGCATTCGAAACGTCGGGAATCAAAAAACAAAATAAATCCGCGAAAAAATCCGAAAAGATAGTTTTATTGAATATTTGTTATGTATATAAAATAACATAAAAATATTTCTACTTAATACCTTTGAATTCATACATAACCTAACAGACAGGAATATATAGAGAGTTTCATCAAACTAAACATGAAGCCAAACAATAATGTTTTATAATAAATAATACATAATATTATAAAATACAAATAACAATTTTTATTCTGAGTGATAAATAAATATTAATAAATAAAAAATAGCTAACGGGTTTTATTATAATAAAAAAAAAAATAAGCCAATATTATGCTATCTTTCAAGGAAGTAATGCTTAAAAATACAAAAGTATATAGTATTATTGTCATTATTCATATTTTCTTCTCAAAATAACAACTTAAATGTGTCTAAATAATAAATAAAAATTATATTCTTTAAAAAAGTAAACGATTTGTATGGTAAAATCGAGAACATTAGCATAAACAGCGAATCACGCTACCCTTTTTGATTTTGACATTTATTTTGGCAGACTCCGTCTATATACTCGTAATTTTTCAATCTTAATAAATAACTTATAGTCAATACCTACTGTTCTAAGTTGTTATACGAAGAGCTTTCTTAAAACATACAATAAACTTTGTGTACATTATTCTTAACGTGTTTAATTTTTTTAGTAAGCTTCCAGTTTTACGATCAGCTCTAAACGCTCATTGGTCCAAAGTACACCAGTAAATTGTTCACTGTAAACATTAAAACTCACCGGCAAATTATAGCACAAAAGAGATTTATACTGAATTAATCGGCCAATGCAATGTCTGGTACAGAGGTGTTTACGTAAACACTGCTTTTAGTTAGAGATTTGTGGTGTTTTTGCATTGAGATTCGTGTTTTTGTGGAGCTAACTAAGCTACCTATTCTTTATTTATTGATGACTTATTCTTTATTTCTTGTTTTTTTAACCGGCTTCCAAAAACGAGGAGATTCTCAATTCGTCGGAATCTTTTTTTTTTATGTATGTTCACCAATTACTCGAAGACGCCTGAACTGATATGGATTTCTTTTGTTTCAAAAAGTACATACTTCCCAGGTGGTCCCATATAAATTTTATCGAAATCAGTCGAGCGGCTTTAAAAAAAATCAACAATAAATATATATTTTTTAAATAAATTGTTTAATCGAACGAAATATATTAGATTGGCTATCTATTCTAAATAAAAACCTCCTTTTAATTATTTTTTATATTTTAGTGCCTGGAAGTCGGTTTTTTTAAGTTTTTATAAAAAATAAAGATATGTATCTAAAGTCCTTTATGATTTTTTTAATCTAAACTAACATTTTAAAGTGGTAAATGGTTAATCTTAAATTACTCTCGAAATTATTTTAAAAACTGAGTGCTGTATACAGATAATAATTATTTAGATACCTATAAATATGCTTACTGTCAAAAATCTAAAAAATTATAACATCAATTCATTCGTTATTATGATAAAAATGATTAAACATATTCTATTTATTGCTTTTAATAAAATATTAAATAAAATTAAATTATTATAAAAAATATTTCAGAAAGATTTACCTAAATTAATAATATAAAAACATAAATAATGTGCGTTTTAACGTACCTCCATCACCATTGTGATACAACTGTTCTATAGAAGCTATCTAAAGAAGTTCTAATGACAAACAAAAACTTTTTATGACATATAAAATATCTCTGGAAAACTAATAAAACGACACTAAAAACCAACATGAAGAGACCTTTCATGTTGCTATAAGCGTTTCCATTAATTATGAAAAAAATTAAATCAAAAATATGACCGCAAGAACGTTACTTTATTAAAAAAAAGGTGGGTGTAGGTACTTATGTACGCACGTAAGAAGTTATACTTTTTTGGCGTAACAGAACAAAAATAGCTAAAGATTTCATCCCGTATGTCACAACTCTCTGTTTATAAAAGGTTAAAGGAATGCAGCTAACTTCATGATGTTGATATTTGGCTGCCGGTGTGCGCGCGAATCGTAAAAATTTTACTGTCATATTTTTTTCCCAACGTGCCGAAAGTATGTAGTATAACTTTAAAAACTAGCTACGTATCCTGGGCTTGCTCGGGGAGGTCTATTTGGCATAGGTACATACATTTTATTGATTTATTTCAAAGCGTTTAGACAACACAAGTCAATATATCAACTCAACGATCAGCTTTTTTTGTCTTAAATTTTATCGGAACAAACGTATTTTTTACGACCGATAAAATAATCCATACTAATATTATATTATAAATGCAAAAGTAACTCCGTCTGTCTGTCTATTACACGCTTAACCCGCTATACGGATTTAAATGAAATTAGGTATGAAGCTAGTTTCTTGGGAAGGAAATCATCCCTTAAGGGTTTCAAAAGACGAGTGGAAGTTTGTGTAGTAAATCAATCATTTCTCAAGTAAAAAATATAAAACTCCTACTACCTACGGATATAATAGTATAGTCTAGCTAATCCATACGGTACCAACATTAAAACGTAACTAAGGACGAAAGTAAATATATAAAAATAATTTCAAAAAACATCCGTTTTATTGTGCTATAGCACACGGCGGTAGTTTAGCTTTGTATTAGTGAAAGAATTTCCAAAATCGGATCGGTAGTTTCAGAGATAGTTACCTACCCAGTATGAATACCCAGTATGAATCCCTCACATCCAAACTTACAAACTTTACCTCTTATTAATAGGTATGAGAATAGGTCGTAAAGTATTTGTAGATTGAACGCAGGCAAAGCCGCGGGTTTTACTATTAATGTATAAAAAATCAAAGTGACATGCACATGTCATTGACAATTATATTGGCGGGAAACGCGACGCGTCCGCCATAACTGTCAAACTCTTTAGTCTATGGCCGAGTCGTAAAAGTAAATTGTCCCCGGCTGCCGACGGAACGAGTGCACATTAAATATAATCATTTACGTACGCGCCTGATTCATGGTGTTGTGACGTGATCTGAGAAATGTGGTGTTCGTTTATTTTATTGTTTATGTTTGTTCTTTTTTAATTTATAATAAATTGTTTTTTTTAAATCCTTTTATTTTGAATTCCGTCAATTTTGTTACCACTTACCAAAACCAATAAACAATATTTTACTAATGCTTTTATTGATATATCGCTCTTCTATATGTCTTTACGTACAACATAACGATATCATGTCATATTTTAGTTGATACAAGCGTATTTAACTATTGACTCACCAGTCGTCAGGATCGCAATCTCTGAAGCCCTTAGCGAAAGGATTACTTGCTATTTTCAGTTGTGTTATCTGCAAATATATTTATTAAAATAATTTTCATGTATCTTTTATTTATTAAACATAGATTTAATTTATAAATAAGGCGAGCTGGGTATTAATTTTTTATTAATTAATTGTCGACCTTCAAATTTTTATTCGCTATATTTGGCGTTAACTGTTTGTCAAAAAATTTACCAATAGTTGGCACTGATTGCTTACCAAAAAATGATTACATACATAATACATATCTATACTAATATTATAAAGAGGAAAGATTTTTTGTTTGTTTGTTTTTTATACCGAATGAACTTCGAAACTACAGGACCGATTTAGATGAAATTTGATAAGAAGATTGTTTGAAATCCTGGAAAGGACACAGAATAGTTTTTATTCCGGATATCATCCCTTAAGGGGAAAAAATATATAAAAAAGTCAATGTTTTTATATCAAGTCACACAAGGCATACCTATAGGGATATACCAGACAGAAGCGAATTCCCTAGTACTATAATATGTAATATTGTGTATAGTGTATACTGTATATATATATTATGTATAGCAAAAAGAATATGTATGAAGAGAATCAAAACAAAGTGTAATACAGTAAACAGAGACACATGCACACATTAAACATACAAGTCTCCTGTGTGTTATGTTATGTGTGTTAAAACACACACTCACTCTATGGTTCTGGTAGGCGGTGACGGCGGTGAAGCCGGTCTCGGGGAAGACGAAGGTGCGGTAGGGCACGGTGCCGGGCGCCGCGCTCTGCCCCGCGCCCGGCAGGAACACTACGTGCAGCCGCGGCTGGTAGCGGTGCATCGAGTTCAGGATGATCTGGCCCACGCATCGTTACCACACAATATTTATCATTGCTATGTATATTCTATACATAAAATCTATAAATATAATAAAATTGTAACCGATCGCTGTCTGTACATGGAAGATATTTGAAAAAAAAAACTATTGTTCGGGGTCTTAATTAACGCAATAGAATCCAAAACAATGATTATTAGATTTTTTGTCTGTTTGTCGGTTTGTCTGCGCGTTTGTGCGCGCTAATCTCAGAAACGGCAAAACCAATTTGAGTGCGTTTTCACTAATGTATTGTGGCAAGCTTCACTTAACATTCAGTGTTTGTTTTAAATCAATCGGTTCATAAATAAAAAAGTTGTGTCATTTTAAAAAACCAGTTAGGGACGAACCCGAGCGAAGCGAGGGTGAGTCGCTAGTCCCTAAATAAACTATTTGCAAGAGTTCTAATGTATGTTTAAACAAAAAATAAAATATTTAATTTACAAAATTTACCACTTCAGTAATTAAGCATTTAGTTAGAGACGACAATTAAACACTTGCGCGATGATAGATAACACACAGAACCAATGACTTTATGTTTTCTACACGAGGGAGTAACCACAAACTACCCAACACCGACCTATCACTAAAAATCTATAAAACTACAAGTATGTATACTATGCTCAACACATTTTCAACATGATTACCACTTGTCTTACGGTGAAGAAAACATGTGAGGAAACCTACATGCCTGAGAGAACCGAGCAAGTTTTTGAACGAAATATGAAAGCCGCCAACTCGCACTTAGCCAGCGTGGTACATCATGGCTGATCCCTTGTAGTAAAGGGACGTCAGTGCCCAGCAGTGGACGTTAAAAAAGGGCTAAATACACGCCTAATCGTGGATCTAGTGAACTCTAGTGGCTGAAACAAGTATAGTATACCAATAAATATATTATACATAATTTGACAAACAAACTCACATGGCCATTATCGTCCAATTGGTTGTTAGTGAGCTTGAGCTTGTCGAAGGAGACGAGCTGGCGCGTCCAGTGCGCGCCGGCGGCGGGCGAGTCGGGGTGCACGTGTATGCGCGGCGGCGACACCGGGTCCGCCTTGCCCGCTACCACCCAGCTCGAGCTGGAATGTTGGGTTATACTCCATCTCTGTACTCTTCTACCTTTTTTGTTTCCCTTCTTAAAGAACCATGAAGATGGCCGAAATAATTATATCTTTTTTTATAAAATACTCTTACTTATTTTACACATTTTTCACTTTTTAATGTAAGACCATTTAAACACAAGTTATAAGTAAATATTATATTTTTCCAAAGATAAATAATAAGTACTAAAGGAATAACCATAAACTTCATCATTTCGCTTTCAGCTAACTTCATCATGTCGCTTTATGGCTGTCGGTGTGCGCGCGCATCGTAAAAATTTTACTCTCATATTTTTTTCCAAACGTGCCAAAAGAAGTATAACTTAAAAAAAAACAAAAAACAGACTCACCTATGAAAAGCATATCGATATCTCTTATCATCCAACGGCACGAAGTCGACCAGCAACAGATAGTCCGCATTAGGCAAGAGGCCCGCGAGCCTCGCCTGCAGCGCGGGAAACATGCGCCGCCCGGCCTTCGTCACGATCATCTCGGTGCCGAGCTCGTGGAAGCTGCGCCATAGAGCGGCCAGCTCGAGCGTGGCGCTGCAACGTGCTACCGCCGGGTGTAGGGTCACGTTTTGGTTTGGGACCTAAATGTTTAGGTAATAATAGACCTCAAAATTGTCTATCGGGCTATATTATTAACTAGTGACTTATCCTCGCTTCGCTCGAGTGCATCCCTAGGTACACGTATTTCAGGGTTCAGAATCTCAGGGTTTTTAAATTTTTAGCGCGAAACTCTGATTCTTTTTCTAAAAAAAAGGCGCCTAAGTTACGCCTTAACATCAGCTATCAGCCCCGTTAAGTCCCGTCAAAATCGGTCTAACCGTTACGGAGATTACCCAGAACTAACACATAAAAAAAATTTAAAATTAGATTTTTTCTTATTAGTACCAACCGTATATATTTTCATATGCATTTATTAAAAAGCTAATATTTTGACATTACAAACAGACACTTCAATTTTATTTATGTGGATAGGTCGGAAGTTTTTATGTGTAACTAGCACTGACCGCGGCTCCGCCCGCGTTCAGATGATCAAAAACCAAATTCTTAGGTTTTACATATTAGTATACTCTTACATTGCAGTTTTTGTATTTATTCTCAGAAATGAGATATTTTCCCGCGGTGAAAAGTATCTTATATGTTGACCCGGATAACCAGCTATCACCATACCAAATTTCATCGAAATCCCTCCAGTGGTTTTTCTGTGATGCGGTAACAGACAGACAGACAAACAGACAGACAGACAAAAATTCTAAAAACTATAGATTCGGCCTCTGTATCCATAATAATGTTTATTTCAATAAGATTTTTCAAAAAATATTTAATCTACAGATTCGGCTTAATTACAATTTTATATTATACGTATAGATGTGTATGTTTGTTATTCCTCCACGCTAAAACGGTCAGCCGGATTTAGACGATATTTGGTTCATAGATAAACTATGACTTTTTTTATATATCGCTGGGGAAACCCCTCATGGAGTCCCTGCCGGCCGTCAAGGACCAGGGTACTGCAAGATCTCTACACTAAAACCCACAGCGGAACCAGTCGCCGCAGTGCAATGAGGCGCTGTAGGATCGCTTGCGCACACGCTTCAACAGACAACACCCCTGAAATAACTTAAGACCTGAACTAATACATAGGTTTTGCATAGGTTACTATTATCGTAATAGTATTATACATCTAGGGACGTACCCGAGCGAAGCTAGTGAAAATCATTGATATTATACAATAATTATTTAATAATCTTTCAATAGAATCATGCTAAGAGTCAATTAATTAAATAAAAAAAAACATTACAATCTATAGGTATATTTATGAAACATAGGGACGCATCTGGGTAAAACAAGAGTATTGACACGCTCGTTTGCAAAACCGAGTGAAGCAGGTTCGAATCCGGTTTCATGTGCTAATCATTTCCAACATGACTAGCACTTGTCTTACGGTGAAGGAAAAACGTCTGCAACTCTAAGAGAACTTAGCAAATTTCCGAAAGACATGTGAAGTTCGCCCCGCATGGACTATGGCCTGATCCCCCTCGTATTGAAAGGAGGCTCGTGTCCAGCAGTGGGACGTTAAAAAGGCCTGAATATAATACAAGTCACTGGTTTTAAAGTGTACCTACCTGCATACGCGGCGGCGGCGGCTGCGGCGGGGGCGCGGTCGCGCCGTGGTCTCTGCACGTGCTCTCACTGAGCGCCTGTAGGGGAGAGTACGTGCTACGCGAACACACTGCGTTCTAGTAACATATGAGTTACTTATGTTACTTTAAATTTATGCATGTTGCAATTTAAATTTTCATTATTTTTATTTAAAAAAAAACAATTAGATAGTTTAGTTATTATTGAAACTAGTAAATTCAAAGTTAATGAGCGTTGGACTTATCTCCTATATGAAATAAATTTAGATTTAATTCTAATTTAAGTATGTACTTGATTCACTCTTATGATAAAATATGAAGATATTGTGTGAAAAACTCGATTGAAATATTAAATTTCAATTTTTTAAAAGATTAATTCATGCTGGTGTTTTTAAGTAATGCTATATTCATCAAATTCTAGCAAAAAATATAGAAAATATTTATAAACTGCTATTATAATAAAGTATAGTTATATAATTATGTATATCCAAAGACGCTACTTACATCTCGCATTTCATTGTGCAAAGGTGGCAGTACCGGTAATAGAGCCTGATCTCTACTTACGCGCTCCGCTAACGAGTGTAAATGGAAACTTCCACGGGGAAATTGACTTGACACTACACCTAGGAAAAAAAGAAATTTGTTAGAAACATAATGTTTATTGTCGTCGGCTTAGCGAGCTTTTCGAGGTACGACAAATTGTCAATACATCCACCCTCTACTAACAATGTCTCAACTTCATGTGCTATATATTGAACATTTCTTGATGGTAAAGCCCTTTCAACTTGACCCAGGACGTCCAGAGCAGTCAATCTGCACTCTCATAAACTTTTCACAAGATCAAAAAATGAATAGCCGGACCCCATCAGGTTTATGGGGTGCTGAATGTATACATACATTTGTAAAATACGACAAATTTAACACAAAAATACGACAAATTTCACAAATTCGCTATCTGACAAGAATTTTTCGACATGAAGATCAAAAATAATTTACAATATGGATGGACCTATGGCACTATTAACAAACTTACACCGCTCCTCACTAGACTATCGTAATCGAAAAAGTAAGTTTGTTAAGACCTACTAATTAATGTAACTTTAAAATAAAATAAAGCACAAGCGACATAATTTATTAACCTTAACCACTCCACTGTACACAATTGAAGTTCTTGTAAAATGTCGTCCACATATAAAAAAATGGTAAATCTCATAAAAATCCAAAGCGTCTACTCAACTGCGGACATCTCACTCAACTAATTGGTGTAATGGCGGGAAACTCAAAACGCGTCCAAAATGGCGGCTATAATTTCATCGAGACGTCAACCGAGGATTATAAATAAGGCAGGTGATGAAAACTATACTTACTAAGAAACGACAATGATCTTCGTTTTATTTTAAACTCACTAATCTATTTTACTTTATGGTGGAACTGACGCCACGTCAAAAATAAATATTAAATTATGCATTATAAACACCTTTTTTCGTTTAGAATTAATCATATGAAGTTAATATGTATATCTGTGTATAGTAAAACTGGTCAAAATAAATTTAGACAAAGAACGATTTTAAATTCAAAACCAGGAATAACAAAAAAATATGGTAGGTGAGGTATCAATCGCTTAATTCTAAAGCGAGGCAGTGGTAACCCAGTGGTGACGCGCTCGCTTGGGTAACCGAGTGAAGCGGGTTCATATCCCGAGTTTCGCACCTCTGATATTTTCAAGTGGGAATCATTTTCAACATGATTATCACTTGTCTTACGGTGAAGGAAAAACATCGTGAGGAAGCCTGCATGTCTGAGATAACCTAACAAGTTATCGAAAGACTTGTGAAGTCCGCCAACCCGTACTTGGCTACCGTGGTGGCCTAATCCCCTCGTATTGAAGGGAGGCCCATGCCCAGCAGTGGGACGTTAACAAGGGCTGAATACAATTCTAAAGTACCCATAGAGAAAACCAAACTCGCGTCTGAATGGCTTCTTGGCATATTTTTAGAGGCAAAAAAATTAAATTAAAATGTTTTTTGTAAGTCATCTAAATTATAAGTCGTGAGAATGTAACTTACTCATAACATTCCTTCCCGCACTTGGCAGTCGGAAACAATAAATTTTTACAAGCTATACATATGAAATATAATTGTCACTTTCAGAGTTATTTGTTCGATGTCTCGTCCACTAAATGTCACTTCATAAAAAATATATATCTATTCTTAATATTATAAATGTGAAAGTTTGTTTGTTGTCTTTCTTTCACATTGAATCGTCGTCAGTGACTGATTGGCGTGATTTTTGCTGTGAAGATAGTTGGAGACCTGGAGAGTGACATAGGCTACTTTTTATCGCGGGAGATTATCTCATTCCCACGGGAAAACATGTTATAATTCAATCCAAAAAATTATTTCTGATCAGAACTACTTAACTGTATTATTGCTCTTCGCTACAATTAAATAAATACGTGTTTTAGCATATTTCGAAATTCATCAATTCATTAATGAATCTATAATTCAATTCATATAAGGGGGTAAAATAGGGGATGAAAGTTTGTATGAAACCTAGGTACCTACCTGTTTAGAGGTTTTTTTGTAGTATTAGCGTGAGCAAAGCCGCGGGATCTGCTAGTAATGTATAATTTTAACATGATATAAGGCTTTAGGCGATTAACATATAAATACGATTTAATTAAATTTAAATTAAATTCTCCAACTAATGGCAAAATGGACTCGCGTCTTAAGTTATTTGTAATTTTTATATAGAGATAGATATATAAATGTGAACAATCAACATTAGTCTATGATTTTTACCGCTGTTTATGTAATAGACCCACTATTTTCCGGAATGGCTAAACTGATTAAAACAAGACTGTTACTTGGGGATAACGTAATCAAATAAAAACTGCATAAGCTTAAGGCTCTCAAACTATAGGAGCCAAGTACGGGCGCTAGTTGTGTCATAATAGTCTATTTAAAATAAACGTACATAATATATGTATTTGAAACTATACAATCTATCTATAGTCTATGCCATGCATAATGTTAATTAAATAAACCTTCTTAAGTTATCCTATAAAGTAGATACATAGCATATAAATTTTCAGTGTCTCATCCATCTAATACTACAATTATATTGAGGAGTAAAAATCATATTGCAAATCAAAAAAAAAATCATAATATAGCTTAAGCTGTACGCACATACTCGTATATTATGTAATACTATTTTGCACGTACCTAATCAGTATCAAAAATCAAACCTTGTAATCTGAACATAATATTAATAATTCGCTATGGTTTTTCTTTACACTTAACAATAGATTTCTTAGAAATTTAATTAATTTCTTAGAAATTTACCTGGAGGTGTTAAAAAGTCCTTCAATCGTATTAGAAGGCACATTATTTAAACGAGATTATATCTTGAACCAACATTACGTACATTGTACATTATTTATTTGGCCTAATATTTCACGCTTGATAACTATACTGCAACACTAAAATTGCCCATCATGTATTTATTTATATGTAACTTTCAAGTACAACAGTCAAGTCAACACAAATATGAATCACAGTAATGACCCAGTAAAGGCAAAACAAGTTATAACGTATTAGTCTTTTAATAAGCGTATGAAGACACTTATGTCTCTAATAACGATGTTACTGCTCAGGTGGTTACCAATTATATGGGTTCTATTATTATCTGTAACAAAAGGGAACGCTTCCTTAACAATAAATCCACATTGATTGACCGCAATAAATCTAGCTGCGCGGGCGCAGCTCTGGTTGCAGAAGTTAGGGGTGTCCAAGATGTGCTTACTGTAGACACAACGTAAAGAACTAATTAAAGGAATTGTGATAACTATGAATGAACTGCTTTATTCAGGCTCTAACTACATAAGTATAACAATTTAACAATACTATAAGCTTTTTTTTTCCGAGGTTCCTCTGACATGGTGTTCAGAGATCTTGTTTACAATGGTTTTTGTACTACATCTGTATTAAACCTTAAGGGTATGAGTGATTTTTTACATTTGATTATTTATCGTTATATTTTTACACTTTTAGTTCTTTCTTTTTGGAGTTTACTCCATTTTATATAATTACATTTTCATATAAGGCCCCCGGCATGGAAATTTTATGAGGAGTGAAATTAATAAGGATAACTCAAAAGCGTTGCGTTTTATGTCATTGTAAATCCAATAAGGTGGGCTCCCAAAGATAGCGGACTGTTTTTTTTATGCACCCCCAATCCCTATGATATGGATATTTGCTGAGAGGAATAAGAAAAAAAAACATAATTTTAAAAAAATTATAATATAAGATGTATTAATAATATTGTAATTATTTATATAATTTTATTAATTTAATTGCAATAATAAAATTAAATATTTTATATTATCAAACATTCTGTCTCTTGTAAAATCCAATCGTGCGTCGAAACTATCACACACACACACACTCTTTTATTTTAACTTACCAGTAATTTGCTCATTTGGTTGATTTGAAAATAAAGAATTAAAAAATCATATGCATGTTTATTTTACTCTATTATTGCTTATAATTACTTAAGAAAATTAGCATAAAGTAATCTATAAAATAAACAAAAATTAGTAAGTGAAAACCCTGCTCTGGAGTAACACGTGTAGTGCAAGCGAGTTTCTCGACGTTTGATTTACGCACCCTCATACGATACATATTATTCGAACTAATATAAACAAATTCCTTATTAAAATGTGATGTCCAAACAAACCATCAATTTCACTTTTTATTAATGAAGAGTTCTTATACTTATTTTTTTTCTTATAATTCATATCTTAGTGACTTATTCGTATTAGAAAGCGCATTAATTTATTTTTCAATAAAAGATGTTAGCGGCAGCTATAAGTTAACTTTCACGCTTTATTCTTTACTAGCGACTCACCCTCGTTCGCTCGGGTTCGTCCCTAGATCGATTCCACATACAAACTTTCACCCCCATTTTCACTCCCTACTGCGGTGTGATTTCCGGAATAAAAAATATCCTATGTCCTTCCCCGAGTCTCAAACTATCTTCTTACCAAATTTCGTCTAAATCGGTTCTGTAGTTTCGGAGCCTATTTGATACAAACAAACAAATATTTTTTTCTCTCTTTATAATATTAGAAAAGATAGGAAACTATATATCGAATTTCTATTGTTGTTTCAATTTATGGTAACTCTATATTTGTAAATATAACCTTTCGCCGTGACTAGACAGAAACATTCATTTTTACAATATAAACATTCACAGCGTACGTGAATTAAACTTGCGATCCGTTATAGACACCATGACCAATATCACAATGCTTAATTATAAAAATGTAAACATCAAAAAGATACAGCGCTAAATTAACTTCATTCCCAAAATATCTAACTCAGAACCCTCACAAGTTATCAAATATATACATAACTAGCATTTCCCGCGTCTCCGACCGCGTTCAGATAACCAAAAACCAAATTCTTAAGTTTTACATATTAGTATACTCTTACAATGCAGTTTTTGTATTTTTTCTCAGAAATGAGATATTTTCCCGCATTAAAAATATCCTATATGTTGACCCGGATAAACAGCTATCATCATACCAAATTTCATCAAAATCTGTCCAGTGGTTTTCTCGTGATGCGGTAACAGACAGACAGGCGGACAGGCGGACGGACGGACGGACGGGCGGACGGACGGACGGACGGACAGATAGGCAGACAGACAGACAGACAGACAGACGGACAGACAGACAGACACAGACAAAAATTCTAAAACCTATAAATTCGGACTCTGTATCGATAATAATGTCTATTTCAATAAGATTTTCCAAAAAATATTTAATGTACAGATTCGACTTGTTACAATTTTATTATATGTATAGATTATCAAACGGAACATGAATGCTCATATATTTGCCTAACTGATCTATGTATACTATATACAAATTAATAGGCAAAGACAAAACTGTTCAGTGCCTTTTCTCCTCTTTTTTTGTTTAGTAGCTATTGAAGATTTTAGTGCTACCAATAAAAAAATGATTATGCTCAGATTTCGATTACTGGACGAACAGTAGCTTAGATAAAAACATAAAAATACCATGATATTGACCATAAATTGAATATCATATCAAAACGCTCCATAAACAATTAAACAAACAAATCTCTTCCCAGTACTTCCTACCCACTTAAGAAGTTTACAAATAGAATGAAGGAGTTAGACCTAACAAATTAACAGAGAAGTGAATTCCACTTTGATCACTCGGTGTCGACATTGCCAACATTGCTCATTAACAATCCGATCGACACGTCACAAAGAATGCCAGTGAATAGGCAACTATTTTTAAACTATGCTTATCGCACAAATCTTGCACAATATATTTATAGTAATTCTCATAATATATGCTCTAATGACATTGCATATGATTATAGATATTTTCGCTATATTTAGAATATTTGACCAATTCTATAATAAAATTTACCAATTATTTACCAATAAAATTTCAGTTTCATTCGCAATTCTAAGGTTGCATAAATTCTAGATATGTTTCAATTTACGAGTAAGATGTGCGTTGGGTAGAAAATAATGTAAACATTGATTCCATTCGAGGATTAGTCTTGTAACTTCTAATGTAGTAGGCCATGTCAATCAAATTACATTACACCATCTTCACATATTGGGTATAAAATAAAGTCCCCGCCGCGCTAAGTTAGAGTGTGTTCGAACTAATCCCTTATTAACAGATTTTTTTCATACGGTTTTCGGCAATATAAAGAGGATTATTAGATTATTTAGAAAAGTTACAATCTAAAATATACAAACACTAGCGACTCACCCTCGCTTCGCTCGGGTTCGTCCCTAGGTTGATTCCCCATATAAATTTTCATCAGCATTTTCACCCCGTGATTTCCGTAATAAAAAATTTCCTATATCCTTTCCAGGGTCTCAAACACTCTTCTTACCAAATTTTATCTAAATCGGTTCAGTAGATCCAGGGACCTACAATATCACAAACCCACAAACTTTATCTCTTTATAATATTAGTATAGATTTTGTGAAAATAAGTGAAATTGTCATTAATCTATACATATAATAAAATTTTAACTAAGTCGAATCTGCACATTAAATATTTTTTGGAAAATCTAATTGAAATAGACATTATTATCGATACTGAGGCTGAATCTATTCTTTTTAGAATTTTTGCCTGTCTGTCTGTCTGTTACCGCATCACGAGAAAACCACTAGACAGATTTTGATGAAATTTGGTATGATGATAGCTGGTTATCCGGGTCAACATATAGGATACTTTTTACCCTGGGAAAATATCTCATATCTGAGGAAGAAAAACAAAAACTGCAATGTAAGAGTATACTAATATGTAAAACCTAAGAATTTGATTTTTGGTCATCTGAACGCGGGTGGAGCCGCGGGCAATGCTATTGAATTATAAATCTCAAAATTCTTACCAACATCCTTACTCATATCAGAAATGAGAAAATATACAGAATTTGTGTACTGGAAAGTAATTTAGAATTTTATTCCAATACATCTAGCGTTTTTCACCATGGATTAATGGCATAGGAACAGTAAAATTTACTAAATAATGTGCAAGCTGTATTAATACTCATGGGTTTGTTTAGTCAATAATGACAAGCAAACTGTTGGTCGATCATCATCCATACATTTCCTCACCCTTCAAACCAATTCAAGGAACCACGATGCAAATAGTCGCGTAATCAATGCAAAACAATGGCTAATGTGGGTTTTAGACATTATCGTAAATTTCCTGTTACCTCTGATCAGTAGTGTCGTTCTAGGAACATTGGACTGTGGATGTCTCTGTCGCTTCCATGCAATGTTTTGACTGCTGATTGACTGATGCTGCCAACCATGGGCTATTTTCAACGACATTCGCGATTTACATCGCGTGATTACGATACCTTTGTTACCAGATGTTCCTGATTGTAGCTACTTATATTCCAAAGTTGCAAATAATGTTATTTTGATATTTGTACTTCATATTTTAATTGATTTCTAGTGATATAACTCGTATGTTACACTATGTAGGTATAGGGTAAAAAGCCGGATAGTTGCCCTACTTTTTGAAAATCTCCAATTACATAAAAATTAAGTATCTACTTACAATAGTCCCCCATGTATAATAAAATATTGGTCTTTAATCTTTCATTGTAACCTATTTTTTAAACACAATCAATATTGTTTTTCAGTAAATCCTGCTTTATTTGACCTCTACAAAAGGGGATAGTTTGCCTCTGTGGCGGATAGTTGTCTTATGTTAAAAATGCTTTTTTAGATACTTGCCTCATGCGGGGATAGAAAACTCATTATGAAATGGTTGCAATTTTTTTGGATTAAAACAAATTTATGTAAATTTAATCAACAATATATAGCGTATTGAAAACCGGGCATGTATCCCACTGAGGCAACTATCCGGGTTTTGCCCTATATATCTATTAAGTTAAGCAAATGGCTTAAAGCATTCATTGCTCATTCGCAGAAAATACAGAATGGATAAGTTACTACATTCTTATGGTGTATATGTGTAGTGACCACCAAAGAAACTGTTGTATAAAAAGTAGCATAGGTATATTTGTAATTGTATGTCACTTTTCAGCCAAACAACTATTGTCTACGTATGATAAAAACTTTTTAACAAAAAAATAAAAACCGACTTCAAACAAAAGCACTAAAAGTAAAAAAGTAACTGATTGGTAGTTTTCATTTACTATACATACCTAATCAAATATTTTCGAAGTCGGTGTGCTTTGCTTTGTATGGGCTGGCACCGATTTCGAAAATATTTGATTAGGTATGTATTTAATAGGTAGGCTTTAATTACTTAGCCAAAGCACACCGACTTCGAAAATATTTGATTAGGTATGTATAGTAAATGAAAACTACCAATCAGTTATTTTTTACTTTTTAGTGCTTTTGTTTGAAGTCGGTTTTTATTTTTTTGTTAAAAAGTTTTTATTTTTCCCTTTTTAGTGTAGACAGTAGTAGCAAAGTTAGGATTCTAACGTGTTAGGCTTGTCAAATCAAACAAAATAAGCCCAAACTCAAAGTATCTACTTATTAGCCGTTGAAGAGTTCCACCTATCCACCTTCTGGCCTTGCCATCAGATCAGGTCAACAACACCGAACCACTGTACTATCAACGGAAATAGAAACACTTGCAAAGTTTCAAGTCAATATGATAATTAGAAGTAGGTTAAATTCATCATTAGTTGTTTTTCCACCCTTAAGGGGTGGTATTTTTTTTTTGAAATTTAAATGGGACCAATCTGGAAGTATACCCTTTCAAACAAAACAAAAATTGTCCAAATCGGTTAATAAATGACGGAGTTCTGAGGTAACAAACATAAAAAAAAAAAACATACAGTCGAATTGAGAACCTCCTCCTTTTTGAAGTCGGTTGAAAAACAGTTGAGTCGTTACCTTACGTTCGTATTGGTTCGTGAAACATAGATGACTATGTATATAATTTGCTTATTTGCTTGTTGGTATGAACCAACAAGCAAATAAGCAAATTATTCGACAATTTCAATGACTAATATCGTGAAAGCTCAGCTCCTTTAAGTCCTTAAGAAATTTCAATACTGAAACGTGCAGCGAAACAGCAAGGCGAAGGTGGCGAACAGCTCTTGTGGGTCGTTATAACAAACTGATATTATCACTGTCCAAATACAATTCAAATTCAAACCTGATTTACACTTCGCACTGACGCTAGAATGACCAAAAAGCAACTTAGTATTACAAATAATACATTTTGTTATATTATTAAATATTGAATATAAGTTTGACAACAATTAAATATTGAGTATGTAATTATACAAATAATTTATATCTGTATAATTAGTAATTACTTAATTATACAAAATAATAAAACACATGAGTGAATTGGAAAAATAATACAAAACCCGTTCGGAAACAAAACGCTAAACTGTTTTAAGATATTCGAAATATAATTTAGTATTAATTAAATATAACAACTAAGTAAATATAAATAATGAATAAACAGGGGACGCCTACAACACTATTAATATTACAGTCCTATTTAATAAAAGAAATACAGGTCATAATAGCATAAGCCGTATCCAAAGTTTAGTATTTCTTAAGATTAGAGCGTTTTAATAATTATTATTACCACGGTAATGTAATGCATACAGTATTCCAACTCGGGCCTGTCCTTGAAATAATTACCTACAGCCGAGCGGCACGTACCCAAGCGACAGGGCTGCCCGCCAGCCAGTATTTTAATTTCATCTACCTACTTGAGTTTCTTTCTAATTTTGTGATTTCAAATATTATATTTTTTGTTAAAAACTATTATTAGTAGATTTAATTAAAAAATCTTAAATTTATAAGGGTGGTATGTGACCCTTATAAATTTGAGATTTAAAAATATTTGCGCCTCGACTGAGACGTACGAAATGCTTTATGGTTGAATTTAATAATATAAAGAATCCGCATTCGGATAAAAATTTTAATTAAAAATACTATAGTTTTTATTTTTAATTTAATTAATTAATTTTTATTTTTAAAACATACGATGCATGTCTCGATACTTTTTTGTTCGACATTAGCGAAGTTACGGGAGGAATAAAATGTTTATTTTTGTATTAAATTATAAAAGTTACATAACATAACCACTTATACAATTTTCGTATCCAATTATACGATGTGGCAGCCCCGCACGGTTGTCTACCGAGTGTATACCGAACGCGACGCGCGTAGGTATAACTCGATTTCCGACCGTTTGTATGAAGATTGAATACTGTATGTAATATTACCGTGTTATTACTTTAATTTTCTAACACTACACTTATTTTCAAAGAGCAACATTAAATTTTTTACATTGTTTTAGCATCGCATACAAACACGCATTACAAATTGATACTAACAATTATCTTACAACACGTCCGTCACGACAGACAGACGAAAAGGCTGTCACATTAATTTTAAAACTAATTACTGTTCATTCATCAAATTGGTAACTCCTGGCAGAGTGTTAACGTGTACAAATAGCTCGACGATAAAATGGCAAGGGGGTAGTTTGATTTCTGATTGAGTCTTGCCAAAGCGAAATTATTTGGGCCTCGTCTATGTTCTATTTTTCGTCTTTCGAGTTTTCTCTTTGTTCATACATGTTCGAGTTGTCTATCTGTCTTTAATGTTCACAATTTCATATTAATTTATCAAATATAGACTTAAATTGAGCTAACGTTTGGCAAAACAATGTATGTAATTTAGGTGATGAAAAATAAGTAATATATGTACTCTTATATGTATGTATTCCAAAAAGTGGATAAAAAGGCTTTCCTATAAGTGGATGGTGGAATAAATATAAGTAACCAACTCCTTAACTAGTATACATACTTATAAATAAAACCTTTTTGAATAATTTTTTTACGCTCCTTTACATTGTCAATCACGCAACTGAAAGTCGACCATCGGCAGACCACACATTTAACCAAGTACCACTTTAGATATGTTACACAAGTGTAGTATTATATACATATATTTCAGGAAAATTCCACCGTTGAGTGTGCGCTAATTGTTTTTCAATTCATCCTGAACCGTTTATAAAAAATAATTATAATTATTGCAAAGCTTATACGAATCATCAATTATAATTTATCATTAAAACTATAATAATAGCTCAATTAACATCCTCTTACTATTACAGTATCACAGTGCTGCGTTTATATAATTTGGTTATGTGGTTATTTTGACAAAGCTCCTACGATTTCGCTCACGGACCGTCGCCTGCGCTAATGGTGATTTGTGTGGCGAGCCTCGTTAGTTACCACTGATCCTCTACAAGATATTTTAGGAATAACGTTTATAAGTACATATTTTTGTATATAAAATAATAATATTGCCTAATATTAGAATTTTGTTGTAAGTATATTTGAATTTTAATGCCTCATGAATCGTGATAGCAAAGCTATAAAAATTACCTCTTGATAACTAGCGGCTTACCCTCGCTTCGCTCGTGTCCGTCGCTAGTGGAAAACAAAAACGAACTTTCCGGTATAAAAATTAGCCTATGTGCTATTCCAGACTATAATTTATCTCAGTGCCAAAATTTCATCCAGATCCGTTCCATCCATCCAAACTTTCGTATTTATATAGCTAACATGACTTTTAACTAAAAAGTAGGTATATAGATACATTGATTTCGATATATGTAATTATGTATAAGTATTATTTAATTAAGCCATGATGGGTGCACTTTTCTGCTCTTTTCGACTGAACATTAGTTTTTTATTTTCAATAATAATATTTACCTACTTCTAAAAGTATTAAATATTTATTTGCCTTGGGACGTTAATGCATTTTAAATTTTATTGACTTTTCTATGGGTAGGTAACTTATTTATTAATAAAAAAAAATTTTTAAAGAATATTATGATAACTTTCACCTCAAAATGAAAACAATATGGTTTTAAAAAGCTGAAGTTTTATAATTCAAGCACAATGCAATTAATATTAATATTTTATTTGTAACTTGAAGGAAATTCCACTAAATGTCAAACGAATAAATTGTCTCAACAAAAATGCTTCTTTTGGAACGCGTAATTAACATGATCGGTTAACATGGCGACGGCTTTTCTTTTAAAAATATTATAACTAAAAAATTAAACAAAATAAGAATCATTTAAAAATAAAATAAGTAATAAGTTAAAATAAATATCATGGTAAATCAGTACTTTAATTTAATTTTTTTTTTAAGAAATAGCAAAAAACAAACAAGTTAAAAATGAACTCTAGCGCTTTTGCGTCCGTACCGTCCCTAAAAGTAGCCTAAGTGTACTACAGCTCATAGTCTATTTGTGTATTAAATTTACCACAGAGTAACGAACCTACACATATACAAACATTCGCATTTCTTATATAAGTTTTAATTTATTATTAAAAAGTATTATTTCATTGAAAATGCTTATAAAGAAATAACAAGTGCTCTCTTCAAAACGTATGTTTGGTAAAGTTATGACGCGGGGCGGGAAGTGTCGACCCGCGCGTAAATCAAACCCGGTGCCGCCGGAACGTCTTACAAATTGTTCTCTACATTGTTCCACTGCAACATGTCACTTCATCGTGCTTTATAGATAGTCGAGGGAAAATATTATGAGCCATTGATATTATGGTAACTTATTAGCAGTACGATTTACTTATAATGGAAGCTTAGGCAAGATTGTTACGATGTTGATAGAAATGTAAAGAAATATATGGGAATAAGATGTTATGTCGAATTCATTTATAATTTAAATACAATTTTTTTAATTTTCTATTCTACGTTTATAAAGAAGTAAAAAGGTTATTACTTAAGTGATCTTATATCACTCCTTTTTAAACGCCAACGCCATTGTATATGTATTTGTATTATTATTGTTGTAGCTGTCCCTTGATTGCGTCGGCTCATACACGTAAAGTGAAAAAATAAACCTATTCCATTAGCCACTTAACATCTAAAGTAAGTGAGTAATATTTAATTCAATTTTTTCTCTCATCTATAGCTACTGAAATATAAACCTGAAGAATTTGGTTGTATCTTGTTATATTTTTGATTTTATTTATTTATTGAAATTTCAGTACTTATACTGCATAAACAGATATATAAACGATAATAATAGCAAAAGTTAATATATTATGTCGCAGTTATTAACGCCTTCCACCAGAAAGAATATGTAGGTACATACATTCAAAATTGGCTATTTATTGAGACATGACGCTGAAAACACTTGACAGATTTGGATTATTTAGAACACAGATTGACATTGGCCTGGGGTAACATAATATACGCTAGGTACCTTAGTAATTTTTTTTTGGCAAAACTGCCATTAGCTATTATAAACAAACGGGCGCCTAGACACGTATCCAAGCAAAGCGACGTTAAATCGCTGGTGTATTTCTATATTCATGGACACTGTCGGAGTTTACTAATTGGCCTAATTTATTCAGTTGTAAGGTATGCATAGCTCGCGTTACAATCCCGATCGGTGATTTGTTACAGCTGAAACCATTTGGTAACGCAGCTTAAAATAAAGAATATTCTTAAATTTGGTTTTTATGTGTTCAAAAATGGTCGAATTTCTTTTCAATTGAGCAAAGTTATTCAAATCGAATTTTGAATATAATATTAGATTTCCGTAAACAAGCGGAAGACATTTTAATTTTTAAGAATAACATAATCTCTGTCTGCGTAACTATGAGGGAAATTTAAAATCTCTAACTCCTTTATCCACAAAGTGATTTTGTTTTAAAATATGTATACATTTTCTGACTTATCTTTTAAATGTAACTATTGTCCCATGGCTAACGCCAGTCATCAAAAGGACTATGGCTAAACGTAACAGGGCCAAAGTTACAAACAAAAAATATCCATCTCAGGAAAATCTTAATGCATACAAGAAACTGCGCAACATCTGCAACAGAATGTATTCAGGATCTTTGCCAAGCACAAGTTTGGAGGTTCTTAGAGTCGCTTGGCGTGGGCAAAACTTCGGATACCCATGTGGTCTTCGAGGATCTTAATACATTAAATTTTCATTTTGCAACTGCACCCATAACTTTAAACCCTCAAGTGAAATCCGATACCCTTAAATTTTTATCTCACGTTGTCCCACCTGACTCTCTCCCTTTCTCATTGAAATCTGTCTCTGAAGACATTGTTAAGAAGTGTGTCCGATCTATCATGACTAAAGCCATTGGAATTGACAATCTCAGTCTACATATGATTTTACCTGTGTTAGAGGACATAGCACCAGTGATCACCAAATTATAAATTTTTCACTATCTTCCAATGTTTTTCCTTCACTGTGGAAGAATGCTTTTATCATCCCATTACCTAAAACTTCTAATCCTACCTGCCCCACCCAATTTCGCCCTATATCTATTCTCCCTATCCTCTCCAAAGTCCTAGAATCTATCGTTAACAGCCAACTTTACACTTACCTCACCTCAAATAATTTGTTATGTCCCTTCCAATCAGGCTTTCATCCTTCTCACAGTACTGTTGGCGCGTTGCTGAACATCACGGAGGACATTCGGTCCACCACGGACAACACTAAGCTCACTGTAATGGTTTTGTTTGATTTCAGTAGCGCGTATCAGCTCGGTTGATTTCGATATACTTCTTGGCACTCTACGAACTGTTAATATGTCTCCCGAAGCTATAAATTGGTTCCAATCATATCTTTTCGGGCGCCGGCAGCGCGTGACAGCCAATGATAACTTATCGTCATGGTTGGATCTTACAGCTGGTGTTCCCCAAGGCGGCGTACTTTCCCCAATACTTTTTTCTATTTTTATTAATAATATCTCACATGTCATTTCTTCTCCCTACCACTTGTATGCAGATGACTTGCAGATATACCGACATTGTAATTTAATTAAGTTGCCTGAGGCTGTTACGGTTTTGAACAATGATTTAGCTGCGATCCAAAGCTGGGCTGAATCTTTCGGTTTATTAGTAAACCCCAAAAAATCGCAATCTATAATTATTGGTAGCAGCAGACTACGAAGTAGAATTGACTGGACCTTAGTACCTGATATCCTGTACTCTGGAATCCCTATACATTACTCGGATAAAGTGAGAAATTTAGGTCTCATCATTGATTGTAACATGTCTTGGGCACCTCATATTAACGAACTAAGTAAACGTATGCATTTTTCCTTTCATTCTCTCAAGCGTCTCCAATACTTTCTCCCATTCAAAACCAAAGTAATGCTAGCGCAATCCATCCTATTACCCATTCTCGACTACGCCGACGTCTGGATGTGACAGAGGAGCTACTTAATAAACTGGAGCGTCTTCAGAATCTCGTCATACGTTTTATCTTTGGCTTGCGCAAATATGACCACATCTCTGACTTCCGTGCTCAACTTAAGTGGCTCCCCATCTGTCTTCGCCGTAATATGCACACCCTATCATTCCTTTATAATATCCTTAAAAACCAAAATTTCCCTCCTTACCTTCGTTCCCGTTTTAACTTTCTACCAATCCCTACACGTTCCAGAAGATCTTGCAGTGCTTCTATGCTTGACATTCCTAGGAGTAATACTAAATTCCAACAAAATTTTTCGAACCAACTGCCCAAAACCATCCATGAGAGCCCATCTATTCATGTCTTTAAATGTAAATTAAAAAATTATTTATTATCACAAATGTAGACAGTATCAATCAGTACCTTTCTCTATTTTCATATTCTATATATTAAGTATGTATATGTATATATGTATGTATGTACGTATAAGTAGTATTTACATTAGGTATTATATATGTATAGTATTATATATTTTTATAAGTAATATAGGTATATATGTATGTATATATGTATGTATGTATGTATGTATGTATGTATGTATGTATATGTGATTATTATAACCTTTATTTCTAGTATATATTTCGTATATTTTTTTGCACTATATTGCCCGCTGACATCTTCCACAACCAGGGGTTGACTGGAAGAGATCTCTTTTAGAGATAAGTCTACATTTGTGAACTATGTTTACTTTGTTATTTTTTTCTGTATCATATTTTAAGTGTAATAAAGAATATAATTGTCTATTATATAATTACTTTCAAATTAAATACTATTATGATATGGATATAATTTGACTAAGATATTTTGTGTAAATGCGAAAGCTTAGATATTGTAACTCCATATTTACCGACGCAATTGTCGACTCCTGTGAAACTGACTGACGACTTTTGACGACACGTTTGGCTCAGTTTGTAGTGGCGCTATTTGCTGTGTCAGCGGTCGCGGGTTCGAGTCCCGCTGGGGACATTCATATGTGTGATGAGCACGGATGTTTGTACTCCAGTCATGGATGTCTATATTTATAATATGTATGTATTTAAAGTTATTTATATGTAGTGTATCAACTATCTGGTGTCCATAAGACAAGCCTCGTAGTTTACCGTGGAACTAGATGGTACTGAGTGGTTATGTCCTAACATATTTATTTATTATGTAGGTATTATTTAAGGCTCTGTATTGACGTTTCATTCGTCATCCAAAAATATCAATAGTCCAAATTTTACTGGTTATTTCTACTTCAATATCAACAAAAATTACATAAAAAGCAAAATATCATGTTAAACACGCATATCCGCAAATATGGTCCACCATATGTTAATGAAACATCATTTGCGATTGTCCATGAGAACCGCGCATATTTACATTACACTTTATGTTTGTAGCTTGACACACTTAATTCCTAAAATTAAATAAAAGTGTAAATTTTCGTTTGTGTTAACGCAAATCTCAGAAAGGAAAGGGTAAAGGTACCTATAGGTAAGCTTTTTGTTACGTAGTGAAGATATTATGCTATACAAGTTCAATTATTGAGTTTTTCAGTCAAGAAAATCTCAGTAACAGCCCGGAGTTGGGAAGTTGGCGGTGTTTCACCCCCGTGCCTCGGAGAGCACGTAAAGCCGTCGGTCCTGCGCCTTAACTCTCACTGGTCGTGTCGAGCAGTCGTCCCACCGGAGTATGAGAGTGATAGGAATAGAGAGTGCACTTGTGTTTAAGCATACTTGTACAGTATAATATCTCCTGAGATGGCTAATTTCAACGAGATTGGCCAGCGTGGCCGAAATCGATCGAGAAGGCATTAGTATAATTTACTATTTTATTAGATCTACTAGATTTTACGTATAAAATACTAATTATATATTACCCTATATTTACTAATTAATTTACGTCAAATAAAATTTGATTCATTTCTTTTTGACGGTAAACGTTTCAAAGTTCGATATATAGTGAAAAATAAATATTATCGTCCCCAAAAGGATACTCAGTAAGAATAATCAATATAAAAATTTCAAGTCAAACGCTAAACACCTTCAAAGATTACAGCCGCCACTCTGCGGACGTTCAGAATTAAATATTATAATAATAAACACACGACCGTGTGTCCGTTTATTTTGTTTAGCGATATCGCCGCGCATCGAAGACGCGTTCTGCCTCATGACGGGATGGCCCAACGTTTATAGAAAGATAGGACGAATTCTGCTAATAAATCAGATATACACTTATATTATTCAAATTAAGGAAAAAATAAAATCAACATAAAATGCCTCTATTTCCTTTTTCAATTTTCCAAACATATTTTTTGTTTTATATCTTTTACGACATAAATATTTTCAGATGATCCGACCATAGATACTTATTCTACTATTACTACCATAACCTGCTAAATGATGAAAATTGAAATTTGTATGAAACCGCCCTCAAAATAACATCTACTTATTTAAAATCTTATGTAAAAAAGCCGTAATATAATACACACAAAAAAAAACGCTACACTCGAATTGTGTATCACCTTATTTTTAAAATCGGTAAAAATATACTTAAACATACCATAATTTGAATAAAAAGCAAATCCGCAATACAATAAACGTTTGGTTTCCTAACAAATGATACATTGCACATTGAAATCGTTATAGACAAGTTTATCCCACCTCCATTACCATTTTAATTCAGAGAACTATAAAATTATTGTTTAAAAACAAACAATTTATGCTTTATGGCGTACATATTTGTATTCATGTGCTTTGTAATGGAAGAACAAAGCTGGTAGTTACGTACAATGTATCTATGAATATTTGTTAGTAATAAATATTTAGAACTTTAAGGGCCATTAATAAATGTGTAGAAATTACTGTGTTATATCTTGAAATTATGAATTGAATTATAAATATTTACGTAACATTATTGATATGAGTTTAGCTGCAAAAAGGGCCTATATCTACATATCCTACAAACCTATAGGCTATAGCTCTATACGAAATTTAAAACTTAAGAGGATAAAAATTCTATCCTTTTAATGTATATGTGCATTATAATTAAAACACATATTTTCGACGAATTTCTTATGAAACCTACTCTTAGGAACTCTTTTTGTATGTAAAGATACAACCAATGTGAGGAATGCAATATTTTTCTTTTAAATAAATTTCATATCTTTTAGCACATAAATAGTTCTTTTTGAAAATGACATAGGTAAAAATAATTGTATTTAAATTAATTATAACGAAATTAAAGAGTATAAAGAACGGACGTACCGAGTAAAGCGCGGTCACTAGTTATTTAAAACATCCGTTTAGTCATTCAAAATAGCCCTTCGCTAATGGAAAAAAATAAAAAATATAATTGGTTACTCTACTTATATTATCGATTTATGACTGTATTGTTTGTTTACATTTCCAAACGTTAGTAATGCCACATTTTTTCTATCGCTTCAAATAGCTTGTTTAGTAAAGCGTGAGAATACGAAAGGGCGTGTCAACGCATGATGCTGATTGAAATGTCTTAAGTGGTCGAAATTGAGGATAAATAATTACACAAACTATCTAAATTATAATAAATTTTTAGATATACTCGTACATATATAACGACTGTGTCAAATTTTCTACCATTAAAATTTTATTTTCAATAAAGCTTACAAAAGCTTACTTAACCACATAGTGAAATCACACGGCTGTGGTATTTGAGTCAATTATGGTTTATGTTGAAAAAAATATCGTTTTATAATAAAAGATATTGCGTAATATAAACAAAAAAATTACACAAGACTGTACTCAAGTTCTAATATTTTTTAAGCCCATCAAAAAATTATACGATTAGACTAGTTACTAGCGACTCACGCTCACTCTACCACCCTCACTAATCTATCCCACGGGAACCGTACATTTTTCCGGGATAAAAAGGAACCTGTTACTATTCCAGACTATAGTCTATCTCTGTGCCAAATTTCATCTAGTACCATTCACCCATTTTGGCGTGAAAGAGTAACAAGCACCCATCCATCCATCCTACAATCTTTCACATAAATATAATATTAGTATAGATTTGGCTCAGTTTGTAGTGACCCTACTTTCTGTGCCAGCGGTCGCGGGTTCTAGTCCCGCTGGGGGCATTCATTTGTGTGATGAGCATGAATGTTTGTACTTCAGTCATGGGTGTTTATATTTATAATATGTATGTATTTAAAGTTATATATGTGTAGTGTATCAACTATCTGGAATCCATAACACAAGCCTCGTAGCTTACCATGGAACTAAATGGTGTTGTGTGTTAATGTCCCAACAACATATTTAAAAAAAAAGATATGTTTGTAACAGTTTACACGCAGTGCATATTCAACTATTTGTAGTAGGCTCGTGCTTCTTTGATAATTAAAAAGTGCAAATAATCATTACAATTTTATCAGTATAAATTGGTATAAATTAATATAGGTAATACTCGTGTAAACAATTTTATGCATTAATTTCTAATTTTTACCTTCCACATATTTTCAATATGTGAATTTAGCTAATGACAATATCCATTTTATCTTTTTCAATATAAAAAAGTTGTAAACGACTTTACGAACTAACTGATAAGATATAGTCATGTGCAGAGCGAGTCTGCAATGTGTCATTTTTTTATAATAACCTCCGAACAGCTGCCTCTATTTGTCAAAAATTAGCTTTTGCTAAACACACAGTCTAAGGAACTATTAATTATATTGGAAAAAATTAAATATTTAGGTACATACAAATACAACAATACCAATATACAAGTACATATACACAAAATACTATATATAAGTAGGTAATAGGTATTCATAATATTTTTTATAATTTTTGTTTATATAAGTAACAATCACCTACTTAATATATTTTTTTTTTAATTTTAATGAATAATCTCCTACATGTTTCAATAATTTAAAAGAAACTCACAACAGATAATATTTTGAATTAAATATTCTTATTTTCTGCCAGAAAAAATTGTCCTTTTCAGATTTTATGTACTTAAAAATATAGTAAATCACTATTTTCCAAAACAGTCTGCATAAAAATAGAATTTTACTATCTATCCACATTTGCAGGGCATTATTAGTTACACGTGTATTCGACAGCGTATGTGAAACAAACCCTTCTAATAGTGTAACAGCGAGATTTATGGCCACTTATACCCATGGCATAGACTTGAGTTAGACGTTTTTCTATATTAGCTTAGAAATTAGCAAAAACAAAAATAAAGTTGTGTTAGATAAATTATATTTGCAAAAATATAAAAAACGTACGTTTTTTTTTGTTTAATTAATAAACTGTATTCATGTATTTTTCTTTTTGGGATACAGCGAAGGAAATATAGTAATTCTTCCTACATCTCTTTTATTTCTATGTTATAATCAACAAGGGTAATTCAAAATATCGAGCTAGTGGCTCAAATCATAAAAATGGTTAAGCCGTAAAAATATGAAAAAAGATCTAAACTTTACATTTTTAATTCAATATATTTAAATAAATAATTGAGTAAAAATAGTGTCTCATGTCATTAGTAAATTGACACGTTCTGAATGCAAAAATGCGCTTGGTCATTGTAGAGCCGTGGGTGGCTCTGTGCTTGCGTTAACATTTCCGTTTTCATAATTACCATGGATATTCCAGTGTTTTTAAATGTAATTTTAAACCAGAATATAAAAAGAAAAGTAGAAATACCTTTATTTTAATATGGATATATCATATCGTATCAAATATAATTAAAATAAAAAGTAGGTATAACTCGCACTCTTGTTAAATGTCAATTAAACATATATCAGCTCAACTTATATACGGTAATGTGTTTGTTAAAAAAGTGTGAAATGAAAAAGACAATTCAATAATAGCAAGAGCTTCAAATAATTAAAATTAATTTAATGTAGAAGTAGAGTGTTCTGTGTTAGCATTAAACTACGCTTTTATTTTACAGTATTTTTTTCATTTTCACTACTTCAAACTAAAAACGCAAAACAATGCCTTTCATAACCATACGTTTTCCATATTAAAATAGGTATACATATTAAATAGTTATTATATTTGAAATAAACCGGAAAACAGAGTAAAAATATTAAAACAATAATAAAATATGAAATATTCATGGCAACAATTAGTGAAGTCTCAAGTCCCGTTCGTCCGTCGCCTAAATACCAGAAAAAATGCCGCCCACCCCGCCACCCATTAATCTGCATTGACATGTAATGTATAGCAAGATTTATCGTTCACAATCTGAGGACGGGCTATTTGTGTGCCATATTTTGTTTCAATCATTTAATGATGGTATGTCAGCTCTTTAGCCTTTCATTTGTTACTTATTAATTAATCTTTAAACCTTTAATAAGAGCCATTTTCAGTAAAATTCTATTAAAAATATTATGACATTTGAATCAAATTAAGAATTTAATTAAAATAATTTTTACTATAAATTATTTGTATACGTACACTATTTAAATTTTATGTTTATTAATATTATTCTTTATTACCCCAACCTACCTTAAATTATGGTAAAAAGGCAAAGTATACCTAAAACACTGTCAAGCGTACATGAAAAATTTCGTTTATATCAAAATTAAAAACTAGGTTAATAATTTACCAGTAGTAAATTATTTCAATTGTATTTTATCAACACAATAACGGTATATTATCAATGTAATAAACTTGTACAAATTACTTTTATAAACAATATCTATAAAAAATTATTTTATCAACACTGTTTTTATAAATATAAAAATAATAGGTTTAATTAAAAATAATTAATAATATAATAATACTTTATAGTATAAAAATCATTTATTCGCTGTATTTTGTTTAAAGAAATACACCTATAGATTTGCTCAACATGCGTCAATCGTCGCGCTGTTGCGCTCGCGCACACCCGTTGATAGATAGATGAATGAACCCGTCCCGCGATCCGTTAAACTACCGATAGAAAGACAACGATACTGAATATAAGCTGAATCACCATATAATTTACAGCTTTTGTATAAAAAATAGTTTGAATGTACCTACTTTCTTCATACCGAGTCAAAGAAAATATAAAATACATGTTACAAAAATGCTGCATACCTAATAGTTTCGAATTTAACATTTTTTAAATTATATATATATATATATATATATATATATATATATATATATATATATATATATATATATAAATATAAATATATAGATGTGAATATATAGATGTGCCAAAAAAGTTTCTGCATTGTCTTTTTCGCGATATTTTATAGAAAAAGTATGGAATTTATGTCAATCAGCGCACGGCTGCGCTAGCGCACTCGTGCTGAAAGATAGATGAATGCACAATGTACGCGATACGCAACCGTTAAGATACCCCGCAGAAAATGATCGGAATTGTTTGAAGTTCCGCATTGTGAGATTTACTTGTTGCTTGATACACATCGAGATTAACTCTCGATATTATGCCAATTTAATTATGTAATCGATGTTAATACTTTCTTAGATTTGTGTATTTTTGAAAACCAATTTATAATTTTGCGGGTAAGTTTCTGTAACAACTATATTAAATGACTTTTGAGACGTCTAAAACCTTAGTCTCACCTGTGACCATAGTTACTATAAAGCATCCGAAACGTCAGGAACCAAAAAATTAAAAGAAATCCGCAAAAAAATCCGAAAAGATACCGAGTTTTATTTAAAATGTAATGTAATGTTATTAAGATTAAATAAATTTCACGTGAATTTTATTTCATACTAATTACCAGCGGGAACTTCGTTTTTAGGATAATAAAAATTGCCCAATCTCTTCTACCTCGGTGGTATATATTATCAAATAATTTAAATTCCCCGGTAAAAGAAACCATTTCAACTCGTTATTTCCTCGCTGCAACCCGTTATTCCGTTGTGGATGCATAATATTAAAGAAAGAAATTATTGTGAATTTCTGCTTTTTATTAATTTTTGACCAACTTTAAAAAGAAGGAGGTACTCAATTTAGCTGTACATTTTTTATGTGTATTAATTTCAAAACAAAGTTGATTTACCCCTAAAGTAGCAATAATTGCATTAGAGTGATTTTAAAATTAACGTAACGTTAATTTTTTACTACTACTTACTGGTTATCCACGGTTAATTATTACGTACCTATAATAATATTATTTCACGTAGAAATTATTATTACACACAAAATTTTAATTATAATTACTAACTCTATATAGAAAAAGTATAAAGTAAATTTTTATAAGCAACTTGCATAAGGGCAAATATATAAAAAAATAAAAATCAGATTGCAGAATTTACGTAAAGATACCTATTTATTTTATTGTAGTTAAAAATCAGCGTAACAGTGAAAATCACTTGGCTATTTTCTACATATTTACTTATGATTTATATTTATTAAATTAAAGGTTAATTTATATTGTTCATTATATAATTTTAAATACTATTATTCGTTTAATTAAATTATTATTATTAATTAAATATAAATTATTTAATAAAATTATTACATTATATTTTGTAAATAACGAATATGTTCTGATGTAAGTTTCATTATTTAATTTTTAAAAAAAACCTGTATTGCAACAAGCACAGTGTTCTTATTGTTTTTCTACGTTTTCTCCTTTGCAGGCTTATTCGTATGAGAAAACCCCAATTTGAATTTCACTTTTCGATAATATTAGGATTATTCCTAGTGCCGTGACGACATCTTTTAATGTCAAGTATAAATTAAAAATTTAATAAGCCCCGACCATCTTAGACAGATTTTCATCACACATAGCTAAGAACACTCCCGACTAATTTACCTTTCAAACAAAAAAAAATCAAAATCAAAATCGGTTAATCCGTTCGGGAGCTACGATGCCACAGCCCAACAAACACACAGACACGTCAAACTTATAACACCCCGTCGTGTTTGCGTCCGGGGTTAAAAACGAAATTAACATCCTCAGAGTAACAAAACCAAAGTTCCAACTTTGTAAAGTACAAGTTGCCGACATCATAAATAAAAAAATATAAAAAAGCTATGAACGGTAATTCGTATATAGACTTTGGATCTTTTAAATCGTACTTAATACTTTTTACAGCTGCAATAAATATAAATAACTTTATAAAAATTTCTAAAATCCCGGAATCGATATAAACCGCCTAATTTTATCTGTTATCAAACTAAATTTTCAAATTTCATATTTAACCCTAATATTCACGTTAAGAATATAATAATAAACAATTTAATGATCCATCGAAACATCTAGTCTCAACTTAAAATACGTTACCGTTAGCTAAGTTACGACTCTATAAATCCATTGTCGAACAAATAATTCTAATTGGAGCCAAATTACAAGTACTTTATATCACTCAAAATAGCACTATTCGCACTTAACACCTTAATAACGTTGGTGACACTGACCGTCCATCTGACGGGGCTGATGCCAGTCGTCGCGCCACTCCTGGCCCTCCATAGCATATCCTTTGGCAGACGATTATTTTTTCAATGGGTCACGATAAATCAGTTTTCTGTAAAGTTGCGCGAGCGCACACAACTGCGAGGCGATCACTTCTGTCGTCGACGCGCTCAGGCATCCTCACCGCCCAGGACCGCCCACCGCCCAACCGAATAACGTTTATTTTCATCCATGTATATTGACTGGCTTTAGTGACTCGCTCTTGCTTTATATCGCCGTTTTATGTTAGGGGTAACGATTTATATGTACTTTGTTCTTAGTTTTACGTGATTTAGAATTGGATGAAAGTAAAATTTTAATATATATAACGCAGATAAAAATATATGTTATTTATTAATGTTGCGGAACTCTTAAATTTTTTAAATACTATCGTATATTTATTTATATAAAATATTTTCTATTTAATGTATATTTTTATGCCAACAAATTATATAATTTGTTGATATAAAAATAAAAATATACATTAAATGGAAACTTCGCGGAAAAGTAATGATAGAGTTAAAGAGGACTTACTTATATTATAAATATTATAAATTTCTTTATTTTAAAACACTTGAAAAAAACACTTTGAAGAATTGGACAGTAAATAAATAGATATACTTTTGACGTTAGCGCAATCCATAAACTTAACCACATTGCTCTTTCAAAATATACAAAATTGTTTATTTACAAAACGCTTACCTGTACTTACTATATGTACACCATTATTTTGTTCACAATTGAGACATCTGTACGTACAATAAACTCTTTTTATATAGAGCTGAATTTCTAAATTCTCATTTTTTAATGGTTTTCTTACAAGGTAACATAACAGATCATATAATACTATACCTACTAGGTAACAATAATCAGTTTTTGTTTATTTGTTTTAGACAAAAAGTTCCGAGGAGTTTTCGAACATATTGACATTGCCATAGTACTGTATAACTTTTTTGGCTAACAAAATGTAACAATAATATGCCACAGATCATGTTTATATGCTGACGATTCCTATTGGCCGGGTTACAATGTATAACAATTAAACTTAAGCGGTACCTAAATTTTTGTTGTTTGCTATTTTGTTGTTTTCAAATTTATATTATTTATTTATTATGCAGTAAGTGACCTCGATCTCTTGAGTTTAGAACTTCTGAATATTAAATAAATACCTTCAAAAAAATCTCTACATTCCTGAATTCGACATAAACCGCCTAATTTTATCTGATATCAAACTTTATTTTTAAGTTTTAAATAAAACTGTCTTTTCGAATTTTTTCGCGAATTTATTTTGATTTTTGGTTCCCGACGTTTCGAATGCTTTACAGCAATCATGGTCACGGGACAGACTGAGGTGTTAAATGTCTCTAAGGTATTATATAGTTGTTACAGACAGCCTACTCACATATAACAAAATGAATTCAAAAATTGAAAAATGGCACCAAAGTACCTTACAATATTTTAACTTTTAACTTACTTTAAACATTTTTATATAATATAAATTTTAAAGTTATATAAAAATGGTATATACGCATTCTTTAAAAAAATGGAAATCATCGTCAGTGAGGTACGAAAGTATTTATAGCCATTAACAATATTATTATGTTGTAGGTAGGTACTAAAGACTCACCCTCGCTTTGTTCAGGTTTGTCCCTAGTTTTCAGCACTCTCACACTTTTAGGGAAATTTATGATACCCAAGGTAGGTACATTATTGCAATTTCATGGAGATCTCTAATTTTTTTGAAAATAAAATGTGGCCCTTGTTACTAGCTGATAATGTAGCTTTGATAATGGGCCAGTAGTTTAAGATTTTTTTTAAATTGGTCCATTAGTTTTTTAGTTTATCCATCACAAACAAAATATTTTTTTTTCCTTTATAATATTAGTATACATAACGAAATATGTATTTATCATTTTTTCACATATTTTATGAGTTCCCGATGTTTCGGCACTGTTATAAGTGTTTCGGTGCCTTGATAAGTATACTAATTGTATACTATAAAAGTAAATGTAAAACAAACTTATTACTATTCTTTATTGCACTTAAAAGTAAATACAGTGATTAAGATAGAATTTTTGTTTGCAAAACGAACTAACTTAGACGTATTAAAACTCCTCAGGAATCTGAATATATAGTCATACATGTGGGATTAACCAGAAGAGCTACTTTACTGTAGACACGTCCATCAACGCTAAGTAAACAAAACTCAAACAGACCGATGCAGCTACTTGCTATAAGACTTACAGACCCCGCACACTGAAGACTTTCTGTTGAGTATCGACTAATAGTTTAGTCGGGTTCATAATCGGTATGAAGATCGACACAACAATTTTTTTGGCTTCGTCGATTATATCGATTTATACAATAAATATACCATTAAATTTTATATTACTATTTAAATTTCACTGGCAAACTTGCAAATCAATTTGAAATTTACAATTCCTGTCACCAGTAGAGACGATAATACGAGGTGTTGTCTTTTAAGAATGGACTCCATGGGCCCAGGGTAACAGCATTTTTCTGTCGATAGTTGCACTTGGGTTATGTTTTGTTTTTCTGGTTATTTTAAAATTGAACAATATTTATATAAGTATTGCTTATTTTTTTATAATTATTTTATTTTTTATAATAAAATGCTTATACCTCTGTTGGTACTTTTACGTACATGGCTGTTTTTTGCATAACTGGGTCCAAATGTCAACAAATCGGGCAGACTTCATACATTATTGTAAAGGGAAGGGAAAGAAGAGTTTGTTTTTTTGTAACTTGAACGCGGGCGAAGCCGCGGCTGCTGCTATGCAATATACCTAATAGGTTTACATATATAGTTTATATACCTATTTGTATATAAGTACCTATTAAGGTTTAACTGCCTCGGTGGTGTAGCGGCTAGCATGTACGGCTGCACACCCGGAGGTCCTGGGTTCGAGTCCCGGGTCGGGCCAAGTTTAGTTATTGAGTCTTTCTGTATAGTAAGCCTCTGTAACAGCCCGGAGTTGGGAAGTTGGCGGTGTTTCACCCCCGTGCCTCGGAGAGCACGTAAAGCCGTCGGTCCTGCGCCTTAACTCTCACTGGTCGTGTCGAGCTGTCGTCCCACCAGAGTATGAGAGTGACAGGAATAGAGAGTGCACTTGTGTCTGCGCGTACACTTGTGCACTATAATATCTCCTGCGCAGTTGGCTAGTCTCAATGAGACTGGCCGCCGTGGCCGAAATTGGTCAGGAGAACATCATCAAGGTTTAAAACGCTTAAAGAATAATATTTACTTTCTTTGATTCACGCGAATATTTGACATTTTAAATAAAACTCTCTTTTTGGTTTTTTTCGCAGATTTATTTTGATTTTTGGTTCCCGACGTTTTGAATGTTTTACAGCAATCATGGTCACGGGAGAGACGAAAGAGTCTGTTTTTATTTAAAACTCTTAAAGAATATTTTAATAAATAATATTTTATTATTTTAAGTTTTTTATAATTCGAAGAAGTGTGTTCTTTGAATTCTGTAACATCATGATTTTTTATTATTTTAGAAATACTTACACATTTCACAAAAAAAAACAAGAAATATGCATTATTTAAATACAAGTGTATATTCTCTAGTTAAAAAGTAAAACAATTTATGATCGGATTTAAAAGCGGGTGGGGCATAGCGTCATGTCGTCTCTTTCCAACCTATGCAAGCATTAACCTAAATGAAAAAGACAGATACACGATAGGCGGGGCTTAGAGATGTTCGCTCGAGATCATCCCATGCGGTAAAGATCACAATGTTTTCCTCAGTAAAAATAAAAGTCACCGTTTAAATGATTCAGAGAATGCACGGCTAATAGATTTTAGCTATTTCAGAATGTAATGTTATCTACACTAATCTATACTAATATTATAAAGAGACACAGTTTGTTTGTTTGTTTAAAAAATTTAATTGTAGAAAAATTCTTTTTGCATTAGATAGCGCGTTTATTAAGGAAGGCTATAAGTAATTAAAGCCTACCTATTAAATACATACCTCATCAAATATTTTCGAAATCGGTGCCAGCCCATACAAAGCAAAGCACACCGACTTCGAAAATATTTGATTAGGTATGTATAGTAAATGAAAACTACCAATCAGTTATTTTTTACTTTTTAGTGCTTTTGTTTGAAGTCGGTTTTTATTTTTTTGTTAAAAAGTTTTTATTTTTTTATTAATAAACAGGTATATTTTTATACAAGTTCATTCAATACACATACGTACCTACAAACTTATAATTATTAAATCCGTTAAGTACCAACTTAGGAACCTAAGTTACTAAGTTAATCAATGTCAACACGCGCATGTCCGACTTAGATTATAAGTATTATAGTTTATGCTTTTCTAAGGTTATCAAAACTTAAAAAATGTCTGGGATAGCTATATTATCCTTACATAAAATGAACAACAGTAAAAATCAAACATCCGATTTTAAAACATGTCGAAAGCATGTCATAAACAAGAACAATGCATTCAAAAAGTAATATTTGACCTAACTTTCAAACGAAAATAGACTTTATAGCACTGAGTGCATTTCCGTAAAGAAAAATTGTGTATATTTACGTTTATTGTGGAGGCGATGACAGTTCTAACGACGCTATCTTCCGCCGCATTTATCTGTCAACGGCCACTCGCGCCGGATGCTGCAGACTCCTTATGACGATCCTTCGCACATCTTTCTGGACTGGGCTAGTCTATTTCTATAAAATATTTAATATATTTTTTTTAAATATTAAAATTATTAGTTTAAGCATTCAGAATTAAACGTTGTATAATACAAGATACCATTTGTAAGTTAATTGTTTGTATTCAACCTCTTTTTTTTAACGTCCCACTGCTGGGCACGGGTCTCCCTTCAATACGAGGAGGATAAGGCCATAGTCCACCACGCTGGCCAAGTGCGGGTTGGCGGACTTCACATGTTTTTCGAAAACTTGCTAGGTTCTCTCAGACATGCAGGTTTCCTCGCGATGTTTTCCTTCTAATATGATAATCATGTTGGAAATGATTCGTACATGAAACTATCAGAGGTGCGAGACCCAGGATTTTAATCCGCTTCACTCGGTTTCCCAAGCGAGCGCGTTACCACGGGGCTACCACTGCCTAATTGTTTAGTCGAATTAAATCTTGTAGCGGATTCGAGTCCCGTTCGCAGCATATTATAAAGATACTAGTCTAAGTAAGTAGCTAGGTTTCTTTACATATGTTTATATACTTATGTTAGAAATAACAACACGCATTAGTCAAAATCACCTATCCAGAACTAAAGTAGAACTTTATCTTTTGTATCCGTTTAGTGCATGGTCTGACTTTGTAATGTTCTTTTCATATTTAGATATAATAATATACGGCATACTGACATTTCCATTACATATTTTGTCGTACAAGGCTTGAATTTTAAAAAACTCTCTTAGCTTTTTTATTATAGAAACACGCTAACAAAAATTAAACCATATAATAGGAGTACCACTGATCTTTTTGAAAATGAAAAAAGTTAAAGAGGTGCTGTTTGTAGACACCTATATATCTTTAACATGAAGTCTTTTATCCTAATAATTGGTCACCCTCACAGTCCACTTTTTGTCTAATTGTAAACAAAACTGTGACGCAGTGTTTACTGGAACTTTAGATCGTAAACCGACGATGAAAATCGGTAGCATTATTTATCTATGTTATTTCTTTATTTTAAAGGTCTTTGTACCCGAAGTACCTATAAACAAATGTTACTTTATTTAATAACATGAAGGCAGTACCAGAAAATCGTTTTACTGAATAACTTTCACCTTAGTTTAAATAATATTAGTTGTAAGGATTTTTAGTCAGTATGTACGTACGTATCTTACACGCGGATGTCCAGAATCCACGGATGTTAGGTTCTTCCGTGGAAAAATGTAGGTAAACAAGAAAGAGCTATAGACTTGTTAGATTAATTAACATCAAATATAAAGGTAGTAGCTACATTATTTTGGGAAATAATATCGTATAAGTAGGTTTTGTAGGTAAAATTTAATTCAAAAGCTCTTAATATCAATTTTTCTCTGTACGCTGACTTAGGAACCACCATACGCTTGCGTATCGTACTTTTAAAGTCTATAAAAAAATCAAACACGAACAACCTTTAACAAAAATTGCATCAAATCATCGGCGTTACAATGATATTGGTCAAGGTGCTTATTATTTTTATCTTTGCAAATATAGAGTGTCATAAAGCAATCGTCGCGGTTCAGGTGAACGGCCGGCGCGCGCGTTCGCAACATGTCTCCCATATTTCCGTCATCGACGCGTCTGATGCGCACCAAAATAAGATTATTGGAAATTTGACACACGCCATTTAGGGTTACCACTAGGAAAGAGTTTGACAATAAGTAAACTGTATTCAGCCTAGGATTATATCTTTTTTAAAGTGAAAACTTCTATAGGTAGGTTTGGATGAGAGGTAAATTCATGTAAGTCGTCATCGACATAGTCACGTGACGATTTAACTGTTAACGCTAACACTCAGAGTGCCGATAAATGTCAAAACCAGATAAATGTAAACAGTTTTAATTTAAAAAAATAATTTAAGATCAAACAATTAATATGAATATCGAAAAGAAACAACAGTTTGTTTATAGTTTTACGTTTTCACTTCTGTCGGCAGTCCTCATGACTGTTTTCAACCGACTTCCTCAAAAAGGAGGAGGTTCTTAATTCGGCTGTATGTTTTTTTTAAGTTTGTTACCTCAGAACTCCGTCATTTATTAACCGATTTGGACAATTTTCATTTTGTTTGAAAGTGTATACTTTCAGATTGATCCCATTTAAATTAAAAAAATATACCACCCCTAAGGGTGGAAAAATAGCTAATGATGAATTTACCCTACTTCTAATTGTCATATTGACTTGAAACTTTGCAAGTATTTCTATTTCCGTTTATAGTACCGTGGTTCGGTATTGTTGACCTGATCTGATGGTAAGGTCAGAAGGTGGATAGGTGGAACTCTTCAACGGCTAATAGTAGATACTTTGAGTTCGGGCTTATTTTCTTTGATTTGACAAGCCTAACACGTTAGAATACTTACTTTGCTACTACTGTCTACACTAAAAAGGGAAAAATAAAAACTTTTTAACAAAAAAATAAAAACCGACTTAAACAAAAGCACTAAAAAGTATCAAATAATTTCGAAATCGGCGCCAACCGATACAAAGCAAAGCACACCGACTTTGAAAATATTTGATTAGGTATGTATAGTAAACTAGCGACTCACCCTCGTTTCGTTCGGGTTTGTCGCTAGGTACGTTTTAAATAGATTTAAATAGTTATTAGCCAGCGTTTGCCATATAGATTTAATATTTTTTTTTGTTAATAATATTGACAAATATTGACATTAATATTATACGATTCTAAAGTCACTCAATTGCTAACACTTAAACTTTATGTTAAGGTATTAAAGTTCAAATTGACTTTTAAGTATTATTACGAATCTTTTGTATGGGAGTATAGAAAAGTGTTGTTTTTAGACTTTTTCAGGCAATTTTTTAAATTTTTCTCTCCGTAAGAACCATCCTCGTACTTCAAGGAATATTCTAAAAAAGAATTAGCGAAATCGGTTTAGCTGCTCTCGAGATTTGCGCTTACCAACACATTCAGCGATTCATTTTTATATTGTAGAAGATGAAAACTACCAATCAGTTACTTTTTACTTTTTAGTGCTTTTGTTTGAAGTCGGTTTTCATTTTTTTGTTAAAAAGTTTTTCTATAACTTTTTTTACAACCTAGCTTTATCTTATGGCTTCGGGCGGAGGCAGTGACGATGTCATACCCCCATGACTTGTAGAGCTCGTAAAGCTGTTGGTACTACATAACGCGAGTGTCAAATTCTTAGCGCTATTAGGTAGCTATAACATTGTTGATTGCTTGTTTCGCTCACAACACTTTTACACTAGTGTAAATGATATTATTTATGTCCGAAATCCGTTCGGAGGATATAATATAGTATTATATGGAATTATTTTTTTAGTATGCGGACTACGAAGAAGCTTTTATTGAATCTTTATAAGTAACAAGGTACTATACAAACCAGTTTTAATTTATTGTATAGGTATATGTATTACATTTAATTATGTGATTTAAAAATAGAGCAACTAACTTTAATTAATATTTATAAAGTCCCGAAGTCGAGTTCCGCTGGGGGCACTCATTTGTGTGATGAGCACAAATGTTTGTACTCCAGTCATGACTCATGAGGGTTTATATTTATATTATGTATGTATTTAAAAAAAATTGTATATGTGTAGTGTATCAACTATCTGGTGTCCATAACACAAGCCTCGTAGCTTACCATGGAACTAGATGGTGCTATGTGTTAATATCCCAACATATTTATTAACTTAATATCTTAACACACTGTCTATAATAACAAAGTACATTCAATAGATAAACTTTGTCAATTAATTATATGTAACGAAATGGACAGTCAATGTATGAAGCAACCGTCCGTTTACCTCTCTTTATGTTTTCGCTTGTCGTGGTAGCCTTTAAGTAGTTCTACTTTACCAATTGTAAAATTAAGGGCATGTAGTTTTTACTTTTTGCATGATTTAAGTGTATGTCCTGTTGGTTACCCTAAATAAATAAATAATATTACGCTCATTAATATCAATAACTTGATAACGCCACCCCATATAGTACATAATATGCAGTTGGTATGATATAGAAAAACATTAACCATATCTATGAGACAAAATATGAAAGTATAAAAAATATTATTTTATAAATAAATGCATCGAGTGAATATAAGCGATAACCCTAGTATTTAACGATCCGTTCTCTACATATACTTACTGCCCAATACTGATGACGCATTTGAGTGGCCCTCAATATTTTCGGTTCAATAGAACTATTTTTATTAGCCCTCGTCTACTATGAAAGCATATCATAACTCTAAAGATAGGTATATCATTCGAGAAACAATCAATTTTAATTACTTATAAGAGTTATTGCTTGTCTTCATATTTAAAATAAATATATTCTACTAACCACTTACTCTCGCTTCGCTCGAGGACTTCCCTGTCCGCTTTTTGTATTTATGGCTCATATCATCCCTATTTTTCACCCCTAGAGTATATCTATACATATAATAAAATTTTAACTAAGTCAAATCTGTACATTATATATTTTTTAGAAAATCTTATTGAAATAGACATTATCGATACAGAGGCCGAATCTATAGTTTTTAGAATTTTTGTCTGTCTGTCTGTTACCGCATCACAGAAAAACTACTGGACGGATTTTGATGAAATTTGGTATGGTTATAGCTGATTATCCGGGTTAACATAAAGGATACTTTTTACCGCAGAAAAATATTTCATTTCTGAGAAAAAATACAAAAACTGGTTAGAATAAAAAACGATGATACTATATAGATTTTAGCAAGTTAACTTACTAAATATGTCAAAAACTATTAAACAAATCTTGAAAAAGTATATCAATAGCACTATTTTATTCAATAAAAAAATATTTTAATGAATATTTATTTTTGTACTAGCACTGCTCGCGTTCAGATGACCAAAAACCAAATTCTTAGGCTTTACATATTAGTTATACTCTTACAATGAAGTTTTTGTATTTTTTCTCAGAAATGAGATATTTTCCCGCGGTAAAAAGTAGGTATCCTATATGTTGACCCGGATAAACAGCTATGAACATACCAAATTTCATCGAAATCTGTCTAGTGCTTTTTTGATGCGGTAACAGACAAACAGACAGATAGACAGAAAGACAGACAGACAGACAGACAGACAAAAATTCTAAAAACTATCGATAATATCGATAATAATGTCTATTTCAATTAGATTTTTCAAAAAATGTTTAATGTACAGATTCGACTTTGTTACAATTTTATTATATGCATAGATTATTTAGATATTTGGCAATAGATGTCGCCATGTGTCTTTAAACTACATAGTTTTAATTCCAAAAAATTGAATGCACAAATTCGACCTTTCTATGATTTTATTAGAATTACTACTAAATTACCCGCGGCCCCGCCCGTGTTTAAATTATCAAAAAACAATCTTTTTGGCTTTATAAATTAGTTACATCTATAGATACATTAAAATTCAATGAAGCAGTATCTGTGCTTTAAATATTTTTTGGAAAATTTTATTGAAATATACATTATTATCGCTAACAGTTATAAGAGTATATAGTATTAAGAATATATATATATATATATATATATATATATATATATATATATATAATATATATATATATTCTTAATACTATACACTATGTACTATACTATACTATAATTTTAAGAGTTTTTGTCTGTCTGTCTGTGACCTCATCACAGAAAAATCACTGGAGGGATTTTGAAGAAATTTGGTATGGTAATAGCTGGTTATCCAGGTCAACTAATATACTAATACGAGTATACTAATATATAAAACCTAAGAATTTGGTTTTGGTCATATGAACGCGGGCGGAGCCGCGGGCAATGCTAGTACTATCTAAAACTAGAATTGTCGTGATTTTCGATCGAACAGATTATTTCAAATTTTGGTCACGTTAACAATAACGGGCTTTCATATAAACTTCCTACTCCCTTTTGACCCATTTTGGAGTAGAATGTCCAATAATCCTTTCTTAATGAATAAATAAAAGTAATAGAAGGAGTAGTTCTTCTATGATTATTCTAAAACCCTGGGCTTGATAAAATCATTTATAATATTATTAGCGATAATATGTCTAAATTATCCAAATGAATAATAATTAATAATACAATATTTAAATAAGCCAAGAAAAGCACTGCCTACAATAATGGTCCTGTTACGGCCTGTCCGCACTGCGATATTTCACCGCACGTTTTTATTCTCGCAATTCTGTAACTCATTGAATCTTATAGGAGTATCCGCACTGGCGGTTAAAAATTCACGCGGAAAAAAAATCTGTGATTTGATGCAAATTGAACGCGATGCGGCGCGGATATATTTCCGCGCGAATGTTTTGTACAGTATATAGAAGTATGGCTATGGCCGCACTGCTAAATAAAATTCGCGCTTTTCGCTCAGTCTTTTATTACGCTATTGGTTTATCGAATGATTTTGTAGTCATTCTGTAATATCCGAATAACTTTTTACTGTATTTTCGCAGCTCTTGATATTTAATGTAGAAAAACATCATTTTAGATTACTAAAATGTCTCAGTAGATATAGTAGATTTATCATTTTAGACGTTTGTCTCAGTCGGGAACTGCATCAAACTGACAAAAATCGTACGAAATTTTATTCGCAGTGCGAAATAAGTACAATTTCGATCACGGAATATAATACGCGAGAATAAAAATCGCGCGGTGATATATCGCAGTGCGGACAGGGCCTTAGTGTTGCTCATTGCTGAAGATTCTACATCTACAATTTAATATGTTGGATTCACAATAAGCCACTTTTTTATATACCTAAATTGCACAATATGAGAATTCTCATACAGTATAAGTATATTACAAATCATTTAAGTATATCTTTATTACATCCAAAAATAGTGCAATATTTATTTTAAATATCATAGAATATAGATAGGTAAAAGTTTAGTACAATATGTACAAGAATACAAGTAAATGATATATTTAATTTATTAATTGAAATTTCGATTATGAAACGCGCCATCTCTTGACATGTTTTGGCTATAAATAAAAACTTTTTAACAAAACAATAAAAACCGACTTCAAACAAAAGCACTAAAAAGTAAAAAATAACTGATTGGTAGTTTTCATTTACTATACATACCTCAAATATTTTCGAAGTCGGTGTGCTTTGCTTTGTATGGGCTGGCACCGATTTCGAAAATATTTCATTAGGTATGTATTTAATAGGTAGGCTTTAATTACTTAGCCAAAGCGCACCGACTTCGAAAATATTTGATTAGGTAGGTATGTATAGTAAATGAAAACTACCAATCAGTTATTTTTTATTTTTTAGTGCTTTTGTTTGAAGTCGGTTTTTATTTTTTGTTAAAAAGTTTTTATTTTTCCCTTTTTAGTGTAGACAGTAGTAGCAAAGTAACGTGTTAGGCTTGTCAAATCAAACAAAATAAGCCCAAACTCAAAGTATCTACTATTAGCCGTTGCAGAGTTTCACCTATCCACCTTCTGGCCTTTCCATCAGATCAGGTCAACAACAACCGAACCACTGTACTATCAACGGAAATAGAAATACTTGCAAAGTTTCAAGTCAATATGACAATTAGAAGTAGGTTAAATTCATCATTAGTTGTTTTTCCACCCTTAGGGGTGGTATTTTTTTTGAAATTTAAATGGGACCAATCTGGAAGTATACCCTTTCAAACAAAGCAAAAATTGTCCAAATCGGTTAATAAATGACGGAGTTCTGAGGTAACAAACATTGAAAAAAAAAAAAAACATACAGTCGAATTGAGAACCTCCTCCTTTTTGAATTCGGTTGAAAATAACACTCGATGACTCTACTACTTAATACTCTACCTATCACTTTATGAAAACTTTTTTACAATATTAGTAAATATATATTATAAGATGTAAATAATTTATATTGAATTAACCATAATTAAAAAAGAAACGTTCTTGATTTTATTTTAAAATAAAAAAAAAATTAATTCTTGCAAATTATAATATATCATGAAACACATTTTTATTTTACTTTTTAGTATGGCAACAAAAGTTGTTTTCGCGAGAACCTTGTGAGCATCATGAAAATTATTTTGATTGCAAAATTGTCATAGAATTAGTTAAGAAAAGTTTATAAGTGTTTTATTGTGTTAGTGTTATGTTTGTTGTGTATCGATATTTGCCATACAAGTGGAGCTCATAAAGAAATTGCTCGCCATGGCCGGCCCGTCCGACGGCGACCCCGACGGATGGGTCGAGTTCTGCGAGCGTCAGGCTAAAACCGCCGCTCAGGACTTTGCCAAGGCTTGCATACAATATTTACAGACCAGCGCCAGTGAAGCCGCCGCCCGACCTATTTCACAAAAAGAATTCCTCAAGAAATTTGTGGAATGTTTTTCAGAACAATTCGATTTTGAATTCGGCAAACTCAAGGCACAACATAAATTACCCAATGGCACACACACTGGCCACGATGAAAGCGATTATTCTGAAGACACCGATTCCCCAAAAACGCAACATAAACCCTTCTTTCGTAGATTATCTTTTAAAGGCTTGCGTCGTGGAAAGGGTTTATTTCACAAACAACATTCTGATGAGGTAGAATTGTCGTCTAATATGAATAAACACAAAACAAAATTAGCTAAGATAGTAGTTGAATGTCGAAAAGATGGACTTGTAAATTATTTGACTCCAGAAAGTCTGGAACAACCTAGTGGTCCACAGAAATGGGAAAAATGTAGATTAGCATTAGTTAAAACTGTTGGTGGTTATATGTTAGAATTTTATTCTCCGCCTAAGGCACAAAAACCTAGAAGTGGTGTATTTTGTTTCCTTATATCAGAAGCAAGAGAAACTACTGCTTTGGAAATGCCGGACCATGAGAACACATTTGTTTTAAAAGTGAGTAATTAAAGAGTATAAAATTTAATTTAGCTTCCTTGTTTGCTTATAGTTTTTAGTATTTATTATATTTATAACTAAATCTTACCTATAAGATGAGTAATTATTAAAACAATACTTATAATTTCAGTTAAACAAATATAAATATTTTATAATAATTTATAAATGAAATATAGCATGTAATAAGAATTAAAAAAAAGTTTTTTTTTGAACTTACTAAATAAACTTAAAACATAAAATAAACACAATATATATATTATATAACCAAAATAATAAATACCTAACATACACATTTCAGGCAGATAATAATATGGAATATGTAATAGAGGCGGCTGATGTTGATGATATGAAATCATGGCTGGCCACCATCAAGTATTGTATGAGATCGGCACCCACTACACAGCCCCCACCTGAGGCATTAGCAGGACTGCCAGAACCAGCGCCGCCCGATCTGCCTCCTAGAAGAGATTTGCCTTCTAGTGCAAGTAATACCGATCTAGCAACTGATACACCGGAGGAAGCTGAATTAGGTAATTTGTTTTTTCTAGTAGGCATTTAGTCTATGACTGGAAAAAATATATCTCCATTAAATATATTACCAAAAAGTTTAATTTACTATAAGGCAATAAAGTATGTTGTAGATGAGTTAAACTAGAGAAATTATATATTTCTAATAATTTTAAATTTGATATATAATTTAAACAAGTTTAGCAATTTTCAAATTATACTCTTTAGTCTATTTTGTTTCTGTAGCTATAAACACCTTGCGGTTATTTCCTAAGAGATTAATTGTTAACCGAGCCACAGGTGGCTCGGTTAAGCAGTCGTTGACAGGTTAATATATTATTTTACTTAAGTATTTTAGTTCATCATCATCATTTTTAATTTTTACATGTTACTTTTAGTAACGCTGTTATGACTTTCAAACTTTGTGACTGAAAATCTATATTATTATACAAATCTGAAGGGTTTGTTTGTAAATGTGCTTATTTTTGGAATAACTCACATTTTTGTTTTGGATATCTTATTCATAAAGAAACTATCTAGAAATTTAACATTGCTGTAATATTGTCAAAGGCACAGAAGTTATGCCTGAATAAACAATGTGTGTGTGTACCCGTGTGCAAACAATAGTTTTAAACTTAATTCTTCAAAGTCTAAACTGGATATTAGTAATCTGTAGTAAAATAATGAAATTCAAATTTATCTGTTGAATAATCATTTACATAATACACAAAGTGGTACAAATATTTTAGAAACAAGCAACTAATGCTGCAATTTGATTTTTTAAAAAACATTACTAGTGTCAGCCCACACTGTAATCACGTGAATAAATAAAATGTTAGTCGAACTTTATTGATTTGTTGTCTTAAGCAGGCTTCTCACCATACATGATTTTATGTTCCTGAAAACAAAATTCCAAAAATGAATAATATTTTGTGGCCCAAATTGACAATGCTATTCTAATAATACCCAAGATGACTTTCTGTATGGATTTCTATGATGTGATAAATGCAGTGGTAGTCCAGTGGTAACGCGTTCGCTTGGGAAACTGTGTGAAATGGGTTCAAATTCCGGGTCTCACACCTTTGATATTCTAATGTGCGTATCATTTCTAACATGATCACCACTTGTCTTATGGTGAAGGAAAATATCGTGAGAAACTCGTCAGGCCACACTCGGCCAGCGTGGTGGACTATGGCCTGATCCCCCTCGTATTGAAGGGAGGCCTGTGCCTAGCAGTGACAGGTTATCAAGGGCTGAATATATCCAACAGGCTCAATAGCAGAAGAGGTGTGTGAGCCGCGGCTGTCGCTCACCGAGTGGCCGTGGTTCCACGGCACGCTGGCGCGCGCGGCGGCCGCGGCCTGCGTGCTGGACGGCGGCGCGGCGGCGCACGGCTGCTACCTCGTCCGTCAGAGCGAGACGCGACGCGGCGAGTACGTGTTGACGTTTAACTTTCAGGTATGCGGAATTTTTTTTTTGATGTGAATCATCTGATCAGGACTGCCAGATAACAGTCGTTGATTTACCCAACCAATAAACCTCAAAATACCCGGTTAATCTCGCCGGCGCCACCCATAAGCAGAATACCCGAAAATAGTTTTTTTTAAGTAATTTATTCATGTTTTATGTAGAACTAGCGACTCACCCTCGCTTCGCTCGGGTCCGTCCCTAGGTTGATTCCTCATACAAACTTTCGTCCCCATTTTCACCCGCTTAAGGGATAATTTCCAGGATAAAAAGTATTGTATGTCCTTTCCCGGGTCTCAAACTTTTTTCTTACCAAATTTCATCTAAATCGGTTCCGTAGATCCAGAGATTACTCCCTACAACGTCACAAACTCACAATTCACAAACTTTACCTCTATAGTATTAGTTATAGATAAAAGAAAGTACTAATGTTAGAAAAAGAAGTCATTGTTATCAGTTTTCAATTAAACAGCTTTAAATTATAAATCAAATATAAAAAACAAAAACTTAAAATATCTAATTAATCAGCTAAACTAATATACCTGCTTTCTACTAAAATACCAGTCAAAATTTCCCGCCATCAAAAATCATCTAAAATTACCCCCTTTTCGGGTAATTTACCCACCAATTGACAGCACTGCATCCGATGCGGCGGGTTAACTTAAAACTAGCAGTTGGCGTGGTGACGCGTCGCCACGTGCTTGTAAGGCCCTGTCCGCACTGCGATATTTGACCGTGCTATTTTTATTCTCACGTATTATATTCCGTGCTCGAAATTATACTTATGGCGCACTGCGAATAAAATTTCGTACGATTTTTGTCAGTTCGATGTAGTTTCCAGCTGAGACGAACGCCTTAAAATGAATAACAAAAAAATAATAATTTAACTGATACTATGGCGGTGGCGTGACAGAGATATCAAAAGATGTCATGAACATCACTGAATTTTAAACCGCAAGTGCGGATACTCCTATAAGATTCACAGTCATTCAATGTGTTATAGAATTGCGAAAAAAAAACTTGCGGTGAATTATCGCAATGCAGATGACACGTAACTCCCCGATTCTCTTTCCACTTGGTTGGGCGATTCCCCCCTCTCCCTCTCTCTCCTCGCTCCCTCCCCCCTCTCTCCCCTCGCTCCCTCCCCCTCCCGCCCCCTCCTGCCCCTCTCCCCTCGCTCCCTCCCCCCTCGCTCCCTCCCCCATCTCTCCCCCTCGCTCCCTCCCCCCTCTCTCCCTCCCCCTCTCCCTCCCCCTCTCTCCCTCCCCCTGTCCCACTCTCTCCCTCGCTGACCCCTCGCCCCTCACCCCTCTGCATGTTTTTCCCCCCTCCCCCGCTCTCTGTCTGCGTTGAGCTCGAATTGTTATTTTTAATTTTGGTATTAAATTAAGATTTTTTCTTTTACAAAAAATGTGTATATGTTGTTTTTAATTATGTCACATTTATTGCCTTTATAAACCGTCCGTCCTAAAGTTTCATAGATAAACACAATATTTTAATAATTTTAAAATCTATACTAATATTATAAAGAGGCAGTTTGTTTGTTTTGTTTGAACGCGCTAATCTCAGAAACTACTAATCCGATCTGAAAACTTCTTTTTGTATTAGACAGCCCGTTTATTGAGGATGATTAGGCTATATATCATCATTCTACTACGCAAGGGAGCAGAGCAGTAAATTTGGTATGGTCATAGCTGGTTAACCGGGTCAACATATAGGATACTTTTTACCGCAACAAAATATTTCTGAGAAAAAATACAAAAACTGCTTAGAATAAAACCACCATGCGATGCGCAATGGCATTACTATATGTATGTAAGAGTATACTAATATGTAAAACTTGAATTTTATTCGTCGCGGCGTCGCAATGCTGTACAATATATAATCTGTCTATTCCATACCAACAAGGACGAACTCGAGCGAAGCGAGGGTGAGCCGCTGGCATAAACTAAAATGAAGCATTAATAAGCCTAAAATGTTACAGGGTCGAGCAAAGCACCTCCGCATGACACTGAGCGACACAGGCCAGTGTCGCGTCCAACACCTGTGGTTCCCGAACGTTCACGACATGTTGGAACATTTCCGCGCCAACCCCATACCGCTGGAGTCGGGCGGCGCGGCCGACGTCACGCTCACAGAGTACGTCGTCTGCCAGGACAACCATAGACAACAAGTGAGCGCCACGGTTGATTAGTAGTGAATGGGCAGTTTTATTTTTTCCTCTTGTTTCATGCGTTGACATTTGTAGGCTGTATGTGATGTTACTTTTGCGTCGTTTTATGGTTGACATTAAAAATTGCTTATTTTATATGTCAGTTACAGATTCGAATTTAAAAAAAATATATTATTAGGACGATTTTAATTCATTCATCCAGGATGTTTTAAAAATTGCTTTTGATTTGATGTAGATAAATTATTCTGTCACGTTATAAAAAAAAAACAAATGAGCTATTTATAATTCCAAATAAATTAAATTCTGTTCACATAAAATATTTTTAATCTGGTCTCAATACTTGCTGTATAATAAATTACAAAATACAGAACATAAAAGCAATGTTATATGAAACTGCGTATTCACATTATGCTACTCATAATATAATTTATGAATGAAAATTTAGCTCGTAATATTTATTTCATTAATATCAACATTTGGCTCTAATTTTTCAATTTTGTTTATTTCACTTCTTAAGAGCTGAGACAAAAAATTTATTACTTTTTATAAAAAATGTAGATTAATTAATTTTCTGTATATTTTTTGCATTTGTAGTTATAAAAATGATGAGTTGTAAGACTGCGTGGTTATAAATTTTATATTTCTGAAGAGGCTTATATCCCACCGAGTCTTACTTAGTGTTATAAAACTTCATGATTTATAATTATAATTCAAAACTATTTGCAATTAGTTCTTTTTTTCATAATATCTGTCAAATTATGTCATTTATAGTTAATTTTTCCAGATTAGCTATATTTTTTATTATGAATTTTATTTTATCATAAACTGTACTTCTTCTTCTCCCTGCCCATTACCCAATCACTTGGGGTCGGCGCAGTACATCTTCTGTACTGCTGATAGGATTTGGCAAAAGTTTTGCGACCGGCCGCCTGCCTGACGTCAACCTTCCTTGGGAATGCTATTGTTTATCGCGGAAGTCTTGTAATATGATGCACTTTCGATTTTGTTGTCTTTTAATACATTTTTTTGTACTATTACTTAAAGTTTAATGCTAATTTCGGATATATTTTAAAATAAATTTTGATCACAATAAATTTTCAAAAATATAAACTGTACTATTCAAGTTATTTTTTTAATTAGAATTTGGATTTAAGACGCTCTTAGAGCGCTAGTTTAGTAAACTCATTTTAACTTTGCTCAAATTTTTAATTTCTTATTTAACTATGAAAAAAATTGTACATAGTATGTCATAAACTGACTAAACATAATAAAAAAATGTTTCTTGTTGTTTTACAAATTCAATTCTTGCTTATACCAAATAATATTAGGTACCTTAAACAAGCACGGAGAATATTAACTTGTGCCATTTTAAAATAAAATCAGGTTTATTTTTTATTAGCGATTTACCCTCGCTTCGCTCGGGTGCGTCCCTAAGTACGTTTTGATTTTTTTAAGCGGGACCCTAATTCTTTTTCTAAAATAAAAGTAGACTAAGTTATCGTCAAAATCAATCCAGCCGATTCGGAAATTAGGTGGAACAAACAGACAGACAGACAGACAAAATTTTAAAATTGTTTTTTTCTTATACCTTAAATAATTTTATATGCATTTAGTAAAGAGTTGTTATTTTGACATTACAAACAGACATTTCAATTTTATTTATCTGTATAGATAATATAATCTTTTTGACTACAATTAAATCTGACGCTATTATTAAACAAGTGCTATAAGAATTTGACCACCAATGATGGTGTTATGGTCATCAATGACATTATTTTTTTTAATATATTATTTAACATCCTACCTTATTTGAAGAATTTATACCTATTTATGTATATTATGTTAATTATATAGGTAGGTAGGTAGGAAAGTAATATTTTCAATGAAAAATTATAATTAATTGTTAATTATAATGGGTGCTTACTACAATTCAAATTTGGAAATCCCCTTAAAATGTTTAATATTTTGCCATTAGTGTTGATGAAATAAGTGAAAACTTTCTAGATCTTTCCATTTTTGTCTCGCTCATTATTCACTATTGTAATTAATTTGGCTTATATGACATTTTTGTGTATAAATATTAGCTTATTAGTATTTTTTTGTTTGTATATAATATCTTTTGCTCATTTTTGTGTTTAATCGAATAAGTTTATTTTTTTTTATACTAAAATTGTTTTGTTGTTATTGTTTTTGGAATAATGAAAGTTTTTAGTAAAAATAACAAGTGTTCTAAATAATGTGGTTCAAAATAATTATATGCTATTTATTGTGGCCTAAGGCAGTCTTTTGTGTCAATATATACAATACTAGCACAATCCGCGGCTTCGCTCGCTCTAACACTACAAAAAACACTAGATAGGTAGGTTTCATACATACTTTTATCCTCTATTCTTCTATCCCCTTATGGGATTAATTTCGAAAATGCTAAAACATTTATTTAATTGTATCGAAGAGCATTAATACCAAGTTTGAAGTAATTTTGATCATAAACATTTTTTTTGAGTTGTATAAATAACGTTTTCCCGTGAGAATGAGATAATCTTCAGCGATGAAAAGTAGCCTATGTTACTCTCCAGCCCTCTAAACTATCTCCGCAGAAAATTTTACACCAGTCCGTCACACCGTTTCGACGTGAAAGAAGGACAAACAAACACTTTCACATTTATAATATTAGTATGGATGTATATAAAGAAAGTGACAGTGCACACATAAAATTAATTTATTGTAATTATTTTGGATATAGTCTGTGAGGATTTATATTTCATCATTCCACAGATTAAAAAAGTTACAACTTTAGTTAGCGAAATTACGATTTTCCATTGCATTCTATTTTTAAGAATTTCCGAAATAAAATATGATGGTGACAGATGTCATTTTTTCGATTTTAAATACGTATTTTTTTAAAAGACTGCTTTTAATGTTGTATTTAATTATTACAGGCGCTCCTAATATTTGCATTAATTTAGAGTCTTTTTAGAGGCTGAACTTGACTTAATATAATATGTTTTTAACAACAGTGTGTGCTCAATTTTGATACTAAATCATGAACAATAACAAAAATACTAGGTTTTCTATTCAAACTATTGATTCCTATGTGCATTTCATTTATTGATAGTTTTATTAAATTTTAGTCATAATCCAAGAGACCACTGTTCGAAAACTTAAAAATTCATAATTACTGTGCTACATACTTACATATATAGGAATTGCCTATAATTTAACTGTAGAAAACAATAAATACGACATTTGAATACATTTAAATCCATACAATTTTTTTTGAAGTGAAACTTCTTACAGCGTATGAGAGTAAAATTTTAAGACCGCGTCATGAGAAATCGTCACGAAAAACTGTTGCCATAGTAACTGTTGTTGTCTGACAAATGATATATTTATATGATACTAGCATTTCCCGCGGCTCCGCCCGCGTTCAGATGACCAAAAACCAAATTCTTAGGCTTTACATATTAGTTATACTCTTACAATGAAGTTTTTGCATTTTTTCTCAGAAATGAGATATTTTCCCGCGGATAACCAGCTATCATCATACCAAATTTCATCAAAATCTGTCCAGTGGTTTTCTCGTGATGCGGTAACAGACACAGACAGACAGACAAAAATTCTAAAAACTATAGATTCGGACTCTATATCGATAATAATGTCTATTTCAATTAGATTTTCCAAAAAATATTTAATGTACAGATTCGACTTTGTTACAATTTTATAATATGTATAGATTCTTTTCGTTGATATCTTCAAAGATTTCTATTTATACTAATTTGTTTTAAATTTAAGCAAAATTATTTATAACTAGCGGCTCACCCTTGCTTCACTCGGGTTGGTCCCTAGGTGCGTTTTAACGGTTAGTATGGAATAGATAGAGATGTACATAATATAAAAAGATAAAAACTTAAAAAAAAACCGACTTCCAGGCACTAAAATGTAAAAAATAACTTAACAGATGTTTTTATTTAGAATAGATACCTAATCAGATATTTTCGAAGCCGGTGCCAGCCGATGCAAAGTAAATCTAATATATTTCGATATGTAAAATACATATTTACCTATTTAGATATTCATATCCTTAAATATTGTAGGCTGGGACCGACTTCGAAAATATCTGATTAGGTATCTATTTTAAATGAAAACCTCCGTTTAGTTATTTGTTACATTTTAGTGCCTGGAAGTCGGTTTTTATTTATTTTTTTAAGTTTTTATTTTCCATTTTTAGTGTAGACGTAATAAGCAGGTAATTTGTCAGAAGAAAGTTTTTTAATAACATTTCGATTAAACAATTTATTTAAAAAATATATTTATTGTTGATTTATTAAAAAACCGCTCGACCGATTTTGATAAAATTTACATTGGACCGACCACGTGGGAAGTATACCCTTTGAAACAAAAAATAATTCCAAATCGCTTCAGGCGTCTTCGAGTAATCGGTGAACATACAAAAAAAAGATTCCGACGAATTGAGAACCTCCTCTTTTTTGGAAGTCGGCTAATGAAGTTTCACTTCTAACACATATACTCTGTACACACTACTTTCATATGTATTTAATCTGATGTACATAAAATATAACGATTATCTCTGGGACTATAATATTGAATTGAAAATCATATGATTGTTTAATATCTATTTTAATTTTTATATAAGTTTATGAAATAATATTATTATATTAAGTGTAAGATTATGTAGTGTTTTTGAATCCCAGTTCAGAATTGCCAGTTATAAGCTTTACATGAAATAATTCACAAAATATAATTTTAATATTATTTTAATTAATTTGGACTGTTATTATGATTTAACTAACTTGTAGCATATAATTATGTCGACACCTGCAAAGAACAATATTGTAATTCTGTATAAGATAATTTAAATTGCTGCAATGTTGAGTTACAATATTATTCCTTGTAGGTGTATATGTATATGTTAACAATGTTGTAAATATTTTGTACAAAATGAACTAATGTTCTTTTAAAGCTTTAATCATATTTTCTTGGTTGTAAATTTATTATTAAATCTTATTTTGCTGAATGGCTTCGTTTTTTATTTTGCTTTTTCTCTTTAGTTGGCTGTTTGATGTTTGTTGTGTGCGTGCATAGTTTCCTGGTAAGTTCATATTAACTTACTTTTTCCTTTTTTTTCGTTTTAATCTATAGTCTTTTTTTTATTCTATCTGCTGTATTTAATGTCGAAGGCACTGTGTTGTAGTTCTAGTCTTCATCTAATAATACAAAAGTATTTATTTTATGGTTATATATTTTGTCAAAGATTTTGAATTTTTCTTTTCAAACATAATATGTCATAAGTTGTTTATTAAAATATCAACAACAGTAAACTGTGGGTTCGAGGCCCGTTAATAACTAAATATTTGTGACTTACATCCTTGGTTTAGTCCAGGTTAAAAAATGAATAATTACATCAATTTTATTAAATAAATAAGCCATTTAAAAAATTTCTTCAATACTAACATAAATGTTCACAAATAAATTTTTAAAAGCACATTACAAATATTATCAAAGAGTTTTGCTATTTAAAAAAATATTTTGTCTATGATTATTTTTTATCCAATAGCACAAATATTTTCCAGTTGGGTGTATCTCTCGGTAGTGACGTGAGGATGCGTCGCGCAGAGCTAGAGGCTTTACTGTTAGCGAGCGGCGCGCATCACGACATACGCGCCGTCGACAACCAATATGTATTGTGTAACATGCGACCTTCTACTATAGAGCGGGCTTGAAAGAATAATTGTTGTTTTAGCTGACATAACACGAGATATACTTAGGTATTAATTACTTAGATTTACGCGGATATACAACATTTTAAATAAAACTTTTTTTCGGAACGCTTTACAACTGTTAATTCTCGTCTGTGACCATAATTGCTCAATACTCAATTGCTCCTGTAAAATAAACGAAACGTCGGGAAATATAAAAACGGTAAACGTCAGGAAAAATAAAAACAAATTCGCGAAAAAAATAAAAAATAGTTTTATTTAAAATGTATTTAATCTGTTTTTTTTTATATTTATATTATACATGTGACAGTTGATATTATTTTTTTGTTAATTTTTAATTTAGTTGATGTATTTTTGACAGCTCATGGGTCTTCAGTATAAGTTTTAAAAGTATTCAACCATTACTTTTTTCCGAATATAATTATGGCCTAAGAGCCTGTGAACGCCAGACCTTCGTCATTTTATAAAAGCTGAAAGTTTGTCAGCGCATGCTCCCAACACAGATAAGAACGATGGACCATTATGAAGTTTAGGCTATGGTGGCTTTGGCATGTACACGGTAATAAAGGTGTGTAAAATACCGACCTAAATTCGTCGAATAATGAAGTGTGATTTTTTGGTATTACCTTCAGAATATTATTAAAAATCACGTCATTCAATGCCAGACACTTAACATCGTGGCAAACCCTTGCCAGACTCTTTTCATGAAATCATAATTCTACTTACGTTATAGTATAAAAGCTGATTTTTATATATAATACTTGGGTAATAATTAGATGATTTATCAGACTGCTAGCATAGCATTTATTACACTCCATGAAAAATGTTCCAAACAAGTTGGGAGGCATTTCTAAGAAAATGTTGCAAATGGTCACCAAATTTGAAGCGTTAAGAATTAACTTTATTTTTGATGGTCTGGCGTTCACGGGCTCTTCCTCTATTAGATACTAAAACGGAAAAAAGTAATTCGTACCTATTCTCAATATGTCACTCGCTCACCAATAATCTTTACTAAAAGCCAATGTGCAGTAAACTTAAAGCTCATATTTTAAGCAATTTGTAACATTTATGAATTGAGCAGGAGTGTTCAACGTCATTGGGTTTTGGTTTCACGATATTGCGTTTATTTATTTTTTTGCTGATACATATATTGTTCTTTTTTGTTTTATAATAATTATTTTTTAATATACTTAATGTTTTAATATTATTTTTTAATATATATTACAATTAATTCCTTTTAAATTATACTTATTAAGAAAATATGTATATTGAGCGAGAATGTATACAAAAGGTATATAATATGCATTGTAGTATTGCTATATAATATAATATAAATAATTATAAGTATTCACATATTTTGTACTATTTCTACTAAAACATTAAACGCTAACACAACGACTTCCGCTGTCCGAAACTTTGCAAAATGGGAAAATATACATATATATATATAAAATTCGTAAAATGTAGCAAAATTAATGAACGTTATATGTTAGTAATAACAATTTTTGTGCTATATTTAATATCATTAAAGTTAGTATAATTTGTAAAAAGTAGCTAATTTAGGCAATGGATATGATTTTTTGTGCAATATGCCAACTGTATAAAAAAATCAGTTCGATCATCGATACTATTAAAATGTACCTATACCTAATTTTTTTGCACGTAATCTTTTAAATAAAATCTTACGTATTCTAATAACAATATTATAAATTAATAATACATGAATCTTATACTTTTTTATACGTACATAGCATTAAGTTTCGATAGAAAATTCTTAGAAAATATTTAGTGCGTCATTTTTAAATTTTACTCAAATATCCTTAGAATAATTCTCGAACAAAGAAGACATTCTACTTTACCTTTCACATTATTAATTATAGTGTTAAATACCTAAAATTTATTTATTGCAAAAATAAAAGTAAAATAATAATTATAACACTATCTTACATTTAATACAAAAAAAATCCCAATATCAAAATTAAGAAACTAAAAAACGGATAAAAACAGAATCCAAAAAAACATAAAAATTATCAATTCTCGTATTTTTAACTGTAGAAAATAGGGGATGATTGATTTTTCACCTACTGATTTTTTTAAATACATTCTTATTTTGCTACTACAGTGTTTATCGACTACACTAAAAATGGAAAAATAAAACATATCTGATTAGGTATCTAATGTAAATGAAAACTAACAATCTATTAGTTTTTACTTTCTAGTGGTTTTGTTGAAGTCAGTTTTTTTAAGATTTTTTTTTTATTTAAATGTCCAATTAAATTGTAATATCAAAAGTACATGTCGTTTTATCTTACATTACAAAGTGTCGTTGGTTAAACAGTGTGATTATTAAATTGCTTGCAATTTAAGTTGTTGTTAAGTGCAGGCTTAGCCGCTTATAATTATTGTCTAGTTTTAAGCATTAGCTTATTTAATGTTAGCATAAATGACTGTTTTAAGCCAAGAAAGTAAAGGAATAAGGAAATATGTATTCATCGATTTAGTGTGAAGTTATAGAAACGTCTAGTAATTATTTTATTAGAACTTAACAATTTCCAAAACCAGTTTTTTTTCTATTTGGATCGTTTATATCGTTTATATTACAGAAAATTATTGGCTTGAAAACTAATCATGGATTATATCAAAATGTCGAAATTGTAATTAATATACAAAATTGTGTAGAATAAAATTGTAATATGTGATTGTTATTTATCCAAAAGTTTAAAATATCTAAGTGTTGTCCCGCGTGCCAGAGCATAATATGCGTAGTACATTGATTAAAAAAAACATTACGTATTTAAATTAGGAACACGCTAAGTCAATCTAGTCATGGTATAGATAAATAAAATTTATTTTAATTTTTTGTGTAATTATAGTGTTATTTGTATTATAACAATTAAATTTATATATTTTTTCTTAATTGTCACTTTGTAGTTTTCGTTTGTATGCACTGATTTTTTTATTTATATTAGAAATATTAGTTATATAGAATAATGGCGTTTTTTAAAATTATAAATGGACGCTAGCTCTTCGTCTATTCTACGTGGGTTATAGCAGAAGATTCTTTTCGATGTCTTTTCTAACTTTTAAGTAATATAATCTTATAAGAATTTTCTTGTTAAAAAAAAGTTTTTGCTACAAAAATCATTTAACTTATGTGCTAAATAGTCAATACTAAATGACAACTACTGAACTGATTTTAAAGACTAATATTAGTGAACTAGTTCGATAAGCAAATAGATATTTAAACGAAACCTTTAAAAAAAGGTGATTGTAAAAAAATAGAATTAAATGTTGTTGGAATTGAATATTGATACATTAGAAATAAAGTATTGATAGCGAAGTAACTTTAAATAAATTGTTTGATGAGAGTTTTAGAATTACTTTAAACTGTATAAGTTGAGTCAATATGGCAACACCAAAAAATTCTAGACCAAACCATTTTTTTAATCTAAATACATATAATTAAAGTGTAACTGATCGCTGTCTGTACATTGAAGATATTTAAGAAAAACTTTTATTGGGAGTCTTTATTTACGCAATACAACCCAAAACAATGATTTTTACAATTTTTGTCTGTGCGTTTGTGTGCTGTCATCCTAGAAACGGCTTCGCCGATTTCGGTGCGGTTTTCACTAGTGTTTTATTTTAATCAGTTCATAAATAAAAAAGTTATCTCAATTTAAATAATAATATAGAGACGAACCCGAGCGAAGCGAGGGTGAGTCGCTACGCTATTAATTAAAATATAGTTTTGAAAAATGTATGTAAATTGTAAACACATATCTGTAACAAAATTATATTTAATTACTAAAAACTTATTTAAAGTCTAAAAAAGTATTAAACGAAATAAATATTGACTCGACGAATACAACGTAGAACTAAACGCATCTTTGGGTACAATTTTAAACTATAGCAACTAATTTAAGAACTGTTTTTACTATGATTTTTATAGCTCTTGTAGGTATACATGCTATCGACTTCAAAAACTTCAAAATTTCTTATATATATAGGCTTCAAAATTTTATATATATATAATTGTTATAAGCCGTTTGTATGTAGCGGAATATAAAAAAAAGCTTTCGAGGCTTATAAACTATATATCAATCGTTTGAGCTCTTCTTTGGGCTATCATTCTTTACTTAAATAAACTATAGATAATGTTAATCCAAAACTATGATTAATGTTGCATTTAATAAAACTGAGTTCAGTGACTAACCGATTTATACAACACATAAAATATAAACAGCGCCATCTATGAATACGTTATTCAGACTCATGTTTGATATTTCAATCATCGATAAAATAAAGAAAATTTGAAGCATTATTAGGTTTCAATACACTTCGGTGATCTCTTAACACCAGAATATTTTTATGGAGTATTTTTTATTCTACACAGTATTATTTATTTTAAACAAACATCAATAACAAATCGATATGTATAGCGCCATCTATTGACGTCTATTACAACTAAATATCTTTTTCCTAATAAGGTCCAATGCGATATGTAAATTATTTTTGTAAAGTGTACCTAAAGTACTGCGTTTAGTCATGTTACATGCCAAATAGACTTAATGCAATATAAATAAATGTTGCCTTCACAAATAACACTGATGTTGGATTATTTTAGTCATAAAAGACAGTTTTCCTTTAAAATTCAATTGATTTACTGCGCTTTTTAAATAAATAATAATTAGATGTAATATATTTTGCATGTGTTCAATAGAAATAGATTCACAACTCACATATATTATGTTAACAATGGACAAAATTATATAAGTATAATAATAGATATCTGTATGTTTGTACGACTAAAACCTGTGTACCCCACTCCAATAGTTTATTACATAAAATAAATGAATATGGTGTACTTTTTTTTAATTCGGTAATAATTTTTATTTTAAGTAAAAATGTTTCTTAAATATTATATAGAATTACATGCTATTCACGTGTAATAATAGAAAATAGTGTGACAGAGACAACGCTCAAATGTGACCAACAGATTGTCTCTTTCTATTATTTTTATCTAGTCTATTATGGCTAATGCTAAACCTTTCTCTTCGAAAAAAAAATATTAAAATAGGCAGTCATAGGGACTGCTGACAGAAGTGAAAACTTATAATTTTGGAATAACTTTTTTTTTTAATTTTAAATAATTTATAGTATGAATAATTAAAATTTCATAATTTGTAAATTTAAATTATTATTATTAGCCCGGTTTTCACATCCATTGCCACTCCGAGCAATAATTATTTACATTTTGATATAGTTTATTTATTAATCAAAACATAGACGCTACGCGACGAAAGCCTGCGTCGACACGTCACATGTCACACGTTGCATGTCGGTGACGCGAACCTATTAGTTTGTCCCCTACCAAAAATCGTCCAACGCGGCTAAAGTCGTTTTCACTTCAAAATGCAAGTAAAACACGGCCAAGACGTAGATAAAGATTACAAACTATTATACGTATATAATTTTTTTCCTACAAATAATGGTAAGGACTTATTGTTAAATACAATTGCTTAGGAAATTTGAATTCTGTTATTTCATACGAAATAAGTATTTTTTTCTTGATGTATAATAAAATATATACTTAACGTTTGAGGCAACAAATCAGCTTTCATTTGTCTATGATTGTCTTCACCGAAATGAACCACAACTGTGTCATATACATTTAACATTACAAACATTAAAACACCATAGAGATTATGTAAATAGCCTAGTAATTCATTTTATAGATTAGATCAAATAATAATCTATTTCCCAGTGAAAGTCTTATTAAAATCGGCTTAGCAATTTTTGATTTGGGAATAACAAGCAATTAGACATATAAAATCATTTTAGCGTGCACATAACTAAATAATTACAATATGCTATTTTGATAATACAAACTGATATTACTGTCATTTTTTTTTAAATATACATTTAAATTTAAATTACGATAAGAAGATTATAATTAACAGAACTACTATATTATATCTCGCGAGTCAATATGTTATATACCCTACTTATAAACTCACGCCTCTGACTGAATTTGTTTCTATAGTATCATGGAGTTTTATTTACTGAACTAGCGACTTTTTCTCGCTTCGCTCGGGTGCGTCCCGTATTGAAAAACTCCAATAGGATATCATCAAAAGCGACAAAAGCCACATAGAAACCAATAAATATTTATTTATTGGTGGTCATATAAGCACATATTGGTTTCTATGTGGCTTTTGTCGCTTTTAATGAGATCCTATTGGAGTTTTTAAATAGGGTAGGTACGTTTTAACTTTTTTGAGCGGAACCCTAATTCTTTTTCTAAAATAGGAAAAAGTAGCCCATGTTACTCCTTATAACATCAGCTATCTGCCAGTGAAAGTCCCGTCATAATTAGTTCAGCCTTTTCGGAGATTAGCCGGACCAAACAGACAAAAAAATTTCATATCGTGTTCTTCTTATAAGTACCATATATAATTTCATATACATTTAGTAAAAAGCTGTTATTTTGACATTACAAGCAAACACTTCAATTTTATTTATCTGTATAGGTAGGTAAGCAAAAATAAAAGTTTTTACTTAATGATATATTTTTAATGTTATTTTACGATCACTGTGTACTTAATCTCTATGGAAAAGCTCAATAAATAAAATATTAAATATGTAACTCGATAACATAACATTCCATGTAATCATGTCGTTTGGTAAATATAAACATATATTTTGCACAACGTTTTGTTTTATTTTAAACACTTTAGAATTCTTATAATAGATAGAATTTGAATATACTTAACACCTCCAGGTAAATTTCTAAGAAATTAATTAAATTTCTAAGAAATCTATTGTTAACTGTAACGCCGGCGTGTCCGCGGAGATTCGAGGAGGGATTATTATATTTTTTCTATTTTTCAACAGTGTTGGTGGTGAATATATAAATTAAGGGCTTCTTATACCGCAAATGCTGTTTTTAAAATCAATATGAATCAGTCAAAAATTGACGTAAATTTCTGAAAAAAATATATGTTTCAGTTGAGGATCTTACAGAGTACAATTCGCTTACATTTACACAATCAGATGAACTTCGCTCGATAGAAAAAAATACGAAAGTTACCTCTTTTTGAAAAACATTTTCAATACTGTGCCTAAAATAATAAACTTTTTGACCTTATTTTTACACCAATCTTTAGATAAATCATTTTTCTAGTACAAATTGCTGAGGTGGATGTTGTAGTGTTATGCCTAAACATCTACAAACCCGCGAGCGGCGCGCGCGACGCCCGCGGGCTTCGTCAGTCGCGCGGTGGCGCTTACCAACGACGGACCTGTGCCAGTGCTCTTCCCGCCCGACGCGCGACGTGCAGTGATTTACGAAAATAAACTAAAATTGATCTGGCCAAGTCGTCACTATGGCTAACAAACTCAATAAACGAAAAAAGTCACTACGAGATATATCAAGACAAACAGGACGAATGCATTACAAAGAAATGCTAAGTAAGTACAGTACTTGCACGTACGTGTTTATTTATTTCTTATTATTATCTTATTTATTAAGTAGGAACCTATATTGTTCTTTGTTCTCTTAAAATATTACCTACTTTACTCCTTACGTTACTTAATATACTTAGTTTGTAGGTTAGGTTTCCTTGCCACAGTATAGTTAAAGCAGTATATGTACGGAAAGAAATATGGAATTATAAACTAGTAACGTTTGAAAGGAGATACTTTGGCATCATGGATGGGACACAGTCTACCAAAATCAGTATAACCATATTATTTTTTATAATACTTAGTAGGTACTAAGGTAATTCTAGCATTTTAGGAAGATTATTAGGCAGATATCACAGTATTTGTTACTTTTATTACCAATATTTGTTCAAATGAAATGTATTTTTTCCACTTATTTCAGTGCATTGAGATCTTGTACCAAAGAAGGTACTTTCACGTCGAATAATTGTACCGATGACCAGAACGCGTAAATACAATACATACTTATTACCTATACTTACCTGTTTGTTTATAGCTAATCTAACTGCTATTGTACTCCTTAGCCACAGATTAACCAATAGGAGGAATAATAATTTAATATACTAATAATAGTTATTAAAACAAATACTTCCACAATTAAAATACCAATATGTTATTATATTGAAGTTCGTTTTTGAATTATACCTTGCATTTATTTTTTAGAGAAATGAATCATGGAAGTGAATCAAATTCTGTTGTGGACCAATATAACATCAGCCTAGCAGCAGGTGAATTTGATGATACTGAGTAAGTTTCGAGAGCGCTCCTTTGTAATTAACTTATGGTCCCGTATGGCTGACCTAAATGACCTCAAATTTTACAAATTATCTAAAGTCACTTATTGTTGCAGAAAATCTAGTCAAGATGACCCTCTTCTCGTAGAGTCTGAAAATCAAGAACACGAGTTTCAACCAGTTTCAGGGAGACGCATCATTGACATCAATTACTTGTTTACTCAATTACAGGAAAAAGCACGTCACAACAATTTATTTGACTGCAAAGCGGGAAATTTTCGGCTAATTAGTGAAAAAAGGATTGGCCTACTGTCCGTATTTAAATTTGAATGCAATATGTGCAAACAGCTTTGTCTTATAAAATCCGAAAATACTGACACAGCAAATATAGACGTAAATATTGCGGCAACCACTGGTATGGTAGCCTCAGGGATTGGTTATTCTCAGTTCGAAGAGCTTTTTTCCTACATGAATATTCACATTTTTTCTACAAAATTTCACAACAAACTGCAGGAACAAGTTTACGATAGTTTTGAAAACACAGCCGCTGAATCCATGAAAACTGCTGCTGAAGAAGAAAAAGAATTGGCAATTGCAGAAGGTCGCACCAAAAATGGCATACCAGTGGTTGATGTTTACATTGACGCTTCTTGGTGTGCTCGATCGTACGGATCCAACTATAAGGCTGCGTCTGGGACTGCAGCAATTATTGGAAGAAGAACCGGCAAAATTATTTTTCTGGCGGTAAAAAATAAATGCTGCCTTGTGTGCGCTCGCGCGGAAAGCAAGAATTCTCCACCCAATGAGCACAAATGTTACAAGAATTTTGATGGTTCATCATGTTCTATGGAAGGTGACATAATAACTGAAGGGTTTCAGCAATCAATTCCAATGTATGGCATTATTTATAAAAGAATGATTGCAGATGGAGATGCCTCGACATATGCAAAGGTGCTAAAAGTAGATCCATATAAATCCCAGAATATAACAGTGGAAAAAATTGAATGCAGAAATCACATTTTGAGAAATCTGTGCAAAAAAATGCGGAGTCTGGTTACAGAGACAAAATTTCCCCTGGCTTGTAGAAAAACTCTGACGAACCTAAGAATAATTTCCTTGAGAAAAGCAATAGACAGATCAATAAAACACCATAGTACATCAGAAAATACGAAAGATATTGCTATAAAGTTGCTTCACAAAGATATCATCAATTCCCTATCACATACATACGGAGATCACAGAATGTGTCAGGATTACAACTGTGATAAAGAAAATGTTTTTAGTGACGGGTTGATATCTATTCAAATCACGAAGTTTAGTAGAAAACGTAAATACAAACATTGTCGAATGCTTCAACAATGTCATAGCAAAATTTATAGGAGGTAAACGCATAAATTTTGCCTTGAAACAAGGCTACCAAGGGAGGGTCTCCGCTGCGGTGTTATCGTTTAATGACAAGGCAGCAATATCGCATGTCTTTAAAACACTGACGAATAAAAATCTGTCAGCAGCCGGCTTAGCAGGAGTGGCGGAAGTTGCGGCAGCAGCAGTTGCAGCAGGATTGGCGGATGTTGTGGAAAGGAAAAGAAAAAGACAGAGGGCCCAGAAAAGAAAAAGCAGTTTGGAACATCCAGCAAAAAAAATCAAGAAAGCGGCAGTATCAAAACAAAATGATTATGGCCCTGCCAGTTCCGATCCAGATATGTGATCTAGAATCTGAATGTGATCTAGAAATAGCCAAAAAAGAATTTCTTAAAAATTTAGAAACTCTAACTGCTGACAGAGACGGAATCGAGCGAAATACGATATTACAAAGAGACAGTAGTGAGTGGCTAGAAATTCGGAAAAACTTAATTACTGCCTCAAATTTTGGCCTTGTTTGCAAACGACAAGTATCAAAAGATACCGCCCCTTTAGTAAAAAACATATTGTATAAATCAAATATAAGCCATGTTGTATCTATTGCCCATGGTATTGAAAATGAGCAGCTAGCGTTACAAAAGATACAACAACAAGAAAATGTGTCTATTGAGCCTTGTGGACTGTTTATAGATAAAGATTTCCCATTTATTGGTGCGACGCCAGACGGGCTTATTGGAAATGATGTTCTGGTAGAAGTTAAATGTCCTTTTTCAGCGTCAAAAATTGGCTTGACAAAGGCTATAGAAGAAAATAAAATCCATATATTAAAATATAATAAAAAGACGCGGACTACAACAATTAATAAAAACAGTAATTGGTTTTTTCAAGTGCAAGGACAACTGCATGTAACAGGACGACGGCAATGTCTATTTGGTATTTGGGTAAAAAGAACCAGTACATATCGAAAGAATCGAAAAAGATGATGAATTTTGGAAATCAAAGATGGAATCAAAGTTATCACACTTTTACCACAAATGTCTGCTGCCAGAAATCGTCAACCCTAGACATACTCGTGGTATGCCTATACGGAATTTGACACTTGAATGCGAATCCACCGAATCCGAAAATAAAGAAAATGAGAATTTGTTATCGCAAAACATTATTAATTTGCAATCAGGTCCTATTCCGTCACCCGCGGGGCAGTTCAGTGAGGACCTAGACTATAATCTTAATAAAGATCCAAATGCAACTTTGGGTCATAATATGACCATATCGATCAATGAAAATGAGCCTAGCACTAGAACTCTAAATTATAATGAATTTTAATTAAAAATAAGCGTTTTATTCCTCATATTAAATCCACCTGTATGTATATTAAATGAGAATAAATATTGTACATAACAATTATGTTTGTTTTCATTTCTTGTTTGTATTCTTTAGGTATGTACCACAAACTCTCGTACAATCATCATTATCACCTCACTAATTCAAAAAGTTTAGTAAGAGTAATTATGTTTACAGTCAATACCTACATAAGTCCAATAACTTTCATTTCAATCAAATAAAAGAATATACTAAGGGAATATAGTCAATAAAATAATCGATATACTAAAAGAATAAAGTCAATAAAATTAAACTCACCGCACCTACTGCATTATGTTATACTGTGGCGTTCTCGCCCGCCGACACAGGTCACCGGAGTTCATATCAAGTCGGCTCCCGCGTAACGCGGATGCAAGTCGACTGGGCGAGTAAAATGCCTAAATCTTCGAAACAAGGTGGCCTTAACAAGCGACTCACCCTCGCTTCACTCGAGTCCGTTTCTAGATACGTTTTAACGGTTAGTATGGAATAGATAGACTATATATTATATGGTATACGAGTATAGCCTATAGCCTTCCTCAATAAATAGGCTATCTAATGCAAAAAGAAGTTTTCAAACTGAATTAGCAGTTCCTGAGATTAGCGCATTCAAACAAACTCTACCTCTATATAATATTAACGAGACACCTACTTAATGTCGTTCACGTCACATTTAAAAAGGAAGTAAGTGAAAATAAAACAAATATAACATTCTCGTTTCATTTGTTATAATACTAGCGGCTCACCGTCGCTTCGCTCGGGTTCGTCGCTAGGTACGTTTTAAATAGATATAAATAGTTATTAGCCAGCGTTAGCCATATAAATTTTAATATTTTTTTTTCGTTAATTTTTCCTTTTTTCTCCTTATTAAAACCTACCGTGGACCTTAAGGAACATACGAAAAAAAAATTTGCGAAATGGTCTAGCCATTCTTGAATTATGCGCTTACCAACATTCATTTTTATTTATATATAGATAGATACAACATCCTTAACTATACAACAGTAGGTACAAAAGCTAGTATTCCTCCAACAAAGGCACAATATAAAACTCCGAGAACATCTGCCTCTGGTCCTCTTTCTCCAATTTCAACTGTAGCAGCAACAGACCATTCGAGCTACATCTTAAAACGACCTGAAAACAAGAAAAATGTAAACATGCACGTATCTTATAATATTAAATAAGCAATTTTATATCTTAATATATATAATTCTTTTGTACGTTGTTTGTTAATCTACTCCTCCTAAAGGGCTAGTCCGATTTCGATGAAATTTTGTGTGTATATTTCAATGGGCTCTTGGATGGTTTGAAAACCAAATTGGACCCGGTAGGTGGCACTGCAATCGTTGTGCCAGTGATCGTCTCCTAAACGGCAGGGACAATTTTAATGATATTTTTTGTGTATGTTCGAGTAGGTCCCTGCAAGGTTTGAATTCACAAATGGATCCAGGTGGATCACACATGGATCTGGATAGATGCCTGCAGTCGGTGTGTCATTAATTTTCATAAAAGACTCCATTTTCCGAGCAATAAATAAATTTAAATTGTTAATTAAATAAAATAAAAATCCATGTATGTATGTTTCCTATGAACTCCAAAACAGCTGGAGCGATTTTGATGAGATTTTCAGGTAATCTTCAGATTAGTCCAGCGGGTGATCCTGTGAATTTTCTTAACGATCGGAAGTTTGGCCTCGAGCAAAGCCGGGTACTGCTAGTATATATATAAAATTATAAACGATTTTAACGATTCGGATCAATTTTGTATTTAGATAAGGTTTCACTCTTTAATTTTATCTATCTTTTTGAGTTTAAAAAAATGCAATTTTTCTTTACAAAAAATCAATTAATTAATAAAAAACTAATTAATAATAATAATAATTATTAGAGCCTTTTCTATCTGCTGTCATAAAGCGCCATCTCGTAATTTTTTTGGTAGTGTACCAACGACAACAGTGATGACACGTCTGCCTCAGTTTGTAGTACTTGCTGTGCCAGCGGTCGCGGGTTCGAGTCCCGCTGGGGAAAGACACAGTAAAACTGTAATGTATGAAATATTATGGTTTATGGTCTATTTTTGATATTAGCAACTTATATATTTATGTATGTATATTACAACAATATTATGTATGTGTATTACAATAATATTATGTGTTATTTTCACGTTACTAGTTATTATTGTTGATAAAATTTTATATCTCAGCATAATGTTTGACGATACGTTTGGCTCAGTTTGTAGTGACCCTACCTGCTGTGCCAGCGATTGCGGGTTCGAGTCCCGCTGGGGAGTATTCATTTGTGTGATGAGCACGAATGTTTGTACTCCAGTCGTGGGCGATTATATTTATAATATGTATGTATTTAAAGTTATATATGTGTAATGTATCAACTATCTGTTATCAATAACACAAGCCTCGTAGCTTACCATGGAACTAGATGGTGCTGTGTGTTAATGTACCAACAAAAAAAATGGATGATAACCTATTGATCAAGCCTACACAGAGCGAAACTCCATCGCCCAAGCACTTTCTTACATTTGAATTCCTACATTCTTCCTACACAACATTAATTATAAACGTAAAAAATATACATAAGTTCAATGTTTTTATTTTGATGCTAAAATTGAGTTAACAACTACTATATTAACACTAAGGAAATACTGCAGTAACACTTATTATTTGTAACTTTAAATTTGCCTCATATATTTTGCACTTTAAAAAAAAGTGCGTTCGTGCAATACACACTCGGTAGAAGTGAAACTTCAGAAAAGTAACCTACGAGCGAATGAGATGAATATAGAGTATCAGGAGTAGGATAATTATGAAGTTTTTTTTACAAAGTTTAAAAGTTATTTTACATTTTATTTAACTTATATTACATAACATACATATTATTCAGTGTAATTTTTCACTTTGTGCGTAATGTATTCTATCTCACTCTCTCGCTGGCTTAATCCTATACATTTATGTGTTTGTCCCTTTCTAGTGTCGCATTTTTGTTTCAGATTTTCAAATCAAAACGATTCTAAAGAACTTTCACTTCAAAAATTGAAATGATACAGTATGATAGTTGTTGAATATATTCAAATTCTGCCTTACATTTAGTTTAGTCTGTGGTACATATTTTTAAATACTGTAATTACTATTTTTTATCTGTGAATATATGTATTCTCTATGATAGTTGGCTTGACGAGTGTCGTATCTTTTACTAGCGACTCACACTCGCTTCGCTCGAGATCATCCCTAGCTTGATTCCCAATACAAACTTTCATCCCCATTCTCACTTCCTAAAGGGATGATTTTCGGGATAAACAGTATCCTATGTCCTTCCCAGGGTCTCAAACTATCTTTTTACCAATTTTCGTCTAAATCAGTTCAGTAGATCCAGAGATAACCCCCCCCCCCCCCTCCCCCCCCACACAACGTCACAAACTCACAAACTTTACCTCTTTATAATATTAGTATAGATTTATCTCCTTTTTATAAATCCAAAAGTAATTAAGTAATCCTTCTACAATTACATTTAAAATTAACAATAGTTTTACCTTTGAAGACACAGCGAGCGCTTTCATAATAAGCCTTATATGCGACAATTGGTACTTCAGAGTAACTGGTTTCTCACAACTGAAGCTTTGCACCATTTCAGATGACTTCGGCACATCTATACAAGATCTGTCCTGAAAAATTAAACATTTAATTAACTATCTATATTTTTACTATCAATTAACTAATAATATTTATAAAAAAAAATGCTGTCATTACAAATTAAACAATAATTCATATTATATGCCATGAAAATATTTTTTGTTCATTTTTTCTATGATAATTTATGCAATTAAATATTGTAAGCAAGTAATAGAAGCATCGATCAAAAAATTATTAGATACACAATCCCATGCAAAAGTTCTTTTGAAACTGTCACCAATTGTGTTTAGGTAATTATTGTAGTTGAAATCAATATACAACAATGAAAATTGAACCTTAAATGCAATGCTTAAAATTGTTTTCACAAAAAAATTTAAAGCGCGCTTAAATATTCAAATGAGCGCTCATTCGGTGTGGATAATTTTTGTCGCTGATTGTGTGTGTCTAGTAATGAAATATTATGATAAAAAGTGAATGTAAATGGCCCAATTGTTTCTTTGCGGATATAAATGAAAATTTAAACATTATAAATAAATCTATCCTTTCTCTCTCACTCACATCTAATCTTTCAAAAACTTGCTAAGTTCTCTCAGACATGCAGGTTTCCTCACGATGTTTTCCTACACCATAAGACAAGTGGAAATCATGTTCGAAATGATTCCCACATGAACATGCCAGATATATCAGACCCGGGATTTGAATCCGCTTCACTCGTTCACCAGCGAGCGCGTTACCACTGCACTACCACTACGTAGCCACTATTAAGCAATAATAATATAATATCAACCAAGTTACCTGCATTCCATATGTAACAATACTGACATGAGGATGATCAGGGGATAGGTTCAACTCAATTATATCGCAGGACCTTTCCAAATCTGCCAATAATCCTAAAAAAGCGGATGCTTTGAGCACCAACTTGGCCACTTCCGATGCATCCTCATCCCTCAACTCTAGTACAGAGTCAGCTGTCTGCGTTGATATCTCACAGTCTGTCATTACATTGTTCACAGACTGCGGCTGTAAACTGAATAATAATAGCAAACTAAATTAAAATAAATACCTATTCCTAATTTTTTAATTTTTGTTATCCCAAAACAAAAATTTACTTAAATAAATAATTAATACTTTAATCTTCTTTATGTTTATAACGATAGCAACTCTTATTTATGACTTATAGATAAAATTAAAAAAAAAAAATAATTATAATAACAGCTAAAATTAAACAAATAATAATAGTCTGGTCAAAATAGACAAAAATAGTGATCAAATGACAAAAACTCCCACAGAGCTGAATTTTGGTAGAGATCTTGGGTACACCATTAGAAATAAAGCGTCAAAAGTCCCCATCGATTCCATGTGTGCTAAGTTATACAAGGTCAAAGATTTTCGTTTTTTTTTGGATTCTTCTCGAAAACGGTAAGTTTTATCAAAAATATAGCTCAGACACAAATTGTAGATCATAAAATTATCAACAAAAGTGGTCGTAATACTTTTTTTTGGCATTTTTGGAGTTTGCTCCTTAAGAATTGATTTTAATATAAGGCCCCCTGTATAGAAATTTTATGAGAAGTGAAATTAATACAAGTGATAACTCAAAAGCATTACGTTTTTCTGTGCAACGTACCTGAAAGGTGTGCACATGTTTTTAATTTTTTTATATTATAATTAAATATAATTTATAAGATATATTGATTATATTATAATCTAGTATCTGGGCGACCGAGTACGCTCGGAGTTTTTGGCCAAAAATACTTTTTTTTTTAAATATAAAAATAAAAACATGAATAAATACAAAAAAAAAAAGTAAAACTTTGTATCCGACCGGGATTTGAAACTGGACACCTTTGATCGTCAATCTTGCGCCTTGGCCGCTTGGCCACGATGCTAATGCCCGAGCGTACGAAATTAGCGACCTTATTGACGTGGCGAAAGAAAATCGCATGAAAACTCGAAAACACGCGTTTTCTCAGACAAGACTCCTAGATCGAGTTTTCGCCCCCTAAAACCCCTACATACCAAATTTCAGCGAAATCGTTAGAGCCGTTTCCGAGATCGACGGTATAAATAGATGTACAGGAATTGCTCATTTAAATATTAATCTATATACATTTATAATAAAATTCTGAGTCGAATCTGTACATTATTTTTCGGAAAATCTTATTGAAATAGTCATTATAATCGACACAGAGGCCTTCATTCTAAAAATATTATTGAAATTAAACATTATTATCGATGCAGAGCCCGAATCTATAGTTTTTAGAATTTTTGTCTGTCTGTGACTGCACCGGACGGTCATATGACAGAAAAACCACTGGAGGGATTTTGATGAAATATGTGATAGCTGGTAAGTAGGGGCGAACCCGAGCGGAGCGAGGGTGAGTCGCTAGTTACTTATATTATAAATAAAATAATCTTTTTGGATTATTCCGCGGATTTATTTTGATTTTTGGTGCCCGATTTTTCGAATGCTTTACAGCAATCATGGTTACGGGAGAAACTTTCCCATGTCGAAGAATGTCAAATATTAGCGTAAATTTAAGAAAGTTTAATTATTTATATATAATGTTCTAAAATATTGAATATTCTGTTTCTTGTAGGAGTAAACTCCAGTTATGGGTCTGAGCTAACCCACATTTCTAAGGAACTTCGTTTCTTCTTTAAATATTTAAGTATAGGAGTATATACAAAATACTGTTGACCTTTTTGTGTGGATTTTAATCTAACATACCTTAATGCATATAAGTCTGTTTAGTCACAAAGATACAGTTAAAACAATATATTTACACCAATAGTAACGGTGAACCCTCACTCCGGTAGTACATTTTGAGACTGGATTCTTCGCTGGCTCCGAATATATTGAGACATTCTGTCAGCACTGCTATACTTATCTGTAAAAAAAACACAATAATATATACTAATTTTCAATACTCGTTGTACATTATGGAGTCGAGTTATTTTCTTGTGTTAGCGTTTTTACTATTTTATTATATAAATAAAATATATTTTCTTAGTTTAATTAAAAATGCATATATAGGTGGGAATTTCAAAGCGACGTCAAAGTATTATCATAACAGAACGATTAGCGAATTTGTTGCTACAAATTTAGTCATCATTTCTCTGTGTATATCATACTGTGACGTTACGCAAAGCGCGCGAAATGGCGGGCGTTTAAAGTATCCATATCGGTATGATATTTAAATTTTTTTTATACTAAAATATAGTTTTTTAGAGCTGGATATTTATTTTACTATTATATAACGATGTTAGCTATTGTATAAAAAAATAAAAAAAACTCACGCATGAGAAAATGCGTGAGTTTTTTTTATTTATTTTTTTATCAACATTTAAAAGAATAATTCTGTATTAAAAATAAATTATAATCATATAAGTTTAAAGATTAACTGTCACTGTTAAACAGATAACGTAATTTAGGCCCATGTTTTACCATGCAAACTTTATTATGTAAAAAAACTTACTTTAAATAATACATCCACATCATCCCTCACATGGTACTCGGTGAAATTGTCGGCTGGGACGTAAGCTGATGCTTGCACACATTTACCTTCTTCAACCGTTAACTTTAGGCCTTCGGGCATTGCACAGAATATGGCACACTGTAAATTAAAATATTTATGATTTACTATGGGATTCTATTATATCAGTATATGTTCTTATTTCTACAGCTACCTATAAATATTATAATATTTTTAAAAATGAAAGTCTTTTTTTACAATGTATGCAATGGTTTAGGTTGAATTTTGTAGTTATTGTGTACATACCAGAGGTCCTAAGTACTATCACTTAACATGCTAACTAAAACAAACTAAGTTTTAAAAATGAGATGTATACAAGTTGACAAAAATAAGCTATAGGAAAACCTTGGTTGATGCAGCTAGTTACTAATATTTATCAAATAACAATAATAATTCAATACATATAATTAAAAAATATATAGTTTTTTATATTAAAACAGTATATAGTGTACTAAGTGTTTTTATATTATTATATATATTTTTTATTACACTCACCTCTTGGAATTGGATAGCCTTCAATAAACTGTATAAAGTTTTTCCAGAATCCATAGAAGCTGTAAAATAATACTGCGAGGTCCCCTCATCCATTTTGATCTTCTAAATCAAACATTGACATTATAAGCATTGAATATTGGTCTTGAGTGACTTCTCTATCCACAGTTTTACCTAACATACAAGCGATTCTGGCAATTAGTACATGCTTACAAGTAATTTGAATTTTCTTTTCAATAACTTGATGTTTAAATGCCCGGCAAGGACAATAATTTATTTTTGGGAAAATTCTATAACATCTGTTATTTTCACCCTTCACTTCTACCAGTATTCGAGCTTTATTGGCAGTGTAATATGTCTCGAGAAAAGGGTATTTTTCTAAAATATCGAATGCTCGTTGCAGTACGATACCGTAGGCAGAATTTAGGTTAAGCAGGTCCTCGTCTGAAACTATGAAATTAGTAAGTTTAAATTCTACTTAATATTATATTAATTATTAGGAAAATTCAAAATTATTGTTATCATAAATTCTTACGTTGTTTGTTGCCTGTACTGTGTATCTTTTCTTCGATACAATTTAAAACTTCCTCTGCAATATATGGTATTTCAGACACACTGTTTTTACTCATTTAGCGTAATATATTAGACTATATTTCCATTTAGTTTAAGTTATCGCTAGGAATACATGAAAGTTTAAAAAATAGTAAAATTTGAATTGGTAATATACTTAGTTTCTATTTAAATTTATTATACCTATTACTTTTAAAAATAAAACAAACTTTTATTTTTTATTTTATATATCTTTTTTGCTAAGCAAAAAGGAACCCTTTAAAATAATCTAAATATTCACAAATCACAAAGAATAAATATGTTCATACCTACTTTACATTATTATTTATTTTTAATTGTCATCATGGATGACAAATAAAAATTGTCATTTGCCGCGTAAAATTTTTATTTGTCATCCATTATTAAGACCTATACACACGACGACTTATCAACGCGCTGTAGATGGGAGCATGTCACGCATATGTATTGATTATTATTTGAATAATATTTTTTATATGTTTCTAAATGCTCAAATCAAAGCCCAGTTATTTGTTGCAGCCATTCTTTTAAAAAAAATTTAGTAATGATATATAATGCAGTAGATATATTTTTTTATATTGCAAGTAAAACTTAACTGATAAACACTGAATAAATATAAAATAAGTCATAATTCATGTGTGACAGCCGACAGGTGACTGCAAGCAAGTTCATCAGTTGTCACAACTTACAAACTTTCACGAAAATATTTCTTCTAATTTTTATCACTTTCGGTTAAAAAAACGCGTGTTCAAACTTTGATATAAAAACGTTAAATTATACTAATAATTTGATGATCTTCCTGTGTATATAATGAATAATAAATACTTATTATATGTAAAAAAAAGAAATTTTCGTATTTTGTGTTATTTTACGAAAGAACCTGGAAATATCAACTGAATATTGATAACTATTTTGCACAATACATGTCAGAGAATATATTATAAAGTATGGATCATACAAGCAATAATATTATGTTTTATGAAATATGTAGACTATGTTTGGATGAACGAGGCTGTTGTGATATATTTGACAAAAATAATTTACGAGAAAATATTTATAAATGCATAGGTTTAAAAGTAATGTTTAAATTAATATACCTACTCATATAATTTAAGTTAAAAACATATGCTTAATTTATTTATACTTTTATAGATCTCTTTATCGGATACCTTGCCCCAAAAAATATGTGAAAAGTGCCTAGACATTGTGAACAAAGCTCTGGAACTTCGAAAAATTGCCATTAAGAATGATATACATTTAAAATCCTTGTTTTATGTTGCAGATGATATATCAGACGTATGTATATATTTTAATTTTTATTATAAGTAAGATATAGAAAAGTAAAATCATTTCCATGATATTTATTATTATGTCCAATATATAAAATAATCTGTTGATCTGTCCTATATTATAAACAGGATGATTTTGTTTGTTTTAATCAATAAACTCTAAAAAGACTATGACAATTTTAGAATTTTTAGCAGGTGGGTACCTCTTAATTAATTCTTAAATGTAAATAAATGCTTATGTCTTTCACTATCCATCACTTTGACTGTTTTTTAGCAGGCCGTCACTGGTATGCCAACTATAAAAGAACTATAAGTGCTATATGCATATATTTTTTTATTTCTTTTAAGTATTATCTATTTTAAAGATAGGATTAAAAAACATATTGTATTAATTATTTAATACTTTCTTAGGTTTCTGTGGATATTTGACATTTTAAATAAAACTATCTTTTCAGATTTTTTCATGAATTTGTTTTGATTTTTGGTTCCCGACGTTTCGAATTTAGTTTGTTATTCTTTGAAAAACAAAAAATAAAATTATAATTATTATACTTAATTAACTTTAACTTTTTCAAAAATGAGACATTGATCATTTAAATCTACTCCAATTTTATTATGATTGTAATCTAGTATACAGTCTGGTTTCATTCTTTTGATTACACCAACACCTTTGACTTTAGATCGCACCTCTGACCAGGTAGCAGGGTGTTTCGTTGTCAGCATGAGCTCATCACGTTTGTCTCTCCACTTGCAGGCGGTAAGATTGCCCCGGTGACAAATTGTCATTTCATCTCTGTCTAATGGTTGGTGACGTCAATCCTGAGGCAGACCACGACGATTCCCCATCACTGTGCTAACAAGACGAGTGTTCTTCAGCCAGAGCACGTCAGCCATTAGTGGGCTCGTAAAAAAGCGGTCTTGTAAATGGTGTGCCATTTTCCAATAAATGGTTTGCTCAATTCTGTAATAATAGCGTCAACAGATTTTGAATCCCTTACATAATATTCTCAATATGTACCTAGTTGCAGCGTCGCAGAGCATGTAGATTTTCATGCCATATTTATCTGACTTATCTTTATTAAGACTAGTAAGTGCCCCTAAACGCCCCCTAAACCTACAAGTACCCTCGTCTATTGTCAGGTTTTCGTCGGGATAGAAACTATTTTCACATAACTGACAAAGTCATCAAAATACGGCCGGAATTTGAAAAAGGCATCATATTCAGGATGATCACGAGGTTTATAACACGCATTGTCATTCAAATGTAGACAGCCGTAAATAGCCCTGAATCGGTTGGCGGTTCATCTGTCTACTGGCGAATGGAGTTTCAATTATTTCCCGCGTCGACAAATACGAATAGAAACTCTCTTTGTGGACGAGCGTCATATGAGTTATGATGCAAAAGAAAATCTTCAATTCTTGGATTTCCACAGCTTTCTAATTATATAGCATAGCACTAGGTTTCAGTATGCCTTTTCTCAACTGTTTCGCTCTCATTTGTGACGCAAAGCGATTTGTTTCTGTATTGACCAAAAAGAATGCGGGAAAACGAAAGAAAAACAATCAAATTGTGTTGAATTTTCAGTCACCTCAGTCAAAACTACACTGCTCTTGAAAAACTGGATTTTTACGCGGCTCTTGCATTGGATGGTATGATTATCCATTAGCTTCATCCATATCCCTGGTGGATTGTGAAGCGCGGATGGCGGTGGGACTGCGAGTAGATAAGCGCGTTGCCGGTCGACCGCGTTCACAGAGCGTTCTCGAATTTCTGATTAGTATATTTATAAGACCCCGCTCGGGCACCGCCTCCACTTCTGGATCAATGATGTCTGGCTTATGGGTCTCAAGTCGATCATCAACCATCAACTGATACGACTTTTTTAAGTCAAGAAGTAATTCTGAAGAGATACAAAAACAATATAAAACCATGCACGATAAAAAGAGGATTATACTGATATAATACATCAATTGAAATATTAATTTACCTTCAATTTGATGATGATGGAGCTTCTACAACGACTGAGTCGTCATCATCAAACAAATGGTCTAGAATTTCTGTCGAATCTACACGAAAATTACGTCGCGTAGAAGCCATTTCGCGCCAAAAATGCGTGAGTGCACTCTCAAGTCGCGTAGCTAGCACTGGCGCCGCGGACGACAAAATTCGTCCTCTCGTCTACACCCTGCGCCGCATGTCGATGAGTGATGCATGTGTGCGTAGCTAACGAAACCCGCCGTTAGAAAAGTGCTGTAAACCTAAGGTTACACACCGATCTCGTACTGAGTGCGTGATTTTTAAATAAGCGATATGAAAGTTGATCAAGTACTCAGTATATGATCAGCATCACGTACCCAGTACATGTATGGGGTACGTGATGCCGCACTTTCCTTCAATTTTCGATCGACTGTTAAAGTCTTAATTGAAATAAAGTTTTTTTTTAATTTAAGGATCATGTACAGAAACCAGAACAAATAGTAAATAGTCCACATATTGATGAAAGTAAAGATTCTAGTCAAAAACATCCAGCTATTCAAACATTTATAAAAGTGAGAAAAGATCTATTTGAATCATCTTACGTATTACCACAGGTATTTATTAATGCTAATTTTGTTTTTACTCGATCAAATATATTATAATTTATAGAACTAGCTACTTAGTAGGCTTACGTTCGCTTCGCTCGTGAGCGTCACTAGGTAATTTTCGTTTTAATTTTTCTGAACGGAACCCTTATTCTTTTTATGAAATAAAAGTAGCCTAAGTTACTCTTTTAAGGAGTAACAAGGCTAAGCACTGACAGATAGCTGATGTTATAATACAACATCAGCTATCTGTTAGTGTGTCCAGCTGTTTCAAAGATTAGCCGGAACAATCAGACAGACAAAATTTAAAAAAAATGTGTTTTTCTTATAGGTGCCATATATAATTTCATATGCATTTAGTAAAAAGCTGTAATTTTGACATTACACACAGGCACTTCAATTTTATTTATCTGTATAAATACTGAATATTCCATATACATTGCTGTTATTTTATTTGAGAATTGTTAGTAATTAATTATTGATTACATGTGGAGGGTATTTCTTTGTGTATGGCTTCATGGCTTCCAAGCAGCTGTGATAAATATCATAAAATTTGATAGTGGTTGCATGAAAAGTATTTTATATTTTAGTCCAGGACATGGACTATCTATTTGCCATGTTTTATCCGAATTTGCGTAATTGTTAACACATAATTGAGTAGCAAATATACATATATCTTATCAATGGGATTGATGTTGCCAGGATGTATCGGACGAAGAAATTTCACAAGTGGATAATTCTCAAAAAGAAAAATCTGAAGTAGGAAGCTCGCAGGATGTGCAAGTGAAATTATTGATTCAAGAAAAGACACAGTACAAATGTGATGTATGAAATATTACGATTTTCTATTTTTGATATTAACCAACTTATATACACGACTCACCCGCGCTTCGCTCGAGTTCGTCTCTAGCTTGCTCCCCAATACAAACTTATCCCCATTTTCAACCTCTTTAAGGTATGATTTCCGGGATAAAAAGTATCCTTTGTTATTCTCAGGGTCTCAAACTATCTTCTTACCAAATTTCATTTAAATCGGTTCTGTAGATCCAGAAATTACCCTCTTCAACCTTACAAACTCACAAACTTTACCTCTTTATAATATTAGTATAGATATAACAACAATGTTATACATGTTATCTTAATATAAACTTACGTAAATTTCGATTATCTACTGCTTCGGTGGTGTAGTGCTAGCATATACCTACGTGCATACGTACGCGTACATCGTGGTCAAGTGGGCAAGGTGCAAGTTTGACAAACACAAGTGTCTGGGTTCGTATCCCGGTCGGATACAAAGTGTTTACTTTTGTTTTTTTTGTATTTATTCAAATTTTTAGTTTGTTGTTTTTTAATGTTTTTTTGGCTAAAAACTCCGAGCGAAGCTCGGTTGCCCAGGTAGGTACTGTTAATTAAAGTTGATAACACAAAAAAACGTTTATTTATATCAAATTATTATCTGTATTATTATAAAATGAATTTGTATTCTGTTATAAATTCCTACAAATAAAAAGGAAATAACATTACTTATTCCTCAAATATGTGATTTATACTGCATATATTAATTTCATTAAAATCTATTTCAGGAATGTAAAAAAGTGTTTGACAAAAGAAAAAAGCTGTATCTACACTCTCGTCTCCACAACAAAAACTTCCCTTGCCCTACACGAGAGTGTAAGAAAAAGTTTGCAACTAAAGGAGATTTGGAAAAACATATACGGACTCACACCGGGGAAAAACCGTACAAATGTGATATATGTGACAAGGGTTTTGCTCAACGAGGGAGTTTAAAGGCTCATAAGGAAAGTGTGCATGCAAATGATAATGGCAGTGTTATGTCTTAGTACATATATTTGTTCACTGGTCGTGTCGAGCAGTCGTCCCACCGGAGTATGAGAGTGACAGGAATAGAGAGTGCACGTTGTGTCTGCGCGTACACTTGTGCACTATAATATCTCTTGCGCAGTTGGCTAGTCTCAATGAGAGTGGCCGTGTGGCCGTGGCCGGAATCGGCTAGGAGAACATCATCATCATCATTTGTATAATAGAACTGCCTCGGTGGTGTAGTGGCTAGCTTATACGGCTGCACGCCCGGAGGTCCTGTGTTCTAATCCCGGGTTGGGCCAAGTTAAGTTTTTGAGTCTTTCTGTATAGTAAGCCTCAGTAGCATCCCGGAATTGGGACGTTGACTGTGTATTACACCCGTGCCTTGGCTCTTGGCTCGTGTCGCGTCGGTCCTGCGCCTTAACTCTCACCGGTCGTGCCTCGCGTCGTTTCACCGGAGTATAATAATAATAATAATAACACCTTTATTGACGTAAATACAAAAGGGTTACAAGACAATTATTTTTTAAACTATATAATTAACACAATCTTTATTTAGGTATACTAACATCTGAACTAGGCCGAGCCTGTATCTCAGACGCTAGCCTCTTCCTATTACACAATTTGTTTATTGCTAATAAATTAAATGTAATATAATACTACAAATATATATGTTATACAAACAATTTCCAGATACATCAGCGTAGGTACTTGTTTAATTTACTAAAAACATCTACCGTCATTGTGTCATTTTTAAGTTATGATTGAAGTTAGACCACTAAAGCTATGAGTTTAAGCATTAAGAAAAACAATGTATATTGTTTAATTATTTTACGTAAGAATTTTGTTAAAACTTTTTCTATAGATTTTTTTAATATGATATATTTTGAACCAATTTTAAATTATTTGTAGATGTTCATTTGTAAATAGGTATTATTTATATAATTTATAGTTGTTTATTTGGAAATATTTAGGTATATTTTACATTATTTATAGTTGTATATGTATAAATATTTAGGCATATTTTTATTATTTGTAGTTTTCTGTATTTAGGCACCTATATATTATATCTTTATAGTTGTTTATTTGTAAAAATTTAGGTATGTACTCGTATATGTAATTTAGCAAACTAGTTTAAATTCGGCTCTTTGTTTTAAATTTTGTTAACAATCATTTATTATTTTTGATTATTATGATCAAGGTCATTATTAAGATATATGAAAATTTTTACTATTTTGTAGGGATTTTTAAAGACTAGATAATATAACAGAAAAAAAAACACTTATTTTATTATTTCAATTAATTTCTCAATGTCTTCATAATTTTTATTTTGTAACCAGGCTACCAAGATCTTCTTACATTAATATTTATTTTTTGAATAGATATTTAAAATTTGATTGATTTTATTGTATAGTATAGGACCCAGAAATCACTGATATTTATTAATAAAAGCAGTATTGAATTTGGTCGTAGCACAAACCCTGTTTTGACGTCTACTTGCATTGTTATAATTATATGGTGATTTCTCATGTTGAGATAGTATTAAATTAACAATGAATAATTGTCGAACTATTAGCACGCCACATTCTGCGTATAAATTAGATGTAGGATATCTATAGTTTAAATTTTATCACTTTTAGCAGGGACCTCTGAGCTCTCTCAAGTTTTATCATATACGTTTTCCGTGCCGTAATGCAGTACCCATGACGTAATGCAGTAATTTAGATGGACTGAGAAAGTGCAAGATAGATAGTCTTGAGCAAATCAGGATCAGAAGTATGTCTTAATTTCTTAAATATGTATATAAGTTTTCTTGTTTTTTCTATAAGATGGTTAATATGAGGTCGCCAAGATAATTTTTCATCTAAAAGTACTCCTAGATACTTTATAGTTTGTGTTCTTTCTAAAGTATCACATTCGCAATAGACCTTCCTTTCAGTTTCGTAAAGACAAGAATTGGTGTGAATTTGCATATTGAAAGTTGATGGTAAACTACGTTCTGAGTTAGTAAAAAGTAAATATTTTGTTTTAACTGTATTAAGTGTCAATAAATTATCATTAAGCCAATTAAAAATGATGTTTAATCCATTTTCTGCATGTATTTTCGCGATCTCCCAATTTTCTCCAAGAAAAACAAGAGCAGTATCATCAAATGTAAATATTTTGCAATAAATGGAATAGAGAGTGCATTTGTGTCTGTACTATAATATCTCCTGCGCAGTTAGCTAGTCTCAATGAGATTGGCCACCGTGGTCGGAATCGGTCAGGAGGACATTATTATTATAATTGTATATCATTCTGGATGAATAAACTTACCGGAAAGTCACAGGACTAACTTTGAGCAATGAAATCGTTACCTAATGCAAAGAACAATATTGTTATTCAGTATTATATATACTACTAGCATTGCCCGCGACTCCGCCCGCGTTCAGATGACCAAAAACCAAACTCTTAGGTTCAACATATTAGTATACTCTTACAATCCAGTTTTTGTAATTTTTCTCAGAAATGAGATATTCCCGCGGTAAAAAGTATCCTATATGTTGACCCGGATAACCAGCTATCACGATACCAAATTTTATCAAAATCCCTCCAGTAGTTTTTCTGTGATGCGGTAACAGACAGACACAAAAATTCTAAAAACTATAGATTCGGCCTCTGTATCGATAATAATGTCTATTTCAATAAGATTTTCCAAAAAATATTTAATGTACAGATTCGGCTTAGTTAGAATTTTATTATATGTATAGATATAATGTACTAATATTATAAATGCGTGTATGTATGTTTGTATCTCCTTTAAGCTGAAACGACTGAACGGATTTAGATGAAATTCAGTACACAAATAGACTAGATGAAATTCAGTACACAAATAGAAAAATGATATGGACTAGGTATGTCTAAAGATAGTGTTGGCTGTATACAAAACTAGCGACTCACCCTCGTTTCGCTGGGGTTCGTCTCTAGGTACGTTTTAATGAAATACAAATCATTGAATTTCTCGGCTTTTCTGTATTATAATATGCATGTATTATACATATAAATATTCCTCTTAATCGCTCTATCTGTTGCTGATTTAATAATATATAAAATACTCATAAAATGGTTCTGCGGTAACAATTATATTATTATAATTTTTTTTTAATTATTGCCGGACTATCATTTGTTTTAACTATTTTAAAATTTTATTTACATTTTCAACGACAGGATGATAAGATCTACTCGTCAGTGGCGACAACTGGCGCCAACAACCAGTAATTCATCATTACTTTGATCATAGAGACAGCCCATTCGCGTTAAGAAAATAGTGAGTCATAAGTGCAACTGTAAGGTAAAGGTTTATTCATAGCGGAGTAAAAATTCAATTCAAATATAATTCAAAAGATTAAATTTCATTTAATGGATAAAAATCAACTTAATCATCTCAAATCAAAATAGTCATTAATAATACATTTAATCAGTATCACTAGATTCTTCGTTTGTATTTATTATAAAAGAATCAAAATCATTTTAATCGCACTGTTTAAAGTACTTAAAACATTGTAAATTATTCGTCTTTCTCAGCCATAAATTATCGATCCACATTTATTCTTAATTTTTTTTTAAATTTATTGTTGGTAACTCACTAAGGACACAACTGTTTAGGACGAAAGCCTGCCGTCAACGGTCAACTGGTCATTGTAAACTTGACTTTATAATTTTATGCAATCTAATTGGTCGGGGGGCGTGGCTAACACAACGTGGCGTGGACAGCGATGAGTAACTATTTTCTTAACGCGCATGAATAATAATAATAATAAATACTCTTTATTGTACACCCACAAGAGAAAAAGAAAAAAAATTACAAGAAATATATAAAAAGAGTTATGTACAAGAAGCGGCCTTATCGCTAAAAATCGCATGAACTATAGACAAAGAGAGAGTGGCATACTTTATGTAGTCAAGATTCTCCGCAATGATTATTTGTTTAATATTTTCTCGGATTGCACGCGAACATTTGGCTTTTTAAATGAAACTATTTTTTTTTGTCCTCGCGTTATCTGTTTTAATTATTTTGCTCTCGATATGATCTCGTGACAAAATCCGAAATGATAGTTTCGTTTAATATTTTTAAACGGAACTATCATTTCGGATATCATTTTTAATTTGTTTCTTTTAAAAATATTTTTAATTTGTTTTTTTTTTATAAAATTTTTGTTTCTTTTTTGAGATAGGTAACAGTTTTCTCTTTAAGTAATAATGTTTTTTATTAGCTTTAGCGTTATTTTTAACGATTCTTATTGTTAGTAACATGATGTTACCAGCATTGTTTAGTTTTAAGCGGATTTCCTTACTTTGTTATTTTAAGGATGAGACTGTTATTTTACTTTGAGGAAGTCTTGTAACTTATACATTTATAAATAAGAGAAATAAAATTATTTTACAACATTTAAAATTTTATTTGGATCCACTAAGTTTAACATTTAAATGAAACTGTATTATATATCAGGCAGGTGGTGGTCCAGTGGTAACGCGCTCGCTTAGGAAACCAAGTGAAGCAGATTCTAATCCAGGGTCTCGCCCCTCTGATATTTTCATGTGCAACATAATTTCATAAAAACATTCCGACGAATTGAGAACCTTCCTCCTTTTTATAAGTCTGTTAAAAATTATTACCACTTGCTAATACATTGAAGGAAAACACCGTGAGGAAACCTGCATGTCCGAGAGAAGCTAGCAAGTTTTCGAAAGACATGCCCAGTGCCCATTGCTCAGTCCGCCCGCGCTTCGCCCACGTGGCGGACTATGACCTGATTCCCCTCGTATTGAAGGGAGGCCCGAGCCCAGCAGTGGGACGTTAAAAAAAGGGTTGAATAATGTGTTATTTATACGAGGGTAGTAAAACTTTAGAGCTTTCCTTAGAAAAGCATTGCTCCATACTTTAAAATATATTTTAAAATAAAACTATCTTTTCGGATTTTTTCGCGAATTTATTTTGATTTTTGGTTCCCGACGTTTCGAATGCTTTACAGCATCCATGGTCACGGGAGAGACTGAGGTGTTACATGTCTTGAAGGTATAGTTGTTACAGACAGCCTACACACAATTAACAAAATGAAAATTGCACCAATTACATTACAATATTTTTTAACTTTAAAACATTTTTATAATTTTAATTATAATTGAATATGGAATACTATTTATTTAATTTTGCTATTATTTTTTATAATTATTACAATTTTAAAATATTAATTAGTAATCTATATTTAGTGTTGCCATTATTATATTTATAACCATAAAGAAAAATATAAAATATAGTATTAATTATTTAAGCCATATAATTGTTCTATGTGTAATTTAAAAAGTTAAAATTAATTAAGGATAATAATTTTAATTTAGTTTGCTGTTATTTAAAAACAAACTTACTAAGCAACACTATTACTATATACTTTTACAAATGAAAAATAAATAATTTTAATCTGATAAGCTGTCATTTTGATCTACACAGTAAGAACTTACTACATCTACCTGTCTGTTATGTTTATATTTATTATTTGATTTTATTATATTAATAACAGGATCCCATGACGATGGTAGTACCCAGCCATCTTCCCTATTGAAATTAGGATGTTTTTTAATTTCTATGGCTTCTCGAATCATTCTAGGGCGATATCGGTTTTCTTTCGCCAGGATTTGAGATCTATCGAAGCGAATATAATGGCTTGGGCGGTCCTGACTATGTTTGCAGACAGCAGAGCAGATGTTGCATTGCGACGGTGCTTCACATCAGCTATGTGTTCTTTGACCCGGGTTCTAATGGATCTCTTTGTTTGTCCGATGTAAGAGAGCCCACAATCACAATCAAGCTTGTAAACTCCTGCATCTTGTAGAGGGATGTGGCACTTGACAGGTGGAAGAAACTGACTAATTTTCTTTGGCGGCTTGAAGTAAGTTTTAATTGAAGCTCGCTTTAGAATGTAGCCAATCTTGTCAGTGACGCCTCTCATATGAGGTAGGACTGCAGAGACGCGCTCGACTGTGGCTGGTTTCACTCGGTCCCTGTGACGTAGGCGCGGCACTTGCAGCTTGTTGTCTCGCAGAACTTGCTTGACATGTTGCAGCTCTCCGGCCAGGTGTTGCTCGTCACAGATCCCGCGTGCCCTCTGAAACAAAGATTTTCCCACGGTAGCTAACTGTGAAGGGTGGTGGTGAGATTCACCATTCAAGTACCTATCAGTATGGGTCTTCTTTCGATACACAGTATGACTCAAGGTGTTATCTGGGTTACGAATAACTAATACATCTAAGAAAGCTAAAGAATTATTAGACTCCAGTTCCATTGTAAATTGTATTTTAGGGTTTATGACCATAAACCCTTAAATACAATATAATAAATAATAGGTACTTGAATGGTGAATCTCACCACCACCCTTCACAGTTAGCTACCGTGGGAAAATCTTTGTTTCAGAGGGCACACGGGATCTGTGACGAGCAACACCTGGCCGGAGAGCTGCAACATGTCAAGCAAGTTCTGCGAGACAACAAGCTGCAAGTGCCGCGCCTACGTCACAGGGACCGAGTGAAACCAGCCACAGTCGAGCGCGTCCCTGCAGTCCTACCTTATATGAGAGGCGTCACTGACAAGATTGGCTACATTCTAAAGCGAGCTTCAATTAAAACTTACTTCAAGCCGCCAAAGAAAATTAGTCAGTTTCTACCACCTGTCAAGTGCCACATCCCTCTACAAGATGCAGGAGTTTACAAGCTTGATTGTGATTGTGGGCTCTCTTACATCGGACAAACAAAGAGATCCATTAGAACCCGGGTCAAAGAACACATAGCTGATGTGAAGCACCGTCGCAATGCAACATCTGCTCTGCTGCCTGCAAACATAGTCAGGACCGCCCAAGCCATTATATTCGCTTCGATAGACCTCAAATCCTGGCGAAAGAAAACCGATATCGCCCTAGAATGATTCGAGAAGCCATAGAAATTAAAAAACATCCTAATTTCAATAGGGAAGATGGCTGGGTACTACCATCGTCATGGGATCCTGTTATTAATATAATAAAATCAAATAATAAATATAAACATAACAGACAGGTAGATGTAGTAAGTTCTTACTGTGTAGATCAAAATGACAGCTTATCAGATTAAAATTATTTATTTTTCATTTGTAAAAGTATATAGTAATAGTGTTGCTTAGTAAGTTTGTTTTTAAATAACAGCAAACTAAATTAAAATTATTATCCTTAATTAATTTTAACTTTTTAAATTACACATAGAACAATTATATGGCTTAAATAATTAATACTATATTTTATATTTTTCTTTATGGTTATAAATATAATAATGGCAACACTAAATATAGATTACTAATTAATATTTTAAAATTGTAATAATTATAAAAAATAATAGCAAAATTAAATAAATAGTATTCCATATTCAATTATAATTAAAATTATAAAAATGTTTTAAAGTTAAAAAATATTGTAATGTAATTGGTGCAATTTTCATTTTGTTAATTGTGTGTAGGCTGTCTGTAACAACTATACCTTCAAGACATGTAACACCTCAGTCTCTCCCGTGACCATGGATGCTGTAAAGCATTCGAAACGTCGGGAACCAAAAATCAAAATAAATTCGCGAAAAAATCCGAAAAGATAGTTTTATTTTAAAATGTCAAGTATTCGCGTAAATCTAAGAAAGTATTACTTTAAAATATATTTTGTGAGTATATAATATTATGAATTTCAATAAAGGAATCACCACTTCTTCTAGGCTATTTAAAATGTTTTATGTAGACATGTTCAATTCATGTTTCATTTAACGTGACTTTTGATAAATAAATATGTTGGTACTTTAACACACAGCACCATCCAGTTCCATGGTAAGCTATGAGGCTTGTGTTATGGATACCAGATAGTTGATACACTACACATATATAACTTTAAATACATACATATTATAAATATAAACACCCATGACTGGAGTACATACATTCGTGCTCGTCACACATACATAGAATGGACTTGAATGAAATTTTAATGGAGAAAAAAAACCGTTACTTTCTTAGATTTACGCGAATATCTGACATTTTAAATAAAACTATCTTTTCGGATGTTTTCGCGGATTCATACTGATTTTTGGTTCCCGACGTTTCGAATGCTTTACAGCAATCATGGTCAAGATAGTTTTATTCAAAAACTAGTATTGTTTAACTTACAGAGCTTTTTCTATTGTTTTTCTTGTCTTTACTAAACAAGAAAATTAAAATAAACTATTTGTCATAAAATAATTTATTTCTGGATTAAATACATTAAATATTTACAATTTTACTTACAATATCCAATTAGTTTTCTAATTTCACAATAAACAATATTGCTATAAACTGGAAATATGTTCTATTCTAACATAATGGAAGATAATATTATGCCCTTTGTTAAGTTAGTACCTACTTTATTATTATTTTCGGTTCAATATAAATATCTAAATAAATGAAAATGAACGTATGTTTGTCTATTTGTTTGTAATGTGTCGCATCCTAAACTATTCTTTCGACTGGAATGAAACTGGTGAGATGTTGTGCTAGGGATAGTTTATCAAATAGTGCTGTCAATGTATGACTGATTTGATTTTTTATTACATATTATGATCAGTAATATCTAATTTATATTTGTAGTTATTAAATATCCAATTCTAGAATTTATTAATTCAATACTTTGTATGGCGGCATCTAGATGAACTTTATGAGAATTATTGTGATGATATTGCACATTCAATGCCATCACAATTTGACTGCTTCAAAGCGTGCCAGTTGAGCTCATATCACTTCGCCAATGTCACGTGGAACGGAGAATTACATTACTGCGCTAATGTCACGCCGAATAGAGTATTGTTACTTTATAAAATATTAGATTTTTTATTATTCTAGCACAGATAATATAATACCATAGACAAATTTTTTTTTACATGTCTATTCATAAAATATCATGTATTTTGTCATATATTTACTGAATAGAACACAACAATATTAAACTAGTATTTTTGTTAATTGACAAATGTCATTTCAGTGTTGCCATGAAAATAACAAAATATTTAAAGTCATGTTATACTCTTAACAAAGTCATGTAATTACTGCAAGTTCATAAAGTGAGCCATTGAAAACGGCCAATAGACAAAATATTAAAAAATAGTTAAACAAAATTTAGAAAAAATAATTAAATCTAATATTATAAATTAAGCTACAGAACCATACCTACGCATGTCACTATCAAAGCCTCCCGACAATTTCCGTACAAAAAACCATTTCAATCGAAATGATGTATGTATGGGTTATTACAACGTTTTTCTCATGGGAATGAGATCTTACCAAGGAAATAACTATTTATGTCATTCTCCAACAACTATCTCCATACAACAATCATATCAAACCGTCGCTCTGTTTTAGCGAGACAAATAGCGCTGGAACTACACTATGGGCACTCGGGGCTAGTGCCGGCCAAATTTCAAAGGCGGCAAAATTCGAAGAATAAATAAAAAAAACTTCGCGTTATGGAAAATGTTTTTTTTTTATTTTCCAAACAATGAATAATTAAAAAAATATAACTATTTTTAGCATTTATCAAAAATAAAAAAAAAGAACTTTAAGCATAATTTCGATAATGGGGCGGCATTTCTTACATTGCCCATGGGCGGCGCTAAGGTTGAAACCGGCACTGGACTGACAAACGAACAAACACACAGAAACTTTCAACTTTATAATAATCAGTATCAATGTAGTATGTTTAATTTTTCATTGCATATAACAATTCATTGGCAGAAAAATCACATTTCACCCCAGTATTATACATATAATTTCTATGGGTATTATGTAGTAAAAAGTGTAATTTCGACTGAAGTAAAGAAAGAGCTCATCCTTAGTCTTATAATATTTATAAATTTTCCATTCAATCCCGTTTCAATGACTCACTTTTAACGGCTTGAATCCTTTATTATTATTAAGAGTCTGTGTAACATTGAATATATACCTTTAAAATGTTTATGTTAGATAAAAAATAAAAATCTACGCACTGTCGATTTATCGGCCGATAGTGATAACAATCTTGCATAATTCATTGTATGTTAAACAAAGGTCTTAACTAACAATATAAAATGAAACATATCAATACATATTTAATTCTTAAAATCATAGACAGACAGTTTTTTTTTATTTACACATGAATAGCGAATATGCGTGTGATTCAAATGAAGGTAAAATATATTTTTTTATAATCTTTATTGCTTTTGAATTGAGCCTATATCAATATGTATTTTTTAATGTAATTTCTTTTTGATTAAGAAAATAATTATTAAAAAGTGCAAATATAGGTGGGAATCAGACCGAATATGACGTCAAAGTATTATCTTAATAGAGCGATTAGCGATTTTGTCGCTACAAATTAAGTACTAATTTCTATATGTATATCATATTGTAACGTCACGCCAAGCGCGGGTGGGCATTTAAACTATTTGTATCGGTATGATATTTAAAAACAGTTTTTATACTTGGATATTTTTCTTACAATTATATAACGATGCGTAAATAATGAATAATTAATGTGAATAACGATGAATATGAACGATAACGATGAATAGAATAACGAATGTGAATAACGATGTTAGCTATTGTATATTTTTTTTTAAATCACGCATATTCTCTATTGTGGAAATATTTAAAACAATAAACAAACACATAAAGTAGATAACTCACCAAAGTGCACACGCACTAACTTAATGGAATGCATACATAAGAAGTAGGAAAGTGCATATAGCGACGACTAAACCAATAATGAGTGAATCGCGTCGTTTGCGAGCGTTTATCCTGTAGATGAGGCTGTTCAGCATTGGGAATCTGGAATATAATTTATACATAATATTATATGTATAAATATTGTTGGCGTGTGTTCGTAAATCTTCTCCTTCTAAGCAGCTTGACCGACTTTGATGAAATTTTCTGCGTACTACCTATATAGTAGGACTAGATAGGCTGTTGGTGCTGCCGGTTTGATTAAATTTTAATATTTTTGGATTCCTCTAAGTGATATAAAAATTTCGCTATACAGCGGGATTCAAACCCGAGTTTCTTGGATTTGACAAGGCTCACTAAGAAATACATATCTGAAGTAATAAGAATCTAGTCTAAGTACATTTCCAACTTTTGAAAATAAAAGATTCATGTTATAGCTTGGGTTATCCATTCTATGTTCCTTTAAAATAAAAATTAACACGTCGTGAACTAGAAATACACACGAACACACACATACAGAGTACATATAGAGTATTATACCTATTAGTAATGTCATTAAATCTGGTCTGCATCCGTTTGAACACCTGTCGCTGAGACGTGAGATGCTCTCGCGCATCCATCGCTATGTTTATTTGTTCGTCTACCAATATGTGGGAGCTGAAATAAAAAAAATATATAATATCAAATATATAAAATTAAATAAAAGATTCAAATCAATCTTTTTGATACTTCAGAGCTTGGTATGGGTCTCACTTCCATGCGAAGGGATGATGGAAACTGACCATGTTGGCAAGGTGTGAAGTGCAAGATGATATTAAAAAGGGCTAAATTAATATAATAATAAATCTTATCAAGTGTAGTAAATTAGAAATTAACCTCATTTTAACGGTTTTGTTAAGTCAACTTAATTTTTTTATTCACTGTAGGTACATATACTATATCTTTTATTTTATTAATCTTTTATTCTAAGCATCTTTTAATTAAAACAGGATGTTGGAAAAACGGATCTTTCAACATTAGGAAAAAGTACACATAAATAAATATGTTAAGACTTTAACACGCAGCACCATCTAGTTCCATGGTAAGCTACGAGACTTGTGTTATGGATACCAGATAGTTGATATACTATACACATATATAACTTTAAATACATGCATATTATAAATATAAAACCCATGACTGGAGTACAAACATTCGTGCTCATCACACAAATGAATGCCTCCAGCGGGACTCGAAGCCGCGACCGCTGGCACAGCAAGTAGGGTCACTACAAACTGAGCCAAATGTGTCAACATACAAATTAAAAAAAAATTGAGTGATATTGACCTATGCAAATGGTTAGCTTCCTTCGTATACTGATCACGTCGACTCAACCCCGCTGAGGCAGAGGGTGGGGGACTAACCCCTCGTAATAACTCCTCACGCTCACGTCTGGCGAGCACTCGGGCAGATGTCTTTTGGAATTCTTGTTGATAGTCCTTAAATTGAGTAACATTATCTCAAAAACTGGACAAGTATGAGTTACCTATTTGATATGTTTGTGTTACATAATTAAGATAAAAAAATTAAACCAAATTCAGGATTTGCACTTGCAATTCCTGACAAATTATGTCATGCTTTTGTTTAATGAAAATCCGTTAAACAACAAAGTAATAAATTTTTTTATTTAAATTTATAGGTTATTATTATTATCGAGATGCAAAAACTTAATATAGATAAGCTTAAAAGAAAGAAAAGACATAAATATTAAAAAAAAAAAAGTATTTCAAAATAATAACAAATTTTTGTTTTAGAACTCGCGACTCACCCTCTCCTCTCTGGTTTGTCCATAATAGTTATAGTTTAGTATAGATTTTTCAGAGATAACATATTTTCCCACAGTGAAAAGTATCCTATATGACCTGGATAACTAACTATCATCATCCCAAATTTCATCAAAATCGGTCCAGTGATTTTCTTGTGATGCGTTCCCAGACAGACAGACAAAAATTCTAAAAACTATTTTATTATTATTATTATTATTAAAGAATATTATATATATAATATATATATATATAGTTTACCATAAGTATTTCTCTATGCCTCTTAATAGTATGCAATGTGGCTGTTCCACTTGGAGCTAGATCTGCCATTTTGTCATTAATAGAAGATAACTGCAATGACAATAAATAATAATCATTTAAAAATTTCCAATATAAATTTTAAATATAAAAAATTAACGCAATACATAATTTATATAAAACTGGGTTTTTATGCAGTGAATGCAAATAAATATAGTACAGGATATAAGTATTAAGTTTGGACTTACACTTAAATCTATGGAGCTTTTACAGTGTTCAAAATTAAAAAACTGTGCCACTCTTAAAAACATATAACAATAGTTATTCTATTTAATTTAATTATTATAGTCAATCTTTAAAATATAGAAGATTTGAAAGTGATTAATACTGATGTTTTATTTCACAGTTAAAAGATTACACTTATATACATTTAATTTCTTTCAAATTATTTATTAACTAGACCCAGCCATGTGGTGATGTGACACATATGAAAATTGTTGATTTTGTAAAAAAGGAAATAATCAGAATAAAAATTATGCTATTTTTTAAGTTGGAACAAATCACACATTTTGGAAAAAATATGTTAAAATCAGATAAGTAGTTTCAGAGATCATCGTGGGCCAACATCATGACATGAGAATTTTATATATTAAGGAGATTTAAAGTAGTCATATTAAAAATTGTAATGTATTATAATAATATAAATTTAAATATATAGAAAAATAAAACAGAGGAAAGATACATATTTTATAAACAAAATTGATATTATAAAATTTCAATTTTAAAATTAGTGGTAAAATTCAACCATAATATATTTTTTTTATTGATAACATTTATTTTTTTAAATTGATTAAATTTACTATACATGTACATTAGTTAAAAAAGAATAAAATATAAAATACCTTATTCAAGAGCTGCTGTAGCTCCATAGACATTGTATCAAACATATCCTCACTGTTAATCAATGGTGCACTCTCAGAATTGAGTCCAGAAGTTCCTGTACTGACTCCCAGCTTACTGAAAGCTACTAATTTCACATCTATGTCATTTTCTAGTACTCGAGCTTGCTTTCGAACATCTGAAACAAGAATATTTCTTGCTTATCGTAGCTTTCAACTTGTGTCATTTTAAGTATATATTGTGAAATGTTTTGAATATAATATATTGAAATTTAAATAATATTTTCATTAGAATTGCATATATAATAATCAACTGAATTTAATGTGATAAAAATACGATTTATTGTACATAAAGATTAAATACTACAAAGTGAAATCGAGATTCTAGTTCAAAATGACTTCTATGTGGCGTAAATCATTATTTTTTTTTGTATTTTTTTAGTGAATTCCAGATTATTATTTATATAGGTGCATTTATTACTAATTCTATTAGTTTTTATTGATTCTGAAGGGCAACATGCAACGTCACAAACTATGTTTACTAATCTTTAAGGGATAGCCGGTGCCAAAGAACAATATAGATTACCTTCCCACGTCGAACCTGCCATTGTTGCTACAATTGTGCCACTTTACTTATTGTTTATTTTGCAAGTAAATGAATAAATATGAGTCTTGTTTACACTTATTGTGTATGATATATATGAATGGTCTAAGAAATTAAAAATGCGAAATCACAGTTCACAAGTGTTGTCAATTATATTTGTCAATTGTCATCCATGTCTTGACATTTGACAACGGTATTTTTTTTCTTTTTTTTTGTTTTCAATGTTCATGGAAATCTAGCTGTACTTTAATCGACGAAAAAAATATTTTTTTAATTTATGTCCAATGTCCATTTTCCACGCAAAACATTTTGCAAAGTAATTTGTATTTTATGATTACAAAAAAAGTGTAAATGTTAAATAACAACCTTTGACTTGAATTACCAATGTCAAATATAAATTCAGATATTTCAGTGTTTTAAACACTTTGAACACACATTATTATGAAATGATAACATATACAACTTTAATAATGTGGAAAGCTCTTTGCCATCCTTTTAACAATAATTCCTATCTCAATTAAAAAATCAAAATTATAATAATTACTAGTGGCTCACCTTTGCTTTGCTCGGGTTCGCCACTAGGAAAACAAAGACAAACCTATCCCACGGGAACCGTACATTTTTCCGGGACAAAAAGTAGCCTATGTGTTATTCCAGATTATAATCTATCTCCGTGCTAAATTTCATCCAGATCCGCTTAGCCGTTCTGACGTGAAAGAGTAACAAACATCTGTACTCACAAACTTTTACATTTATAAAGTATATTAAATATTAATATGGATTACTGAACTTAATCGTAATAGTTTGTAATAATTAAATGCTAAATTAAATCTAGATGATAGAAATTTTTACGAAATATGTTTTATTACGGCAAATTTCGTAACAAGTAATAAGGAGAAAATTAGGTACCAAGAATTAAGTAAAATAAAACAAAAAAAGTCGAGGCCAGAGTCGTGGGACATCAGGAAGGAACGAATTACGAAATTCCTTTCGCTGTCTGCCTCATGAATTAGATCTTAAAAATTACCACGAATATTAGACTCTACAACATACATTTCTTAACACTTTAAATAATCACCTGGTATTTATAATTACGTCAAAATCACATGGGCTGTTCTTAGTAAATAGTAAAAAGAGTCGTGACGGTCGAAATATTACACTTTTTTTCAACTAATATCCCGACTACAACGCTGGATTTAGGTACACTAGGAGCACTCGGGGCTAGTGCCCAGGGCGGCAAATTTTCAGGGGCGGTAAAATTCGAAGGATAAATAAAAAAAACTTCACGTTATCGAAAATGTTTTTGTATTTTCCAAGAAATGAATAATAAAAAAAAAATATATTATCTTTTGCATTTATCAAAAATTAAAAAAAATGAACTTTATCGAAACTTTATCCATTTTATGCTAAATTTCGATAATGGGGCGGCTTATTTACAGTGCCCGGGGGCGGCGCTCAGGTTAAAACCGGCACTGATCCCGAATATAACATGCGATAGGGAACTTCGTTCTTTTACCTTTCCTTTACCTTCTATATGAGAATTAAAAGCAAGGGGTAGCCTAAGATAAGCCGACATGCTTTTTATAAAACAAATATTAATTATTTACATATATATATATTTTTTTAATGAATGGCAATGCCAATTCTTTGGACGAAAAATGCGCCAGCTGTCCTGTCATCAGTAAAGGCAATAAGACGAGGTGTTATGTCTTTTACGAAGTGCTTAGCACTTTGGCTCTATGGGTCAAGGGTTTCTACAGCAAATTGAATAAAAATATAATTTTGACTAAGGGAGGCCTATTTACGTACCTAACTTACATATGCAGTTCAGCCATCTCCACCGCGGCTCCCACTTTTCCGTCTCCCTGACATGGGACGGGGCCAATGTGTCAACGCATGTAGCGTCTACATATTATTTTAATTTTTCTAACATAATATCTGCTCGTATATTCCATAATATTGCTTCAAAATCAAAACTGGTGCTTGTATTGCATCAAATCTGTATCAGTCCTATTCAGTATTGTAAGTTATCAGTTTTTCTGCGAAATCTTTACAATGTTTACAAAGCCCGCATGATTTTCGTTCGACTTACAACATAAATAGAGCTTGAGCTCAGTGTAGTTAATTTTCAACCAACTTCAAAAAGGAGGAGGTTCTCAATTCGACTGTATTTTTTTTTATGTTTGTTACCTCAGAACTCCGTCATTTATTAACCGATTTGGACAATTTTTGTGTTGTTTGAAAGTGTATACTTCCAGATTGGTCCCATTTAAATTTAAAAAAAAATACCACCCCTAAGGGTGGAAAAATAGCTAATGATGAATTTAACCTGCTTCTAATTGTCATTTTGACTTGAAACTTTGCAAGTGTTTCTATTTCCGTTGATAGTACAGTGGTTCGGTATTGTTGACCTGATCTGATGGTAAGGCCAGAAGGTGGATAGGTGGAACTCTTCAACGGCTAATAGTAGGCTTTAATTACTAAGTCAAAAGGTATAAATAATTTATTGCTAATCATTTCTATAACTAAGTACTTGCATTATAATTAGTACCTGGGCTACCGAGCTTCGCTCGGAGTTTTTGGTCACAAAAACATTAAAAAAAAAACAAACTAAAAATTTGAATAAATACAAAAAAACTAAAGTAAAAACTTTGTATCCGACCGGGATACGAACCCAGACTCACCTGTGCTTGTCGATCTAGCGCCTTAGCCGCTTAACCACGATGCTTATGTCCTGGCGTGCGAATTAGCGACTATATTTTGCGTGGAATAATGCGAAACAAAACCGCATGAAAATTCGAAAATACGCGTTTTTCCAGACATAAAACTAATCTAGATCGATTTATCGTCCCCGAAACCCCCTGTAGGTATACTAAATTTCATGAAAATCGTTGGAACCGTTTTCGAGATTCAGATTATATATATTAAATTTTTATAATAAGAAAGTCTCTCTGTAAATATCGTAGTTCACGAAATATTGTAAATAATTTTTTTGCATTGCATTGCAAATAAAACCTTTGCAGACGATGTTACAAAATATTATCTGTTTAGAATTTTAATGTACATAGATACTTATTGTAATTGTCAAATTGTATATAATTTAATTATAATATTTTTAAAACGGTTAAATGAAATAATATACCTACTTTTAATTACGTATTTCGCTCATCTAATGTTTATATAATCGTTGAGGCAAATAAACTTAACCTTTATTAAATAACTAACAATATTTCCAATTATTGAATAATATTACGATTATTAATTTGATGATAAAGTTGCTGTCGATAACGTGAAATTTTATAAGGTAAGATAATAATACTTTCTTAGATTTACGCTAATATTTGACATCAATAGGTATATATGTACTTAAATAAAACAAAGTCGGGTTAGTTACACCATTTATAACTCAAGAACGGCTTTTTATGATCTTTCATTTGTTGGATTTGCCTCCGCCCCGAATAGTAGATTAATTATTAAAACATCGGAAAAAATCACGTAAAAATTAAACCTTACGTGACTAACGCCGGCTAATAACTATTTATATCTATTTAAAACGTACCTAGTGACGCATTCGAACGAAGCGAGGGTAAGTCGCTAGTTTTAAATAATTTTTAAACGTCGGGAACCAAAAATCAAAATACATTCGCAAGAAAAATCGAAAAGATAGTTTTATTTAAAATGTAAGAGCATGTCTAAAGTAGTTTTTTCTTGTTTCTTACATAATTTTTAGCCGTCGCAATCAACATTTAAGCTTTCATTTCGCGAAGAATTAATGCTCCCGGTGAGGGACCGCCCTATATAATATATGTTACTTCTACATAATTATATTTTATACAGCACAATTTTGCCTATGTATATATCTATACTAATATTATAAATTTGAAAGTGTGTTTGTTTGTTTGTTTGTTTGTTTGCAAGCGCGGATCCAGGGGGGGGGGGGGTCATGACCCCCCCCAAAGCCAAATATACTTTTTAGAGAAGTTTGAAGTCTAAGAAAGGAAGGAATAAACGGATAACATTTCGATTTAAAAAAATGGTTATTATATGTATTTTGAAGGTTATATTCCCCTAGTTTCATGAAAATATATAATATAATAAAATTGTAACTAAGTCGAATCTGTACATTAAACATTTTTTGGAAAATCTAATTGAAATAGACATTATTATCGATACAGAGTCTGAATCTATGGTATCTATATATATCCATCACCCCCCCCCCCCCCACTCCCCCTCTCAAATGGGAAAACTAGATCCGCGCCTGGTCAGATTTTGCTAAATTACTGTTTTATTATATGTATGTTTCAGCCTATGACCCCCCCCAAAATTTAACTCTGGATCCGCGCCTGTTTGTTTGTTTGTTTGTTAGTTAGTTAGTTAGTCCTTCTTTCACGATGAAACAGAGTGACGGATTGGCGTGATTTTTGCTTGGAGATAGTTGGAGGGCTGGATAGTGACATAGGCTTACTAACTTTTTACCGTGGGAGGTTATCTCATTCCCACAAGAAAACATATCCAAAAAAAATATTTATAATATTCATTTTAACTGACTTGAAACTTGTATAATGTATTTGTTAATGATTTTCAATACAATTAAATAAGTGTGATTTAGTATTTTTCGAAATTCATCCCTTATGAGTGTAAAATAGGGGATGAAAGTGTTTATGGGACCCTTTAGAGTTTTTTATGTAGTTTCAGCGCGAGCGAAGCCGCGGGATCTGCTAGTATTTTATAAAATCCATTTCGCTTATTGCAATAATAACATAAGTTTATAAAATAAATAAATTACATAATTATTATAAATATAACAGCGTTGCGCTATACTTTACGCTTTGTGCTACACTTTATTATCAAGTACGGATATCATCAGCCTAAAAACATTTCTTTAAACAGATATCGAATCTTATCCTTAAATGTTGTGAACTACTTCACCTAGATGTTCTCATATTTATAAGCAAAATTTTAAAAATCAATAATATATAAACATATAACTTTAATATTCCAAGTATATATAGATATGTATTTTTGGTAAAACACCTTAGTAAGTGCTTATAGATTTCGCTTCGCCATATATTTAACGAGTGTTTGGAGTTAGTAGTCAAGGCGACATGCGACCAATCGATAGGTGTAAGTAGTGACACTATATGCAAATATTAATTACTAGAAGTTATCAGATAACAGTGTATTATTAAAGTTATATGTTGAGAACTGTCACTGTAAAAATCTTTACTTTCCTTACGTCAAAACGCAGTAAAATGACATGAGAGTAAACTACAATAAGGTTACTACGTTTTAATTTTTTTTTGTATAGTTCTAATATTATAAATGTTATGGCGAAAATCGAATCCGCTAATGCCTTTATGACTGTAAAATGTTTGCAGCGTTATCATATAACTATGAAGTGAATAATCATTTTAAAAATATTAGGTACTTAGCTTTAAAAAAAAATTACAAAGGAATAATTGTAGAATGGTAAGAACAATTTTTAAAGGTTGAAAGGCTTTTGTTTTTTATTATTACTTGGCAGTTACTACTATAAATAATTCTATTTCGTGGATTTTAATTTCAAGGTTAATTTTTACTTTTCGTCATAATAAGGATAAACTAAGGTTACTCATAAATGAAATGTTCACATTTAGTAAGGTTTTTATCGTTTATATTCGAAAACATTTTTAATTTAATAAATAAGAATATAACAAAGAATTTGTATCTATCTATAATTATTTTTTGAGATTCAGCCCAGTGGATTTCTCGTGATGCGTTCCCAGATAGACAGACAGACATACAAAAATTCTAAAAACTATAAATTCGGCCTCTGTATCGATAATAACGTCTATTTCATTAAGATTTTCCAAAAAATATTTAATGTACAGATTCGGCTACTTAGATACAATTTTATTATATGTAGAGATTATATAAAAAATAAAATTTGATTACTATGTCAAACCATCAATTAGCCATACGCTTGCCACAAACATTAATCACAGTCGCCCCATACATATTATAAAGTTTGAAAACATAAAGCAGTAAGCACTACCAGTAATCTTCCAAACGTGGCTTAGAGCGCCCGCCCTACGTTCTACGGGCGGATTTTCACGGTACGTCATTAAACGTTTTTTTTTAATATTTTAATATAATATACCTAATATGCTCTGAATTATGAATTATTATTATATATTCATTTTAAGAAAATATTGGTTATTTCTACATGAGAAGTATTGTGATTTTTTTTATGGTGTAAGGTAACTTTAAAAGTGTTGAAAGCACAGACATTTCAACCAAAAGAATCCGCTTTCATTAATTTTAGTACGAAAAGAAAATCGCCAAAACGTGGCGGGGTGCAGGGGGAGGTCGGCTATTTTTTATTGGATCTTTAAAACACATGTCAAAGTTAACAATATTAGTGACAACTCACTAGTGATGGACGAACGAGACTCATTTATCAATATCGATAACTGACCCTCTCTTCAGTAGTCGGGAAAGAACAACAGACAGACAACATTAGACTGCTGTACGAATATCAAGTCTTAATAATTATGTTTTTATGTATACATTGTGTCTCATCACTAGTTTACACGTGCTAATGACAGAGCGAGATAATATTATGTGAATTTATCTACGAAAGAAAGGGATGTGAAATAACTAAAAAGACATCAACGCGAGCTCTTTTTATATTTTATTTCTGGGTAATTATTGTAATTTTTTTTCAATTCAATGATTAATGATGGAATAATGACTTACCTGTGAAATGTAATACCATCTTTGGTTAGACTAGACGTTGTACTACACTTTCCACACCATTTCACTGAACAGTACGGCATTATAACTAGTAGCTCGGACAATGTTATCGCTGTGACTGTCGGCGGCGGACTAAGGAGCGTAAAGGGGCGGGGTCGGCTGTTATGCAGTGTCACTGCCAAAGCTTGGCTAAGACATATCCCCAGTAATGCGTCGTCTTTAGGTTATATTGTCTGTGGTTGAAAGTTACTTTGATTGTATATAAAAACAATATATGTACAGATCTAAACTTTTAAATTATTTAGAAAGAGTTTTCTTATAATAAAACACTTCATTAAGTCAATCAGAGTCAAGTCAATAAGAGTTCATTCAATTAGTTTGCTTTTTTTATTTTTATTAAAAAAAAGAGTAATAAGGTATTTTTATAAACTGATAAATGATTGTTCCAAATAATAATTGCAATAAAGTACATATATTTTAAATATATTTTATGCTTTTGTGTGTATCGATAATAATTATTTTAAGGTAATAGAAGCTATGTGACGCAAATCATTTTCGAAATATTTTGGGAGTCATTAATTCTTTATCAATTAATTTCAAACTAAGTTTTTATTGCCGTTTGCCTCTTTTGTCCGTATTATCACGTAGAAGAGATTGAAAGTTAAGGTAGGTTTTTTATTATCTATAGTAATATTACAAAGACGTAAAGTTTGTGAGTTTGTGACGTGGTATGGGGTAATCTCTAGGTCGTCTCAACCGATTTAGACGAAATTTGGTAAGAAGATAGTTTAAGACCCTGGGAAGAACATAGGATACTTTTTATCCCGGAAATCATCCCTTAAGGTGGTGAAAATAGGGATGAAAGTTTAAATTGGGAAGCAAGCTAGGGAACGAACGAAATAAAGGGAAATGCGCTCGCTTGGAAAACCTAGTGAAGCGCATGAAGTCTCGCACCTCTGATATTTTCATGTGCGATTCATTTCCGACATGATTACCATCTTGTTTTAACGGTGAAGGAAAACATCGTGAGAAAACCTGCATGTCTGAGAGAACCCAGTAAGTTTTCAAAAGACATGTGTAGTCCGCCAACCCGCACTTGGCCAGCGTGGTGGTCTATGATTTGACCTTCCTCGTATTGAAGAGAAGCCCGTGCCCAGTGGGACGTTAAATATGGTTGAATATAATACAAAATAAAAGAGAAAATCTGCTAGTTATATTTTTTCTGTCTTCTTGGTATCTTCTGGATTCTTAGGGATTTAACTAGCTGGACTTTGTACGGTAGCTTAATCATTTTTTATCATAGAAACAAAACAATACCGAATGGAAAAGTAAAAACAAACTGCTTTATTCTGCAATATTATAACACAACCATTCTAGTCTTATAAAATTGCAGATAATAAAATACTGGGTTCAGGTCAAATGGTTAACTTACTTCAACAGAAAATAAATTCTCAATAACAGAAATTAGGAAATGCATGGTGTAGGTACTTCTAAAATTATTGGTAATACTCTTGATTTGTGGCGAACTACCGTCCCATCGGACTAAAAATATAAGGAAGAATGAAGCTTGCAAATGCGTATTCACATATAATTGACTTTTCTCAATTAGATTGCTCGTAATTTAGTATTCTTAACAACAAGACTTAATTGTTTTGTAAATAGAACTATTTGACGAAGAGGGGGATCTACGGGAGAGACTCCTCAGTGTCCCGTGACCATGATTACTGTAAAGCATTCGAAATGTCGGCAACCAAAAATCAAAATAAATCCGCGAAACAATCCGAAAAGATAAGCTTTTTTTAATTTAAAATGTCAAATATTCGCGTAAATCTAAGAAAGTATTATATTTTGTTCTAAGATTTCTTGTAAAAGTTTACCTAATTGATTAAGTCTTGATCGTTTATGTAATCTAGAATAGATACAAATTTGACTAAAGTAGGTCAGTAGTGAATCGCCTTAAAAAGTAGGACAAACTGTCATTATGTCACATGTATACATTTTAAATAACCATATAAAATATTCATTGTCGATTTGAATTATACATACTCGTATAAGTGTATATTGGAGAAATAGTTGTCCGTATTAATTTGGTCCTAGGCTCATAAGCGTGCTTTAAATTATGCAGATCAAATATAGATATAATTTTTTACTTTTGTACAACTCTCATTATTTTTAAGGGTATCCTTTTCAATTGTTTTAAGAAGAAACTTTTTATTTTAGAAGTCCAAGTTAAAATAAACTATCCTTCTATAGAGTCTACTACTATAATAATATGATCTCGTCTAATATGTCCTGCAACATTTGTTATAAAAATGTCCAAAACAGCATCAAATATAGCTTTTTTTAATATTAATCATGATATATGTAGTTATATGTACTGAACGGAACTGTAATACTGTTCCCATTAAGTATGTAGTGCTTCTATTGTCGGTAATTTTGAAATAGCCAATCTATACATTAGTATAAATAGGTAAAGATATAAAGAGGTAAAGTCTGTGAGTTTGTGATTTTGTAGGGGGTAATATCTGGATTTACTAACCGATTTAGATGAAATTTGATAAGATAGTTTGAGACCCTGGGAAGGACATAGGATCATCCCTTAATGGGGTGAAAATGGGGATGAAAGTGTGTATGAGGAATCAACCTGGGACGAACCCGAGCGAAGCAAGGGTGAGTCGCTAGTAAGTAATAAACAAGTTTTTTTTGAAGAACCAAATGTAAATAAGGGATTGTGATAATGGAGTTTGTAAGTAAAAATAAGTCATGCATGATAGATACGTGACTAAATTACAATAAATATACCTTTCCATATGAAAACATTGCTTTTATGATCCATCAAGAATCAAGGACGAGTGTTTCATAAGTTTGTTTAGTTTTATGAACTTTCGAAATACTATGAAGCTTTAAAGACTTTATTATAAAATATTAGTTTTAGTTATTTATAAGGCAGTGGTAACGCGCTCGCTTGGGAAACCGAGTGAAGCGAGTTCAAATCCTGGGTCTTGCACCTCTGATATTTTCATATGTGAATCATTTCCAATATGATTACCACTTGTCATAACGCTGAAAGAAAACATCGTGAGGAAACCCACATGTCTGAGAGAACCTAGCAAGTTTTCAAAAGACATGTGAAGTCCGCCAATCCGCACTTGGCTAGCGTGGTGGACTATGGCCTGATTCCCCTCGTACTGAAGGGAGGCCCGTGCCCACCAGTAGGACGTTAAAAACGGCTGAATACAATAGTTTATAACCTTTTTTCTGATATACTTATGTTAGACTAGAGTTTTATCCTCGCTTCGCTCGGTCCTTGTGTACCGCACCATATTTCTACAGGCAGCGCCTTATTTTGGTAACTCTAGTATTACTAACAGTCTAGTCTGCGTATTAAATTTCATCCAAATTGGTCCAGCGGTTACAACATCAAAAAGTAAAGAACATACACACATACAAATTTTAATGTAATATTAATAACTAGCGACTCACCTTCGCTTCGCTCGGGTTCGTCCCTAGCTTGCTTCACAATACAAACTTTCATCCCCAGTATCACCTTTTTAAGGGATGATTTCCGGGATAAAAAGTATCTATATATATATATATATATATATATATATATATATATATATTATATATATATATATATATATATATATATATATATATATATATGTCCTTTCCAGGGTCTCAAACTATCTTCTTACCAAATTTTATCTAAATCGGTTTTGTAGATCCAGAGATTACCCCCTACAACGTCACAAACTCACAAACTACCTCTTTATAATATTAGTATAAATGATAAAAAAAATATGTAATATTAATGGTTAAAAAATGGCAAACAATAATAATGGTAGTGTGATTACAGTAAAAGAAATGGGCGAGAGGTGTGCAGGACGCAGCGTCGGCGCACCTTTCTATGTGCCGCGTCGGAAAACATCAGCTGAGATCATCAGTGAAGCTCGTGCTGCTATCAGTACTGGTATGTTACAGTCATAGAGAGAATTATGTTGATGTATCTATAGTTGGTTGGTTTAGGACTCTAGTTGATGGTATAACCCTTATCCGCTTTGCTTCAATGGCTGACCTCGTCAGGTAGTTACTTGATATGACAGGAGGTCCTGTGCCAACGGTCGCGGGTTCGAGTCCTGCTGGGGGCATTCATTTGTGTGTTTAGACGAGTGTTTGTACTCCAGTGATGGGTGTTTATATTTAGAATATGTATGTACCTATGTATTTAAAGTTGTATAACACAAGTCTCGTGGCTTACCATGGAACTAGATGGTGATATGTGTTGATGTCCCAACATATTTGTATTTCTTAATTTTTCGATTTCTCATCTTATAGTAATGCGAATAGAAAGTTTGTTTCGAGTTCATCCCTAAAGAATACAATAGAATATTTTGTATTTTTCATAAATTTGTATTTTTGCTATAAATTGTAAAAGTCACGCGATCTACAAGAATTTCTTTGTTCCTTTACGACAATGACGTGACACAAATGTGAAAGGCTTTTTCGAACGCCTTACATGCTATGCTATATGCTTTACTGTCTGCTAATTTTTCCGCATGAATAGAAAAAAGTTACAACGCCCTGTTTTTACTGTTGGGAAATGCATTTACGCATACCACCTGTAGACATACAAGACTTCTTACTATGATCAAGAGACTCTTTGAGGCCAACTGAAGTTTGAGTACAGAAACTACGGTAAGTCTTGTGACTTACCGTTTTTTTGTATGGATATCGTGTTTAAAATTACACGTTTAGTTGATTTAATTTAATTTTATTCTTATTTGTCGATGCAACTATGAATTTCTACTTAAGTACGTACTTTTGCTTCTAGGTACAGTATGCCACAGGACCGGCTTAACAGAAACTGAAAAAATTATTTTACGCCCGCTGCGTAAAATGTTTGTTGGGAAAGTTTTTGGCGACTTCTGTAATTTCTAGTACTAATAACTTAAATGGTTCCATAGAGTCTTTTGATCCCTACATGAAATAGGGTCGATTGACATTAAAAAAAAATTCGTTGGTATTTTAGCATTTTTTTCACTAACTGTACATTTTTTCCAAAATCAGTGAATGCAGTTCAGAATATCCCACAAAGTTATGGATGGTCCCCTAGGAACGTTTTCCTATATATAACTATAACAGTTAAGGTATCTGCCCTGACTGTCCCGTCTCAAAAATCTACCCTGTATATGAGCATTATACCTATACTTATGAGATGGAATTTAGCTACGTTTTAATTTGAATTATAATCTGTAGTACAAATTAAAGTTTCAAACTCTTGCAAACTCCCCAAGTTTTGCCGAGTTGTGCATATATTTGTCAGACAGACAAACAATCAGTCAAATGCTATTAAATTGTCGAATAAACTCATATTATGCAAAAAATAACTACTTTAGAAGTTTTTATTAATTCTGAATCGTTAATTTTTACATTCAAATTATGTAGCCTTTGGAAATGCGTTTTCAAGGAAAGGTTAATGTACTGAAAATGACATTCACGACATTTAGCGGTATGATTACTATTTCCTTCTAATAGCGCCAAGGTAGGGTGCGATTTGCTTGAAATTTTCACCAGTTATTTTTATAATTAATGCATTATGGACCTTAATGCTTAGGAATAAAGATAGTTATGCCTCGTATAATAGACTTATATAAAGGTAGTTGAACTTAACAAATAAGTTGTTGGCTGTAACTATGGCGTTGCTAAGTATCCTTATATTATTTACATGTGGTATTAGGAACGTAATTTATACTTGGTAGTTTAGTGGTCATAAAATACTGATAGATAAGGTTTTAAATAGAGAAATATGAAATACGTATAAAAACTCTAGTACGTAATCGATTCAATGCTTTAAAACGTGCCATTTGAACACAGATTACTTTGCCAATATCACGTTGAATGGAGAAGACACAAAGGAGATTGGTCGGTAAAATAAGATTATCTAGTATTGTTCAAGAGTGCCTATTATTTTGTTTGTAAAATTTCTGTTTTGTGAGTATAAAAAATAAAGTAAAATTATACGTAAGTTTTAAAAATTAATAAAAACAACAGCTTGCGGCCTTACGTACATTTTAAAGTCTTTTTAAATAGAACGATTATTATAATCGATAAAAAAGAGATCGTTGATACTGTATTTTTGGATTTATTGGACCAATTGACATAAAACTTAGCTGGATATATTTTTTATTAGTATTATTATAAACAAAGTTTTTCTTTTACTTTTAGCTTTAATTTCAAGCCTTAAATATACGAAATTACCTGTAATATTTAATACGCAAAAAATATGAAATAACTCTTGAAATCTTTAAGAAAATAGTATAGAAAGCTTTATATTGAAAAAAAAAATTTTTCTACTTAAGGGCCTATTATACAACACAATATTTTTTACTAGCGACTTACCCTCGCTTCGCCACATTAAGGGATGATTTCCGGGGTAAAAACTATCCATACCCTTCCCAGGGTCTTAAACTATCACCATACCAAATTTCGTCTAAAGCGGTTCAGCGGATTAAGCGTGGAAAGGTAACAGACAGACAGAGTTTCTTTGGCATCTATATATATAAAATAAAGTCGTGTTAGTTACACTGTTTATAACTCAAGAACGGCTAAACCGATTTGGCTGAAAATTGGTGGGGAGGTAGCTTAAAACCAGCAGACGGACATGGGATAGTTTTTATCCCTTTTTATTCCCGTGTGACGTCACATAAAATTCAAGAAAGGCTGGACCAATTTTAAATTTGAATTTTTGGATTTCTCTTAGTCCGGAATAGGATAATAAATATTAAAACATCAGAGAAATTAACGAAAAAAATAATTAAAATTTATATGGTTAACGCTGGCTAATAACTATTTATATCAATTTATATATAATATTACTCAGTATACATAGATAATAGCAGAACATTATATGAGATATATGTAATAATGTAAGCAGAAATGAGCAACGTCGCCGGCACGGGTGTAGGGGTGCTACGTCCGTTGCGCACGCGCCGCCCGTTCACGCCGCGCGAGCCCCAGCGCACGCTGTTCACAGAGCGCACGCGCAAGAAGGACCAACGGCCGCCTAGCGCGTTTGAGTAACTGACATTATTTTTATTTAATTACTTAGAACTAATAGCTTTTTATCGATAAATTTTAATGATAATAATTAACAATAATGACAAACTGTAAAGTACTTAAGTCCAGACACAGACCTAGAGTAAAACGTTTTGAAGAGTTTGAATTTTTGTGGTTACTATTATAATTATATACGATCTGCGTGATATCTAACTAAAAAAACAAAGGGTTGAAAGATGAGATTGAATGGCATAGAAAAGGAAAACATACATTACTTAATATACGAATATTATAAAGAGGTAAAGTTTGTGAGATTGTGAGTTTATGACGTTGTAGGGGGTAATCTACTGAACCGATTTAGATGAAATTTGGTAAGAAAATAGTTTAAGACCATGGGAAGGACATAAGATACGTTTTATCCCGGAAATCATCCCTTAAAGGGGAGAAAATGGGGGTAAAAGTTTGTATGGGCAATCAAACTAGGAACGAACGAACCCGAGCGAAGCGAGAGTGAGTCATTAGTTATTTTATAAGCTAACTACATAGAGCTATCTTGGGAGCCAAGTAATTTGATAGGTTTTGCTTTTATATTATAATTACTAGCTACTTACCATCACTAGCTGGTGCTTACCATCACAGCTCGGGTGCGTATCTAGATGCCTATCAGTAGCCTATATGTTACTCCAAGTTACAGTCTGTTTGTGTAAATACATTTTAAATTTCATCCAAATCTGTTCGTAAAGGAGTAACAAAAATACAAGCATTTACATACACATATACAAACTTCCATATGTATTATGTATATTAGTAAATTGATTTATGGATTTTCAAAATATTTTTTTACTATAATTTCAGCCTTAAATATCTTACCTTATCGGAAACGGCGGAAGACGCTTTGGTTGCGTCTGGATCACATTTTGGTTGTCCAGATGAAGGTAGTATCATTGAAGAAACGTTGGCTGAATTACATAATACGAAAAAGAAACCTGAAGTAAGTACTTACATAAGAATTTGTATTTGTAAGGATTATTTAAAATAGTGCAAAACAAAAACAAATGTATCCCACAGTAACCGTACATTTTTCCGGGATAAAAAGTAACCTATGTGATATTCCAGACTATAATCTATCTCTGTGCCAAATTTAATCCAGATCCGTTCAGCCGTTCTGGCGTGAAAGAGTAATAAACATCCATACACACAAACTTTCACATTTATAATATTTATATTATGTATATTATACAGATGATCCATCCACATAGATTTTTGAACTTGAAAGTATCTATTTACTCGCCTTCTACAGGTAAAACTCCAAAAGGATCGTTTAGGGGACGGATGGGGCGGCTTCCCTAAACTACCACACCTCAGTGGTAGAAGTAAGCCTTTACATAGAAGAAATAATACAGGACAGTCTGTTGACGGTAGGTACTTCACATGATTATATCTTTGTTCATATTTACTCACTTTCCTTTGCGGATTAAACAGTGACAATAGAGTCTTTTCATCTGGCAATGTCTTCATACGTTGTCATAAATATGTACCATGTTTATACAAATGGTGCTAAAGTTTATGCGCTGCAAAGTCTTTTATTGGCAAGTTACAGCAAAATCGATAGGCAAACTTTTATAATAAGTATCAAAATGTTAAAGCAATCGGTGAAGAACTTTCGGGGATTTACGGTTTAGTACACGCAAACAGTAAATGTTTATTTAATTAAGATCATAATGTAAAAAGAAGTAATGGTCCAAGATCCTTCGGCCATTTTTAAATATGATTTTTATGTGTGAGTAACTTTGTTTTGCGGGGCGCCCAAATTTTTTTTCTACCATAATTATCGATAGTGGTGTACAATAGAGGGCCCACGTGATTCGATTCAATTCAATTTTCTTGTTAATGGTTTTAAAGCCTGCCAGTTGAGCACAAATTACTTCGCCAATGTCACGTAAAATGGAGAAGTTACGAACAAGATTACTCGGTAAAATATTTTTATATATTATTGATTATTAGGATACACGTGTAAAAGATGTCGAGCGTTGACAGATAGCTGAGAGACTGTCAGTCAACACATTGAGAGACAGCTTTATGGTGTTTTATCATTTTTAACAATGACTCCGGAATCTTGGACTATAATTAAGTATGTACTTAAAAAGATATTTAATAAGAGAAACAAGATTTTATATTTATAGTTTCAGCGTTTAAAGACTTGGATCTAACTCAATCTATTTCTGTATCACAACCGCTAGTACCTTCCAAAGGATGTTCGAATTTAATCAATAAAAAATCCAATAATGATTTCGTTAAATGTAAGAAAGAACTTTTATGTGTGTTCTAAATGATAGTAGTATAAGTAAAATTGTAATGCGATTAATTTATTAGTATTCATAGATTATTAGGTACATATATATTTAGTTTTAGAGTAATAAATTTACTTATTATATAAGCATTAGGTGCAAATGTTTTTTATATCTCTATTTCTGAGTGTTAGACGATTATATTAAAATTGCGAAATTGCTTATATAACTATGTAGATAAATCATAGTTTTTAGCATAAAAAGTACACTGAGTTCATGTCAGTCAGTCAGTCAGTGAGTAATTAATATAATTTGTATAATAATGTCCTCCCGACTTTTAGCTAAGACCACTAACCTCAGTGAGACTAGTCAACTGCACAGTAAATATTATAGTGCATAATTTTACACGCAAAAACAATTGCGCTCTCTTTTCCTTTCACACTCAAACTCCGGTGGTATGACGATTTGCCTGCAAGAATTAGGTCTCTTGTTTCTTAAGACCGCAAGTGTCGAAGTGATGAAAATGAAAGGAAAGGGGACCGCGCGTGAAATGTAGAGGGCATCACTATTGTCCCCCTAATGTTTAATTCTTGAAGATAGTGGGATCAAAACATTAATTTGTAAGCATAGAATATTTATAAATATTGAAAAAATAATAAAATATGGATTTCTACCAGTTATCAATAATACTAAACATGGTCAGAGTAATGAGAAAGGTAAAAAATTATTCAAATCCAACGATGTTTATGGTGTAGTAGAAAAAAGTAATAAATGTAAAACTGTCTTAACCGAAAAAGTGGTACCACAAACGAGTGTGTCTAATATTTATTGTGTGAAAATTATGGTATGTATTAAAAATCTACTTTAAAAATACTTAGTGTAATGAAATTAAAAGACAACAATTTTTTCTTGACGTTGACATTATTGAAAGTCGATCGCAATAAATTCAGATGTTTGCCCCTAGTTGGCGTAAAATTCCCACGATCCTTATAGAGTTCACTAATTGTATTTGCGCACATTCACTACACTATAATTATCTATTGCGCAGATCTCATTATTATTTTTACTTTTTTTCCAATTTCAGCCGTAAGTCCAGACTCTTCAACAAAGAAGAAACATTTTTTTGCTGGAAGGTCCTTGTCATGTGACACAGCAGTCGGCCTTGCAGACGTGTCGGTCAGACAACTGGCCGTGCAGCTGCCCAGCACAATGACCAATGATTATGAGAAGTAGGAATTAATATAGTATATGATGTATAATGTTTAGTAAATAGGCAATATAGTTTCCCAGTGGTAACGCGCTCATGGGAAACCAAGAGAAGCGGGTTCAAATTTCGGGTCTTGCACCTCTAATATTTTCATGTCTGAGTCATTTCCAACATGATTACCACTTGTCTTACGATGGAAGGAAATATCGTGAGGATACCTCCATGTCTGAGAGATTCTAATAAGTTTTCGAAAGACGTGCTTGTTCACAAGTGCTAAAACGTGTGAAGCCGCCTTAATAAGTATTAGTCACAAAATACTTTAATAGATTTTTAAATAAAACAAGCAATAATTAAGTATCTAAAATCCGAAAAAAACCGAAAAAAATAGTTTTATTTAAAATGTAAGTCGCAAACCAAAACTCAAACAAACTTACTTCCTCAGCATGACAGTATTGGAACTAGCGGAAGCCCTGTCACAAAGGAATCGAGATTTTGTACAAATTTTGCAATTGATGCAATATTTACAAAATCATATAATAAAGACGTCACCAACCAAAAGTCTACGAGAATTGGTCCTTCGGTCGTTATACACACATATAGATTGCGATGATGAGAGAATATTGGTGGCTATTGCGAGAGCGATGCTAACGGTAAGTTTTCCTATGGTAAGTAGAAACCATAGCCATATAAGCTTGTCATATCTCCTATATTAAGTTATTTACAATTCAATTATATTTTATATCTATTCAAATATTTATAAAGTTGATAATTGTTTTAAATAAAACTCTTTTCGGAGTTTTTCGCGAATTTATTTTGATTTTTGGTTCCCGACGTTTCGAATGCGTTACAGCAATTATGGTCACGGGAGAGAACAAGGTGTTAGATGTCTCAAAGGATGTCTAAATGTTGTCGAGAACCAAAAATCAAAATAAATTCGCGAAAAAATCCGAAAAGATAGTTTTATTTAAAATGTCAAATATTTGCGTAAATCTTGATAATTGTTGTTTGTTTGAACGAGCTAATTTCTAGACCTATTTGTCAATTTTGATAGAAATTTTGTTAAATTTTACAGTACTAGTAGAATATCAATAAATAGTATCGAGAAGTTATCTATTATCGCTATGAACCTTAGAAGCTTTCCTTCAATTATACTTATTTATGTACTTACAATAGAAAGAGCATCATCATCGCCGTGCCCATTTCCCAAATTACTTGGGATGCAGTAAGTCTTCCACTTCCACTCTCCCCTATTACTCGTCATCTTATCGTTCACCCCTTTCTCTTTCATCTCCTGTCTCACACAATCTGTCCATCTTTACCTCGGTATCTATCTACCTCTTCATCCGTCTACATTCATTCCCAACACTCTTCTCGTAACATGCATTTTATCCCTCTTCTTCACAAGTCCACATTAACTCTGACGGTTTCCTTTTAACTTCTCTATCACTGGCGCTACTTTCAACTTCCTCTTATGTACTCATTCCTTACGACAGGAAAATATACATACATATAAAAATACAAATTATATACGATGTGTACAAACGATGATGATGTGTACAATTGTACAAAACCGTAAATAAACTATTCGAGTGATAATTTTATTAATTAATATTCAATTTAATTATCTTGTTAATGGCTTCAAAGCATGCCAGTTGAGCACAGATTTCTTCGCCAATGTCACGTAGAATGGAGAAGACTCAAGATCATGAAACTATATTAAATTATAATTAATTTGCATTAAATTATTTTAGATGCGAGTGACGGGAGCACATTTAGCGGCGGCTTGTAAACTTATATTCAAAATTGCAAGGAACGATAAGAACGATCATTTCTTCAAAAATAGTAATCTTTTAGGTAAGACAAGCACACTGTAATATTAAGAAAGTTTATATGTGTGTGTATAAATGCGAAAGTTTGTACTTGCTGTGCCAGCGATCGCTGGTTCGAGTCCCGCTGGGGGCATTCATTTATGTGATGAGCACGAATGTTTGTACTCCAGTCGTGGGTGTTTAATGTTTATATTTATAATATTTATGTATTTTATATATGTGTATATGGTAACCGTTGTTATTGTCTGACAAATGATATATAATATTATATTCTTTCCTTAAATGATATTCTATAAATATATGATTAGAAGAAGGAAAATGAAAAGAAGAATACCGATAACCAACAGAAGTTTTTCTTGGGTGTTGAAGCATTCATACACGCACTCTTTATTTTTTTAATTATATAACGATGTAAGCTATTGTATAAAAAAAATCACGCATATTCCCTATTCCAGAGCTGCTAATAGAGGGCAGTGGTAGGATAGAGCCGATAGCGGAGAGTGAGTGCTGCGTGTACGCGGCGGGCGCGCTGCGCTTCCTGGCGCTGGAGCCGCGGCTGCGCGCGCTCGCGCACCGCGCCGGCGCGCTGCACCTGGCCGCTTTGCACCTGAAGATATTCAATAATGCTGTGAGTGTATGATACTACTAGCGACTTGTGTAGGTATGTTTTAAAGGTTAGTAGGTATAGAAAAGTTGGTAAGTAGATACTTAAAAAAAAATATATTTTTACCTTAATTTGAACTATAAATAATATATTTTACCTTGATTGATTGGTCAAAAACGCCGAAATATTCTTTCTTATTTCTTTCTTACCAAAATTGTAGTTGGAGTAGATGTGAGGCTCCTATGTTTGAGTCCCGGGCTTTGATAATGGTCTGGAGTTGGGAAGTGGTTGGTGTAACCGTGGTTGCGTCTTGTATATATATATATATATATATATATAATATATATATATATATATATATATATATATATATATTTAGGTGTAGGTTCGTTTGAGCGTGTTGGTTCAAGTCTGCACTCAAACCAACCAGTATTTAACATGTGTTAAATACAAAAAAAAAAGAAATTCTCGGCATTAGGCTAGATTTGGCGAGTTGGTACTAGAATCATGGCTCAGCTGACGTGTTGTGTTAATTCTGTGAATTTAAAAGTCAATAATTCTATATAAAAACGCTTTTAGTAAATTGGTCGTTTGAAAAATAAGCACTGAGACGACGACTAATTATTATTAACATTTACTTTATAATAGAAAGCAGAAAGACCGCGACAAATGACCGAACAGGCAACGCA